>OY776293.1:7723300-8104536 GCA_963675345.1 Trididemnum clinides
CAATTCAATTCGGTTTTATTTGCTTAAATTGCGAAGCTGCATGTAAATTCAGCTTGACTCTAAAACTAATTTTTCAAGCTCTTTACATCAATTAGATGTTCTGCAGAATGACTAAATTGCGAAACAACACAAAGCACTGACTGAAGTCATTTTGAGATGGCAGGCGCTTAAAGCAAGCGAGCAAAATTGATCTAGCTGACCTTTGCTTGCTGACGACGTAACACTATTCCTAGAAACAATTTATTTCGGTTATTGACTGGACTGGTGGACAAAGTAAAGGGTAATTAAAAAAACTTACAGTACCGGTAGTAATTGTCAGAAGATGGTTGATTTTGCTAATGTACTTTCGGGTATCTAGATGAAATGGTGTTATTTTTAAAAAAAGAATAAACGGTATTTATGTGACAATTGTCTTAAGGCAAATTATTTGGCAAATGGACACACCGTACTAAGCTTAAACTTGTCAATCAAAAGGCCTAATCTCAATCAAATCACTTTTTACTGAATATATTTATCTGTGAGTAACAAACTAGCATTGATGCACTCCTTAATTGATTACACATTGTACAATTTTGGTAGAGAGGTGACTTTCAGTATCCAAGTTGCTATTATTGCTACTAGCAATACACCGTTGAACATAATAATATAATATATTTAGAAAGTTCAAACGTTTTCGGCGCTATATATCGCCCTCATCAGGATCTATACACAAATATTTACAGCATTAAAACTTTTGTTGAACGAAAACACAAAAACATAAAATAACTTGAAAATAGTTCCGATAAAAAACAGTAAAGCTTCATTCTACAGTCTTCGTAATTGTCTGGTCACTGCTAACAAAGAATCTGATAATAGAAACAATTGCCTGCTAGGGGTTGATCGGATTTAAGGTTTTGTAAATAATTGTTTCAAATGAATTAAAATTACAGTAAAGTTCGGTGCAAAATTGTTTGGTTAAATGATTAAATAAATATCTTTGATTAAAACACGTTTAGTAAGAATGACGCTCCGTTTGCATACAGTTGTTTATAACTTTACTGTAATTTTAATTCATTTGAAACAATTATTTACAAAACCTTAAATCCGATCAACCCCTAGCAGGCAATTGTTTCTATTATCAGATTCTTTGTTAGCAGTGACCAGACAATTACGAAGACCGTAGAATGAAGCTTTACTGTTTTTTATCGGAACTATTTTCAAGTTATTTTATGTTTTTGTGTTTTCGTTCAACAAAAGTTTTAATGCTGTAAATATTTGTGTATAGATCCTGATGAGGGCGATATGTAGCGCCGAAAACGTTTGAACTTTCTAAACATATCATATTATTATGTTCAACGGTGTATTGCTAGTAGCAATAATAGCAACTTGATTTCACATTCGTTTTCAAAAGAACTCCTAAAGTTGATGTTTGCATTATACCTTTTTGCTTTTGGTCAGCCACTTTTTCAGCGCCAAATGTGTGACGCCATATGCAACCTTCCTCTAGGAAGGTTGTTTGGAAGGTATTAGCTCCATGTTATGTAGATACCCGGAAGTACATTAGCAATTTTAACCAGGAATAGTTAAGGTCACATATTAATTAAAGTCACTAGCACCAGCGTACCGAGGGGAGAGGCCACTGTGCCATGGCCCCCCTTAGACCCTAAAAATGTAAAGCAAAACAAACAGTTTTAGCAAAAGTAGAGCTGGTTTTTCACGAGTATTTGGGGTTCACCCTGGATTTTAATTTTCCTGTGAAAAACCACTCGGACCACCCTAGAATGGTCGCGCCTTTGGCACTCCCCATAAAGTTGATTAGTGACGTCACACGATTGTAACGAAACTTTGGTCCCCCCTCGGAAACTTTCTGTACGCGGCTGGTCACTGGCATATTAATGTAACTGGTCTGCAACCATTTTTTGGGAAGAAATTTCAAAAGGATATTGATTTTAGCCATCAATATCTAATTTAACATATGGCAAACAGTACAGAGGTCTGCTCTGTCATCTAGGCTACAGTGTAATTTCGGTTTACAATTTTTCAATGTGCTTTTGCGACTTAATATGCTGTATAAGATGCATATTACAGTTAACTTATAACTCAATATTCCCAAGCACGCGAATTTTTCTAATATGAAACCTTACCAGAAGCTGGCAGCAAACAAGCCTATATGCTGAGCTCCTAAAACTAGGCTAACAACAAGCAATAACTAGTCAACCTTAACACTATTTTACCTTACTTTGACTTCAGATTCATTTTACAACATCAGTAAAAACACATATACATGCAACGTTTACTTAACAAGTAACAACTAACTATTTTATCCATTTTGTTTACAGAAAACGACATTGCTCCTATTGAATTCAATGCAAAAAGCTGGGAACTGGTCAACTACTATGCATGTTAGCAACTTCGTCGCGCTTGGCGAGCGACTGAGCTAAAATAAGACAAGCAAATAGAATCAAGCCGCGCTTTGCTTCAGTGTAGGCCAGGCTAGTATACAAGCAAAGTCTTCTTATCTTCACTTTTGGTGTTTCAAGAAGGTATAAATGCCAGCCAGCAGTTTAATTTGAAAATAAATGGTTTTACCGGCTGGTAAGCTAGCAGTTAGAGGCAGAATAGTGATTGAAAATACCATCTGAAGCACAAGGCCTAATAAAATTTGTTGGCAAGCCTGTTTGACTATTGATGATTCCTTTAACATCACAAAATAACATCATTTGTTGCAATTCTCTCCACAGTGTTTGCACGATTTAACTATTTTGGCAATAACATGATTTTCTAAATGAAAAAATGACATCTTTTCAAACTTCAACAGTCACTTGGAATGGTACCGGTACAACCAACAACAGAACATATATCACTCAATATGGGAATTTACTTATTAATGAATTGGTGCCTATTGCAGTCACAATTGGCGCATATTGCGTGTTTGTGATCTACATTTTTTTAGTAAAGTAAGTTGTCTTTTATTGACTTTACCGAGCAATTACAGTACCATTTACCCAGGCATTTTTTGTTTTATGTTTTCTTTGTCACACACATTCATCCCACAAACTCGGGAAAACCTTTTGCTGTTTATGCTGGAACATCGTCATGTTTTAATTCGCTTTGGAATTACAGTACTGCTGGCATTGTGAATTTCTATTACTGTTCAAGCAGCAAAAATTGCCGCATAGCAGGGCTTCTCTAACTGGAGGTTGTGAAGGGAGCTTTAGGAGTCGCAAAAAGTACGCCATTTCACACAAAGTATTGATCTATATAAATTGTATTTTTTTGACCCTTGGTAAAAAACTTAGTCATAAAATATGAAACGCTAGCAAAACTGTTTATTCATGAATACGCTTGCCTTCAGTTAAAAATCAACTGTTGTGGTGTAGCGTAGCCTAAGATCTCAAATCTATATGTCGAACTGTTATATTATTTTAAAGTCAAAGGGTCAAAAATTTTTATTTTATCGAAGAGGTCGCGAGCGAAATGTTTGGGTAGCTAGGTGTATGACTTAAAACTACAACCGGCGACAGGGTTTATGTGCCTTGAGACGTAAAAGAGCTGTCTCTTAGCTGTCGTTGCTCCCAGGTCACCCTTGGGCAAGGTGTAGCACCTGATAGCCTCCCCTGTTAGGGTTACAGCTTGACAGTTTTTTATTTTTACTGTCTCTAGCGACACTTTGTACATACTGTATATGCTTTTCTTCGTGTGTGTTTTTTTTATTTTACCTAGTATCTTACAGGTGCGATGGCCATGCCATTATCTTCACATTTAATCAAAATTATATTCATGTGCATGTATTAACGTATATCGTTTTGCCATCGTCTCCTTTTTTTGTCCACTGCTGTGTAATTTATTTCTATGTATGCTGATTTGGACAAAAATAAAATAAAAATTGATTGATAGCTCTGCCATAAAGTTCTTTTCCCAATGACAAAACAACCTAGTCATCGTGAGGTTCCAACTGACAGTTATCGTTACGATAACCAGCGCTCCAGCCCTTGTAAATAAGCTAAAAAAATGCATTTCGACATTTGCTTGGTTTGTAGGTAAACTTGTCTAGAAATACCAAGCCTTAAAATCTTGGGATTACCCGAAGTAAAGCCTTTTAAAGTTATGAAAGCCAGCGTTGCGAAGCAATTGTTTGGTTCTCGCAGATTTCCGCGCAGTGCTAACTGCTTTAAAATGTGGAAATTTGTCATGAAACAATGATGTAATTATGAGATATTTTCACCGGTATATTGCTTTGGTATAAATCTTGTGCTACCAAAAGGCATGTGAAGCCGTCGATTCAAATTTTTCTTTTTTGGTCAAATTGGACGCCTAGAATTTTACATAGATCTACACCTGTGCGGCTGTTTTAAAAGGTTGCATGGGTTCTTTTCTCCACACAATTAGAACGACTGCTTTTTAGATTAGGTCATCTCATGGTTTTGGCAGTCAACGTAGCGTAGGCCTACAGCTTTTTTCAATACGAAAATGGGGAGTGGCATAGAATAGTTAAGGATTGCTCCTCCAAACAGTTTAATGGTTTGGACAATATAATTAAACCAGTAAACTGCAATCGACACATTCATATCTACACAGTCAACTTTATTTAAAACAGGCCTACACCAGGTACGGCCCACCAGGCTGTTTGAAAAAGTTGATCATTAAGAAAAACGTTTACTTATACGTTTTGAAAACATATTTTACGAAATAACCTCTTTGAAAAAGTTAAGCTTCAAAAAAGCTCTTCCCGTTTGTTTGAAACAATCACTCCATAAAACTGATCTCCACGAAAAAAGTCTTTGTTTCGAGAGAAGTTTGAAAACCTCGGCTTGCGACCCGTAGAAAAATATTTGCTCTGTGGCCTTTTACTGTTTCCAATTACCCAGGCCTGATTTTTGTTGCAAAAAAAGGACAGTCACCTGCGAACCTAATAGGGTTTATAGTAACAATACAAAAATATTAGAAAAGTAATTGTTATGCTTTGTATTTAGGCTTGGATATTGCATTGACGGTACAAAAGCAAAGGAAAGAAATGCAATTACCACTAAAAAATCTTATTCCACTGTGACAGTGGATGTGCATAAAACTTCAAAGCTACCAGAATCCCAAGTTTGAGCATTCTGCCGCTCTCATGAATTTAAAGTGTTTAATTTTATGTTTTTAGCAATCCGTATTTCTATACTTTCGCCTGTGAATTTAGTTTTTTGTGTAATTGCCTAACGTTTTATTTTAATATATTTGCCAAGGTTATTTAAAGCACGTCTACATTGGCTACTAAAGCTGCAGATATAGAAAAATCTCTCTGTTCTAGTGTAGGCGAGAAATTATGATCGAGGAGAGTTTTGATTGAGCTTCTGGTTCAACCACTTTTAATCAGCACAAAACTTCGCGAATCGATTTGCAGTCAATTAAGTTTTTGAGGTTATTTTCTGATTGCATAGCTTCCTGTACATGTCACTTGTTTATGCTGACGGACCTTCTGTTTTCTAATGCTTTTTAGTATTTTTGACTATGAGCTACTGATGTAATCAATGTGCTGTTTGACAACGCATTTTATCTTGGTTAATGTTAAATTTAAACATTACCACAACAACTTGTACTTAAAATATCTTTAAAGTTAATTGCATTTGATTTCTAGTAATTACTGCTCAATATACGTAATTAATGCATAAAACTTGAAAGGATGAAATTGATTGCAGACCTGCATACTGGCTTTTTCCGCTTGTCCCGGTTAATTAAAGGCAAAAATTAATCTCACATGGCTGCCATGAAGCTTCGTTTTCGCCTCACCTTCAACGTCACGCCTACTGAGTTTTGCAAACGCGTACACCGTAAATTTTTTATTCTAACCGGACGCTAGAAATGCTGACATCTATAAAAGTTCTTGCAATACTGTGCTGTTTACAGTCTTTTTCAAATGCGAAATAACGAGTCAATGCTTTTTGTTTGGACAAAGAAACAACTGAGTCAGACAAAATGTAATAAAGCTTGTCGGAGCAAGTTACTGAATTTGTTGAGTAGCAGCTTAGTTGGTTGATTTTGATGAGTAGCAGCTTTGGTTGGTTGATTGCAGTTGTTTGGGAAGATTTCTTTAAATCAGATAAAAAGTTGGTCATAGAATCAAATAGCTGTACTTCATTTTGATCATTTGCAAATTGAATAAGACAAATGCTATTTAGGTATTCTATTATCCAGAGTATCACATTGTTCATTTATTGACGAGTTATCAGGTTTTTCGCCAAAATATACAGCCATGACAACCTCAATGCCTTCGCCAGTGGCTTGGAATAATACCGCCTTGCAAAACAATACAACAACAATTCAATTATTTCTTGACACTCAGCAATGGGTGTTAATTGGAATAACAATATTAGCGTTCTGCGTTTTCATCATTTATCTCTTATTAAGCAGGTGAGTTAAACATATCCAACATACTTGCAGGCACTTGATTGTGGATACCGATCGGGCAGCGACTTCGGCACCGAAGTTTGAAAAACTATGTTGGCACTAATCTTTATACTGTAGTTGGCAAAAATTCAAAGTGTTTTATTTGTTACGCGTTATGGAAACCAGCCTAACAATTTATGAGGATTTCTATTGCATTATTTTCTCAATTGTAAACAGAGCATTGTTGATGGAGAAGCATGACCAAAATTATAGAGCACTTTAAATGCGGCCTACACCCACAGCGCTAACTTTGGTGACTATTGGCTTTAATTTGGTTCAAACAGAACTCTTGATGAAAAAAAGTTCTGTACGTTAATAAACATTTCTTTTTCGTCGAAATGATTTTTTGCCAAAGGTCAAAATTGGTATTCTGTCAGATGCTACGAGTTGGATGGTCGCATTTTTTGAATTTAAAACATCCAATCAGTTGAGATCAGATAAAATCTAACCAGTAACCTGTAATCTGATCGAGAATTAACTTGCCCAGAAGACAAACTGCTACCAATCTATCATTATACAGTATTGAATATTTTTTTGCAAAGAAGTATACAGAAAAAATCTTCGTTAGGGGACCTTGTCAGGCTTGACACTTTAGTTTTTTTATTTTTCTTAAGTATGTTTGATAGAAATTTTGCATTTACAATATTTTTGTGTCTAAAAACATTATCTCTCTCCTTTTCCGAAAAACAATAACGTCGCATCATATCTGTTTAATCAAATTAAGCTAGGCCAGGCGAGTTGAGCAAGATCATGTGTGCTACATCATAGAAACTTTTGCAACGATTTAATAAATAACAGTGAATTTAAGAAGTGTTTTTAGTGAAGTAGAAAATGCTGTAATAAATTAGAGAGCGCTGGCCTACTATGCACTTATGCCACCTTCATCAAAATGTTTTCCCTAAAAAGGTTTTACCTCCAAAAGTGTTGAACATTTCCATAAAATTAACGCCTTTAGCATTTAGAATAAAAGAACAAAATAAGCTCTGAGTCCTTCCTTATCACCCTATTGCAAAAGAAATTAAACAAAAGTGTGAAGCCATACTTTCAGAGATTACATGCTGCTTTTTCGCCAGTCGTTCCATGCAATCTCGGCTTCTTACAATACTTTTAATATTGCTTAATGATTATGTTTACGGATTTAGGTTGGTTTTCACCCCAAAAAAGAGCAAAAAGTCTGGGAGCGAACGCGGATTTGCATTCGACAACGGAGCTTTGTGTGTACCTGAAACCGCAGAATGTAAAGCTTGAAATAGGTTTAGAGGATCAAGATAATTTATTAGTTGAAACCATGTGATGAACATGGGAACACAGTGGATATTGATCCAAAAATTTTCTGTCGTTTATGATGTACAATTTGCAGCATCGTCTTTCCGTGAAATCACGTCGTAGTGTCTTGTTTTATTGTGCTATACACCATGTATGTAACGGATGCATAGACCCATATAACAAACAACTGCATGTACTGGATAAAATTTCAATCTTTAGTTATCAGGTATTACATATCACGATTAGAAACAAGTATTTTTTTGCACAAGAGTTAACAGTTACGTAAGAGTGAATTCTTTGAACGATAGGTTATACAACTTAACAGTTATATAAGTGTGAATTTTTTGAACGAATATTTGTGAAGACAAACACGCAAGCCCAACACTCACATTTGATTTTTTTATCAAAATGTACCTGTGGCGTAATTGCCAATAAAAGTGATAACGCAGATGGCCCGATAAGCTTGTGACGTTGCTCTTGTCTACAGGGTGATTCAAAAGTCTCCATACATAGAAAATGTTTTTTATTAGTGTAAAAAAACTTTTATTAAAATGACAGGCTCGATGTGGCCACCGTTGTTTTGAATACACATCATGATACGTTTAACCCACTCACTGTGAACTTGCAATAACACATCTGGAGATATTTGTGCAAATGAGTTGATAATACGGTCCTTCAAATGGTTTATGGCTCTTATATTTTCTTGATACACCATAGCTTTCAAATGACCCCAAAGATAGAAATCAAGAGAAGTCAAATCAGGGGATCTAGAAAGCCACTCAACTGGTCCACGTCTACCAATCCATGCATCTGGAAATATTTGATTCAAATATTGTCGCACTTGAATACCCCAATGGGGCGAGGCAACATCTTGCTGGAAATATGCTGGAAAGTTACCATTTTCGCTTAACAGCGTGTTATGCTGGTTCTATGTTTTCTGTTAAATTCTTCTGCAATCTTGCGACTGCTTCCAGACGTCAATATGATTTCACTTCTTTGTAGTTTGGTCAATAACATCTTAAGGGTACCTAAAAACCAAAAAATAATAGAGTTAGAAAATATAAGCAAACAATAAATAGTTTATGCATTTGTATTATTTGTATGGAGACTTTTGAATCACCCCGTATATCTTTCCATCAGCAGTGTCAGACGTTTGGCTCCATTTAAAAACCGAACCGTGAATGACTACGAAAAATGTAACCAGTAAACAAATTTCCTTAATGCTGGTGCATTTGATGAAGCTTTGAGAAATCTGTGCTGTCAAAAGCTTTTCGTAACATACTTACCAGTGTCAAATAGAAAGATCAACCAGGTTTTGATATCACTCTGTTTCAAGGAATATGTAATACAGTCTTTTGGCAACCGTAAATGCTTCAGTGAAGAGCAACCCAAACCAGCAAGCGTACCGACAAAAAATTATTTAAAAGTATTTGTCGAAAGAACGTCTACATTTGCCGGTGAGGTATATGGACTCGTCAAACAAATAATATATGTCGTATATGCTCTACATTTTTTGTATCTAGAAGCTTTAGATCGCTTAAATACAAAATTGATTTGCTCGCTTTGTGGAAATGTTATGTTGGCTCCTTGTGCAAGTAGGCATTTTTGCCAAATCTGTTTTGCTTGTAATGAGTGCAGTTAAAAATGTTAAAAAGCTGGCATTTTTCGGCCGCATGTTAAAATTATCGTTTCCGCAAGATGTCGCTCTAAAGCAATTTTTAATCGTAAGCATCATTCTTGTGAATTAGTATTTCTTTAAAACTTTCTTAGCGACAAATCCGTGAAAAGATTATTTTGAAGTCTATTTCTATCATGCTTACAAAATTATATCAGTTACAGGTGGTCTAAAAAATGCTCCATTTTGTATGTGACTTTAATTTTGGCTCAAAAGAGAACTTTGAAAATTTTTTTGACCAAACATTATCTTGCGTGATGGAGAAATATGTCCTTCAATGGAGATAAGACTTTGGAACATTTTTGATGGTCTGCTCGCAATACTTAATGGTATGCTTCTATTCACAAATCTTTTCGATGAGTAGCTTCGCCAACGCAAGCGTTTTAATTATATTGATCGATTGCCCAATCATTCCAGCTGGCATGCGCCTGATTTCCCTTTACATGTTCTTCAAAGCTGCCAGGGTCTGGGGATTGCTGTTTTAGATGGTTTCCCTAAAGAATCTCCCAGATAAAGTAATTGTGTATGTTGGAGTTAAAGGGAGTTCACAATATCCCTCCCGGTGGATGTTAGCTTCGCTACGGGAAAAAATCAAATCCAACAAACCAGAATTGTTTTTAAATCTTGGATTGATATTCCCACAAAATTCGCGTCATTCCACTTCGTTGGAAAAGTTTATTTCAGTAAGATTTAAATTGTGAAAGAAAAAAAGTTCAAGATCTTGTGCAAGGCTCTCAAAGCTGATGATTACGCGATGCCAACTTCTAGTAAGAGATTTTGGGAGATTCTTTTTCTTAAAATTCTAAATGCTGTTCGCAGTTTTGATTGAACAAGATCGACGACTGACTTTCACTGGCATTCGCAACTCTTTACACTCCCTAGATTTGTCCGCAAAACGTTTCGTTGTCCCACAAGTATAGGGTTACCATACGTCCCGATTTAGGCGGGACAGTCCCGCTTTTGCAGGCCTTGTCCCGCTTTAACCATGGAAAGTCCCGCTTTTTCCTTTTCTCAACCAGAATCGAACTAGGGTACGCAGCCGTCAGCCCCGATAAGCTGAGGAATTAGGACACGGGGTTGATCTCCAAAAAAAAAAAAAGGTCAACATCTGTTTGGTGGCACCTGTTATGACATTTTCGGCCCAAAAACAACTCCAAAGGTGCAGGTAAATAGGGGGTGACCTTTTTTTTTTTTTTCTTCTTTTTCTTTAATTGCGAAGCTGGTCCACTCCCTCAAAGATCAGGTCTAGGGCTGAATTTCAACGTCCCGATTTTGTTAAAAAAATTGATGAAAAGCCCATATATTTGGTCTCGTGCAAAGTCGCCATCCATCGTCCCGATTTTTGCTTTTCCAAATATGGTAACCCTACACAAGTAGGCTATGTTTTCTATCTTGCATTGGCTTTGGTCATGACCTTCAGTTTTGCGGCAGAGCACACCTCATCCATTTATATTTACTGCCATGTAGTGTACCGTTTACTTGGGTTCGTATTGGGGTCAAAAAATCTAAGTCAAGGCTGCTAATTATAGGACTTAAAAAATGAAGCGAAATATGGTAAAAACAAGTTTGCGAAATATACAAAATAAAACGTTTTTTCGTTTTTTGGGCCACTCTATACGATGACTATCAGAAATATACAACGACAGAAAAATCGCTGCTATTTATATTCTTTAATAGAACTGCAACAAATCGTAAGCAAAACGAAGTCACCACTCTTTCCTCTTTATGACATTATTGATGACTAGCCGCCGGCGGCGCCCATCAGTAAAACCGGCGTTAAGAATAACGGTTCAACCGGCAGTGTTGGCTTCAACCATTGAAAACTTGTGGAAATGTTAAATAGTAGGACCACTACTTGATATTTTTTTGTAATTGTATGTCTATTTGTACGATCTAAGCCTCTGGCTGAGCCCATGTTGCTTGGTCATGACATAAACGCAGCCGGGGAAAAAGCAAACTAACCCGAAATGGAGCACTCGGCTTTAAGGTATTAAAACAGCAGGGCCCCCATCAGTGATGTCGAGGTTAAGAATATCGGTTCAGCTGGCTGCACCACCTTTACCCAATTAAGATTTGTGAAAACAGTAGTGAAAAGTTAATCTGTTGTCGATATAGCCAATTCTCGTTTCAAAATCAAAAGTACCGTTTTTGCAATGGGAATCGATTAAGCCGGGAAAAGCATTGCAGGGGGTTGCGCAGAGCCGCAATATTTCTACCAAAGTTTCTCAAGTTCTTGGCTACGTGATACTTGCCTTGTTTGGTTTTCAGGAACTGCTCGCCCATAATTGAAACAGCCACCGATTGCAGAGGTTTTTTTCATTAATTTTATGAAAAGCATATTTTCAAGGTTGCGCGGGAGAGCGCCAAAATGATTGATTTGTATTTTCAGCAATAACCTGTTAAATATTAGAACTACTATTTACGACTTTTTTGCCATTGTAAACGTATTTGTGCGACTTAAAGCCTGTGACTGAACGCATGTTGCTTGGTCTTGGCATAAACGCAGCCGTGCAAAGTGCAAACAAACCCGAAACGAAGCACTTGCAATTGAGTTTTCACAAATAGAATTTCACAATAGCATGGCCCCATCAGAAACATCGAATTTAAGAATATCAAATCAACCGGCTTCACATACCGGTAATTGCAAAGAATAATGCTTTAATGCGCTTTTGAAAAAGAAAAGCCCGAGTGTACAACAGGACTTAAAATGCTCATCTTCAGAGTTCAGAATAAAACTTATTTATATTACTTAAATGTATACATATTATTCATTTTTGCAAAAGATTTATTACAGTCATTTCACTAACATCATTGCCTCATTCTAAGATTTATTTTCTAAGTCAAAATGCGTCCCATTATGTAAGATCATGCATCAAACTCATTTTTTAATAACTTGATTACTGTAAAACGTTATTATTTTGATTTGCAAAAGAAAATGAGATTTGGTCCCTTAAGTGCAGTTGGTGACCGACAAGAAGCTAGAGGCTTTGAAAAAAGCATAGTTTAGACCGTCACCCGTGTGGGACCTATACTCGGTCGAATGTAGAGGATGGTCTGTCAGTACTCTGCGAAGCCGTATCACTCGTGAATGGGTGGCAGTTGTCGCAGGTGCACTAAGTCTAACAACTGCTAGAACAATAGTGCTGTCACAAGCTCTTGAAGTAATGCAACAGACCATCCACTACATTGGACCGAGTATAGGTCCCACAAGTGTGACGGTCTAAGGCTCTAAGCCAGTGGTTCTCAACGTTTTTCCTGTATTCCTCCCTTGCAATCCTCAGGAATTGTCAATTCCCCCCTTCAGTAAAACACAAAAAGAATACTAAAAAACGCATTTATTGAAGACCAAAATAACTCAATGCACAAAAACACAAATGTTTATTTATTCACGTGAAGCTGCTGAAACAATTTCCAAATACCGAGGAACAAAGGAAGTCAGCTTTGTTCGAAGATCACCCCGGTCACAAATATTAAGACGTCCTCTTTTTTTGCACAAAATATCGGTGACTGCACTGAAAGCACTTTCAACCAAATATGTTGTGGGAAAAGGCAAGAGAAAATGTTGTGCCTTTGTTGCTACTTTATTATATTTTGATACAATGTGTTGATCCAACCACATTAACTGTTGTTTGAAAGCAAATATTGCTTTAGCACTCTCGTCATTTTGAAGATCCATGAGTTCATCAATATCACTGCCGCTCATATTATCCAAGTCATGATTTTTTTCTATGTCCAACAAAAATGGTTGAGTAATCCAGATAGGAAATTCTAGTTTCTTAAGATCTAAGAATCTGTCGTTTAGATGAACATGTAAGCTGGAAAGATGCACAGAAATTATTTGCAAAACTTCATCTGAAGGATCACACTTACCAAGATGGTAAAATTGTGTAAAGGTTTTTCTCGAAATTTGCCCTTTAAGGAAAAGCAGTTTATTGATAAAAGCAAATATTTTAGTCTTGCAATCTATCAGAGTTTTCTGTTTGCCTTGTAATTCCTTGTTTAAGACATTTAATTTGCCAAATATATCTGCAAGATAAAAAATCAAAGCTTTGGCTTTTTTGCATTTCATAAACTGAAAATCCACATTTTCTTCACCAAATTCCAGCAACGTATCATACAAACTAACGAATCTTTCTAAGCACTTTCCTTTAGATAGCCATCGCACTTGGGTGTGAAGAAGTACTCTGACATATTCTTCATTCATCTCTTGGCAAAACTGTTTGAAAAGTCTTTCAGTTTTTGGACGGGATTTTATGTAGTTTATTACTTTTACCACTTTCTTCAGTATTTCATCCAGTTGGGGACTGAGGGTGGCAGCGGCTAAGTTTTCTCTGTGAATAATGCAGTGGACAGCCATCATATCAGGTTGATCATCTTTCAGCAGTTTTAACACCCCCTTGTTTCGACCAATCATATTTGGAGCACCGTCTGCAGCAATTGAAATAAGGTTGATCAATGGAATGTCATTATCAGTCATAAATTGCTTTACAACGTTGTAAATGTCTTTCGCAGTAGTAGTAGTCTGTAAAGACTCACAAAACAACATTTCTTCCATGAATTCTGAGTTGTATTGAAATCTTACGTAGGCCAGAAGAAGAGCTTCACAGCTACAAACAGTTGTTTCATCAAGGGCCAATGAAAACTTGGTATTTCGTAAAATTCTTACCAATTGTATTTTGATATCAGTCGCAATACCATCTAAACGACGACGAACTGTATCATTACTTAAATGTAAAGCATCTAGTTCTTGATGAGCTCTGCTGTTGCCTTGCACAGTTCTAAGATACGTCTCGATGGCTGGTTTCAGTAACTGCTCGCCATCTGTGTGTGGTCGAGATTTTTTAGCAATAAGAAAGCTTAACTCGTAACTAGCCTTCAGCAGCTGTTCTTTTTTATCATCATGCACCTTAAACAAGTTAATAAATGATCTTTTTGTCTTCTGCGTATTTTCTTTTGGGCGTATAAAATAATCTAATGATCTGCCTGCGTGTTCAGGATGTACACGTTTAAGATGCTCTGCCAATTTTCCTGGTCTCATGGAATCATTACAAAGAGAGCTGCTGCATAACAAACAAAATGGTTTGCTTTCATTTCCGCACTCCTCAGTGAAACCATATTTTAGATAATCTATCGAGTACTGGCGAACTTTGCTTACACCTCTTTTCTCGACATCACTTTTTCGTTTAGGCATTTTACTATTTTTTATGTAGCACTGCTATGTTTTTATGCAACAGCGCTTTCAGTTACTAAGGCAAAATATCGCTGGACAAGGTATTAGCCGATCTATTATAGTTTGATTGTCATTATACAGTTGTCTATTACATCACAACGTGCAGTAAAATTTCTACGTTGAACTGGAAATATTAGCTGGCGATTCGGTGACTGCTATATTAGCCTATAGCTCCACTGTATTGGATCTTGAAGTGTGTTCTAAGTCACAAATAAATTAAGTTTATAAAGACAATGGATGAATTTGAATAAAGCTACATTTATTCACATTCCTCCCCAATTCCTCCCTTAACGATTATTCCTCCCTTCAAGTTGCGAATACCTCCCTAGGGAGCCAAGTGGCTCACTTTGAGAAACACTGCTCTAAGCTATGCTTTATTAAAAGCATCTAGCTTCTTGTCGGTCATCAACTACCCTGAAGAAACCTGATAGGTCGAAATAGTGTCACTGTCTGCAAAATGAGATTACTTTGAGAAAAATGAGATTAGTATCCCTGTGAGTTGTAATAATTTTTCATCACATTATGCTCACACCACGATTTATTCTTTGTGACTTCTTAATTCAGGCGATTGTTTTGCCTACCCTTAGGTCTATCTGAAAATGTAATGGTAACAATTTGGGCAAAAAATTTAAGTTTCTCAAAATGGAACTTCCACTTACCAGTAATAGTCAGGCTTGGGCACCTTAGACCTACCCAGCATACCATTTCTGGAAAAAATGCGATTATCACTATCGATGCATTTGGGTTTACGTAATGAACCTATCAAACTATAACCTCTCTTTTCAAAGAATTGTGGCCCTGAAAAGGGCCGTTTGGTTTGATAGAAGTTGAGTACAATTTTATTGGCCAATCATGATTTTGACTCACCACTTTGCTACGTCGAGGCAGGGAATCGACTAGCTTTGTTTGCTCTTCCAATGAAATCACTCGAAACCAACCACTACAACTTGTTCGATAAGTTCCGTTCGCGTTTTTGGTTTGTTTTTAGCTATTATGCAGCTTGCTCTGCACCACAACTTTTCAATAGGATTTAAATTTACAGGTGCGATTGCCATGCCACTCTCTTCAAATATAATCTAAATTCTTTTCATGTGGATGTATTAACTTATATCGTTTTGCCATCGTCTCCTTTTTTTGTCCATTGCTGTCAAATTTATTTTCTATGTATGCTGATTTGGGCAAAAAGAAAATGATTAATTGATTGATTGAAATTTGGAGATAAGGTGGGCCAATCGGTTCTTTCAACTTCATAGGCTCTGTGCCAGTGCTGCACTCTTTTGGCTCGGCGGCATTGTGCATTGTCATCTTGAAAAATTCAGTTGTCATAAGAAAACAAGGAACGTGCACAAAGTAGCATTTTCTTTTCCTGCACATTAACATGCTTTGTGCCGTTGATCATTGAGACTAATTCAAGCATACAAATAGCGTTTGCTGCCATGCAAACCCACCCTAAGTTTAGTTGAGGAAGTTTGACAGTTAGTGAGATGCAATATGACCGATATTCTTCCTCATGTCTTCTTTTTTCATAGTTATTGCCAGCATGATTGTCTATGGTAAAAGTCTATATATCATTGCTTAGAACTTTTCTCAACTAGACATTTAATCTGAGAAGATGCCCATTCCAATCGACGTTTTCTCTGTTTTTCTGTCAACAGTGGCTTCTTTCCAGCCAGTCCCGTAGCACTCCAACTTCGGGCCCCCCCCAAAGTAAGCGCAAGAGCCCCTGCGCACAGGTCATATCACTTTAGAGGTGTAAAATTGAAAAGCTGCATTAAGAAAATACACCACAATTTGTACATAAGTAAACAGGCTAATGTCAGAATAAAGCATGCCGATACCGAAGGTGCAAGTCATAAAAAATTTGGCACCGATGCCAGAGTTCAGTAGGACATTTATGCAGACACTGCGAAACGAAAGCAATGACACTGAAAAACATGAAAAAGTTATAAAAACACAGTATCATTTAAATAGTCTGGAGCGAACCTTTTTGTTCGCAAATGCTGTTATGACATTGTCATAATCAAGAGATCGGGCGCAGTCATTTTCGATTGACAACATGGCTAATGAAGATAGTCTACTGTCTGTCATAGACGTTCTATTAAAAGTTTTGATCAGTTTCAATTTGCTGAAGCTTCTTTCAGCGCTGGCAACAGTCACGGGGCAAGTTAGTAAGATTCGAAGTGCGATGTACACATTCGGATACAATTCAAATAAATGAGTCTTTAGAAGATAGTTCAGAAAGTCTTGAGCCGTATTGAGATTGCGTTTTTTTTGTAAAATTAAAACAAACCGCTGTAGCTCAGCGCTCATTTCATCAGAATCAATGTCACCGAACTTTTTTTGGAACTCTTTACAGCAAGTAAGAAGAGCATTTTCTTGTTGCACAAGCAAAAGTTTGTCTCGTGTGTACAAAAACGAAAAGGCGGAAGAAACCTCACGTAACAAATTAAAGCGCTCCTTTATTGACATAATAGCCTGGTCTACTAATGGATAGAAAAAGTTGCTTTTAAATTTCAGTTCAGGAGTAGCTCGTTGTTCCTCTTCACCTTGGTAATCAAACAATCTTCTTTTCTTTCCACTTCTTGATGGAGGAAAAGAAGGATCAATATCCAATTCCTGTGCTATTTCAACAGCAGATGTTGCGGCACTGTCATAACCCGTTGTGCGATAGTTTTGCAAAAACTTTTCAGTTGCCTGGATTTCCGTTTCCATTGTATGAAGGGAGACTCCATACGATTGAAGAATCTTGCTTGCTTTATTGACTTGGAATAGGATATCATACCAAATAAACACCGACAAAAGAAAACTCCATTTTGATAAATGAGCTATCAACGATTTTGTTTCTGAGGCAGCTCTTCCATCTTTTCTTTCTATGGAAATGGCTTCCAAGTCTTTCAGTGCCAGCAAGACCTCTTTTAAATTGTATCGAAGAGGTTTGATGCATTTAATTCTGCTTTCCCAACGAGTATCAGATTGTGACTTTATGGACAGCTCCACATGTTTCTTCAAAATTTCCCAACGCTGAGCAGAGGAAGAAAACAGCACATACAACCTTGTAAGTACTCCAAAAAATGTCAATGCTTCCGTCGATGAATTAGCACTGTCAACAACAACTAAGTTAAGGGTATGGTTTGCACAGGGCACGTAAACAGCTTTGGGATTGATGTCTAGCATTCTTGCTTGGACCCCAGAATGTTTTCCTTTCATGTTAGCACCATTATCATA
Organism: Trididemnum clinides; assembly: GCA_963675345.1. Classification (NCBI taxonomy): domain Eukaryota; kingdom Metazoa; phylum Chordata; class Ascidiacea; order Aplousobranchia; family Didemnidae; genus Trididemnum; species Trididemnum clinides. The sequence goes on from OY776293.1 coordinate 7,741,105, forward strand.
TGACTGACCTCGACAATCAGACAATTCGAATTGCAGTTCGGTCGCTTTTTCTAAGAAAGCGTCCAACAAGCCTTTCCCAGTACTGTCACTTATTCTCAAGTAGCCAAAAAATGTTTCTTTAACAACAGCAGCTTCTTCATTACATAGTACATAACGGAGAATGACAGACATTTGTTCATGATGTGACATATCTGGAGTGCAGTCCAAAATTATAGAAAAATATTTTGCCAATTTCAATTGCTGTAAATTTTCTGTTTCAACTTCTGTCGCTAGCAATTCAATTAGTTCATTTTGTATGGTAGGACTCAAATAGTGATCTTTAGTGTTTTTATTCTTGATTCTGTCTTGAAGCTCTTTTAGGATCGGATCTCTTCTTGCCAAAAGCTCAAATATACCCAGAAAATTTCCATTGTGAGGAGATTCTAAGACTTCTTCAGATCCTCTAAAAGCAAGATTCCTTTCCGATAGAAACAAGGCAATGTCGATAAGTCTCTCTAAAACATTTCTCCAAAAACGTCTTTCATTGAAAAAAATATTCATCTCGCGTTTGTCGATAGTGGATGAATTTCTTATCCCTTCAGCTAGCAACATCCATTGACTGCAGCATTCTTGGTGGGAAATGCCGTTTTCATGGTCTTTCAGTTTTTTTCGAAAAACCCTCCCATGTATTTATACCACTACAAAAGGGGCTTAGTGTTTTTCCAAATAGCTTACAACAAAAGCAAAAAACTTGATCTGATTCCCCAGAATAAACTAGTCACGACCGTGAAACACTTTCACCATTAGGTAACACACGTTTATAATGGTTGGAGGAAAAACGTCGCCTTGGAGTTGTGTTATTATATGGAAAATTCATTATTAGTTGATGTGGTCCACGCTTTACTATATCACATCGTTGAGCATCAGAAATACTTTCAGGCCATTTACATGGGTCATCAGGGATAGGGGTAAATTGAAATTCAGATATTTTTGATATTGAAGGTTGCGTATTGGCAGGTAAATCACAACTTACATTTTCTGGAAATTCACAATCACTTTGATGCTGATCGTCATAGTCTTCTTTTTCTTGTACACTATAGTTTTCTTCATCCCTCTCGGTACTAGTGCCAGGTCTACTCTGCTCAGTAATCTTGAAAAAATCTGTCATCTTGGGCAATTTCGCTACAGCATCTCGAGCAGTGGCTGCTTCTTTTCTCTTTTGAGCACCCCTTTTTGAACGTTTCATTCTATACAATGTCAATAAAATACTTTATCTGCACTCTGCAGTGTATATATATTGTCCCGGTATTTATAGCCAAACAGAATTCCAGACCATTCTATGATTGTTGCGTAACAACGGCATTGTTACGTCAATCGAATATTCAAGATTCTACCAGAAAATCAATGGAAATATTCTAGATTCTGCGAGATAAAATGACGTTGCATTCACTTATGATGTCACAAGCCAATTTCTTCCTACAGTTTAAATCGGTTGTAAACAAGTCTGCTGAACTGAAAATAGTCACGTAGCCAAAAAGCAATTTCAGACTAACTTGGGCCCCCAAAGTTGGCCTGGCCCCCCCCCAATTGGGGGGTTTGGGGGGCGGCTGCTACGTCTCTGTTTCCAGCCTTACATAATCGAGGGCCATTCCCGACAACTTTCTCCTTACTGTCGGAGCAGAAAATTCAACACAAGTACTCCCCTTTAGCTCTCTGGCCAACTCCTTGAGAGTCACTTTCCTGTCTGCCAAAGGAAGTCTGACCAGAGGTCTATCCGATCTTTTTGTGGACTTCCGCTTTCTCCCAGATTGAGGCTAGTATTTAGACCTTCTTGACCTCCTCCGCCGCTTAGGCACTCCTTTAGCACCTTTGCTAAAAGTCCCGGTCTCTTCTGCAATAAATCTCTGAGATTGATTTTGTAAAAATATTGCAAATTTTGAAAAAGATTTAATGATGATCTTTGTTAGCGAAAAACTGCGTTGATCGTACCAGACGTATTATGATTTTGACATTATAGAGCAGGGCCTATCAACCTTCTAGGAATGTGTCCCATTTTCTGACTTGATGAAGGTCCGTGGCCCAGTTGCATTATATTTTTACCAACTTGTAGCGACGGTGGAGACCTTTTTTTGATCAATATTCTCATTCCTCAAAAAAGTAGACTCATGCGCCGCCGTCTTTGGCGATCAATTAGCTTCACAATTCCTTGAGAAAGGATCGCCAGGTTGACTTTTGGCTAAAAAATACGTTTAACTCTTTCTGAAGAGGAAACGCATGCATAGGAGCCCCTCCGGTCTATGCCACTGGCTCTCCTTATCAATTACAATTAAAAGAACAAGTGGTGACCCATCAGACTTTTGTGCTGTTCCCATCGGTTGAAAACCGTTAACATAGAGCGAGTTTGAACCGAGCAGAGAGAATGAGAAGCACGCGTAGAAGGCTTTAAGTTCTTAAATAAAGAATCCGTTGTCTCATTGTCAAATCAAGTAATTTTTTTGTATATTTGTTTCTATCCAGAGTGCCTTGTATATATTTCCCAACACAATGTTTCATCGCGTTTTTACGATCAGTACTTTTTTGAGTAAATTAAGAATACAAATTTTATAATTAATCTTTAATTATGATGTCATGTGAGATTCTAAAAACATGAAATTTGGTGAAGTTATTAAGTTGCATACTGACTTTCGCTTTGCTTTTCAAAAAATGCAATTTTTAGAAAACTTATCTTTGATTATATCACGACCATTGTTGTCGCACCAACGCCCTTTAAACAAATGTTCTTCAACTGAGCTCGCCCGGAGTCAAACTGTTTTCCTTGGGAACAAGAGCCTTTTTGCACGTTTGTTTATCGCACCTCACTACGTTATCTATTTTTCAGTTGTCTGTCCTTAACACAAAAACGCGTGGCTTTAGGTTTTTGGTAATTAGCTATATAAGAAAAAAAAGTTGCATTTGGAATGTTATTTTAAATTTGAATTTGCTGCTGTTCAATCGTTCCGAGGATAAAGTTTAGTCAATTTTCCCGTGCTGGTCTGTTTAAAGTTTTTATAGCTTTGCTATTAATATATTCCTTTGGATTTTAGTTCGTTTCTGATTTTATTTCATTGGATAGACAAGAGCGCGGGGAAGGTCCGGGTCGTCCGCCTGTGACATCAATATATTAGAAGATTCATCGCCGTCGTGAGATGAATCCTTACCAACAATGACCTTACGAACCCCCTCATGACACTCACCCTGGGTGATGATCGGATCACACACACACACATATCCTGTCAAATACCGAGATTTCACTGACTTCGAGCTCTCTTGAAAATGTTTTGCGAAGTTTCGTAAGTTCCGCGGTCTAGTTGAAGAGCTCTTGTCTACAAACCTAGATTTTTTTGGTTGGTATGATTTTTTTGTAGCTTATAACTTGAAGCCTGTCATGGGTTTGCACAACACTGACAGTAATTTATTTATAAGCTAAGTTAAAAATGCCCAAAAAAGCTTTTTGAAAATTACAGAAACGATTCGGAAAAAAGTTAATTGTTGTGCTTTCAGTGGAATCTATCAAATGAAAACGAATAATAATTACGTTAAATATATCGACGAACTTGAATTTCAAGCGAAGTTGTTGCAATTACGTGAATTAGTTATATGCTTCAGTTATTTTTGAAACAAGTTGATTTCATATCACTATAAAAATACATCATTAGTGTTTATGTATAAATTGTATGTGAATAAGAACGCTAATGATGCTGTTGTGGTATTGAAATCAATTTGCTTAATAAAAGTGTGAGCAAACAATAGACTGATTCTTAAATTGGGTCGGGCTAATCTAGGTAATGACTGATTTCAACAACAACGTCCCTCGAAAGTTTTCAATTTATTGGTCAGATTCACGGACGTACGCGGAAATTCGTTGAGGGCCGGTGTGAAAATGCTGTTTTACAAATTTCATGGGACAGTCGCAGTGAAGACGTTTTTTTGAAATCGATATTCTCAGATCTATATTGGGGGGGACTTATTTGCTACCGCCACCAGCACAATAATTGAAAATGACATTTTACGTTTTTCTGAGAACTTGAAAGGGGGCGTGCTCGCATAGAAGTCCCCTTCCATACGTCACCAATAGGACTGGATTAGTTGAAAAACAAATTAACAAATAGCAAAAAGTGAAGGTGTTAAAATATATTTGCGCATTTTTTAGCTTTAAACAGTAATTTTGTACGAATACTCAACATTGAAATACTCACTAATTCTAGCAAAGTTTGAAGGTACGTAATGGTCAAAGTTATTTGATTTTCTAAAATAACTAAAAAGCATCTTGCTAACATTATAAAAACGCCAATAAACAAATTTAATCTACTATATCAAGTTTTTGAAAGGAACTAACATAAACATCTTTGGTATCATCGTTAACTTCCGTCGGATTGTGATAAACGCTGAAGACGTTTCGGCGATACAAATTTGATCCTTCTTGAGAATCGTAAGGAACAGAACTGTCTGATGGACCCCATTTCTTGTCAGGCTTGAGCAGCTAAATGAAGTTTTTGTTAAGCAGTAAATCAACAAATGGTGCTAGATTAAAGGTCACCTTCGCTACATGGCGCGTTGTAAAATAGAACTCTATTGACACAGAGATAAAAACTCTTAAACAACATTACTCAATTTGGAAAAAATGTGTGATACATTAAGAATGAAGGCTTTTTTGTTTTAAAATACATCCTGGACATCAGCCCAAACTGATGTTAGTCGGCTTTGTCGTACAGGAACCTACCTTAACCTACTTTATTCAGGGATGTGGTGCTAAGGTAAGAAGTGTGGCAACGCACAGAGTAAAAATATACATCTTGCAGGCAGGTTAGCGAGAAACAGCGTGGGAACATTTTTCCCACTCCACTACCACTCTGACTCTACTACAAATCTTAAAGAGAGTTAAGTAGTTCATGATGGTGCATAAAACCTTGCTCTTAGGAAAAATAATGCTTCATATAGGTTCCCTTGCTCTTCTGTACCAATTCGGTTTTGAGATATAACTTTGCCAGTCATTCGGATTTCGGAAGCACCGATATAGACAGGGTGTAGCGGTTTCGAACCCGGTTTTATGCTAACAGTATTTTTGATCTAAGTTGTCTTATATCACCTTATCTTTTCAGTGCTTTTGGCTGATTTCTTTGTTTGCGCAGTTTAGTTAATTAGGCTACATTTTAAGTTTGTAGTTTTGCTTTAAGCATGTCTTGGAATTGTTTTAAAATCATTTGACTTGGTTTTTAAGTGGTTGTGAAAATGCAATGCAGTTCAGTTAAAAATCAATTCAATTCATTAAAAAGTCAGTCAAAATTCGGTTCACTTGTTTCTGTCTTTCCTCAGTTCATTAATAAAAATTGGATCCATTCGTTTCCTAAATATTTTGGTCAACTAGAAGCGGGCGCGAAGATTCATAGTTTTGTAAGTAACAATTGCTAGTTATACAAACTAGCTTTTGCGACAAGGGTACCAATGACCAGACACTACTGTCACAAATACGAAAAATTGCAGTTACACAGCTAAAAATGCTTGCTTTTGGAGCGTCTGATGACGCACCTTGATTCTCTCACCATAATAATTGGAGAAATAATGTCATGTTTGCGGAAATTCTCCTAATGGTTCAAGTGTAAGGGATAGTATAATCGGTTATTTTAAGCGATTGGTGATATGCCATGATAACAACATGGTAAGCCTATAATACTTGAGTTGTTAGGATGTGATGGTAATCGGTTGTATTTAACGGAATATCTTCGCCCAAAAGAAAAATTCGATGTTTGACAAAACCAACGGTAGTTGTATCAAGATCGGTTTTATTTGACCGACGCGCTAGCAAAAGCGAGACCAACTACAGCTCTAGTTTTTTAGAGCTGATCGCGAATTTAAAGAACAGCAACAGCAACAACTAACATCTACAAATACCTACACTTCTTTTTGTTGTAAATGGATTTTGTTCCTTTCATGATTTTATGAAACTTTGCCGACAAAACTTAAAAATGCGATAAAAATAGTTAGCATTAGAATTTTGTTGCGTTGCTGATTACAAGACAAACTAAGGACTTACATCGAGATACATGTTTTAGAAATATAGGCAACATTATATTTAAAGACCAAGCTCTTTAAAATGATGGCAATTGTCAGAAGTAAGGGTGATAAACTAAGTTCTGCAAATAGAGCTGTAAGTACAATATCAACCAAGAAGCAGATCATTTGTAAGTGTTCACACCGAGCTTTCTTTCTTATCGGATATAGTTGATTAGTCGCCTTGTCAACAAAGATTTAAGATAATGGAATTTCCAAATACTCTTGTCCTAACTACTAAACGGAACTCTATTAAAAAAGACTGCAAGCGGTTAGATTCAAAAAGCTGTTTATTCAGCAACGTGGAAGTGAAAAGTGCTTTTGTTTGGCCGAATAATTGCAGAGGCTTGACTGAAGATTCTACATGGAGGTCATGCATATTCTGTGCAGCAAATAAATATTAGCCAAAGACGTTCATAAAATCCATTTCCAATGCAACTACAATAAAAATTTTTTATCACAGTACTTTGCGTTTGCATAGCTCTATGGTAATGATAAATAGAGTAGGTTGTTTAATGTAAAAAAAGTTTACGCAATGTTGTGACTAAGTCATGAAAACACTGACGAATGAGACAGGTGGTCACTAATCAACCACAATGTTTAATAAGGCAGAACAAATTGCAAACATTAAAGCAACATTCCTTTTTGAGTTGTTTACTTCCGATTTTGCATGCTTTTTCTTTCAGAACGCTGCACTATTCGTTATATTTTGCCCAAGAGCGTTCCCAAAAAAGAATTGGTAGGGGAAGAGCTTAATTAAAAATAAAATGAGGGAGGCAACTGTGTAATAAAGTTGCTACTAATTACTGCCGTAGCGATCAGCTAAAAGTAAATTTTTTCTCCTGTTTCTTTTCTCTTCTTGACATCGTCATGGTACGTTGATATTGTTGCGAATTTATTTGAAAAAGTTGACGACGTCTCTTGCCTCCCTAATGCGCAAGTGGTTGTGTGCGTGTAGCTTACTTGCAACAAAGTGAAATGAATAAAATATTCTCCTGAATCATATATATTTTCCTCCTCCGGTCATGAAATCACTTTTGCAACTATAGATAAGGTATAACACAATGGTCCAAGACTGTAAGATTTAAGGGTCGCAAAAGGAAAAACTCCATTTCCATGAAACAACTCAGTTTGATGTTTAATTGTTAAATGTTTGGCAGTATCTCTAACGTACTTTTTATACATTTTCTGCTTGCATCAGGTTGGAACGAAAGTTCTGTCCCCTTTTAGATTTAATATCTTCGTGAACGATTATACCTTGTGGGTACATTATACCATTGAACGATTATAGCTTGTGGGGAGATGGGAAGAGGTCATTGATAAGAATGGTGATTATGCTGATGATTAAATAAAGTTGTATTTTGCTTAGTCTTTATTTTCATTTAAAAACAACAAAAGGGACAAAACTTTCGTTCCAACCTGATATATCACTTAAAGAATTTTATTACTGTCATTAAAAAAGATAGATGACGCAATAGATTAGCCAACAAAGTTTATAGTTTCTTTCGGTTATGCGTTAATGTCTTAACACCTAAACCTTTTGAAGAGAGAAGTGTGGCATAAACAAAGTGTTCGTGGGCCGCATGAGACCCACGAGTCAGGATTGGGATCGCTCTGAGCTAAAACAGCTATTAACTCCAGACCCGGCTTATATTATAGTTTCCATCTCTGCCAACACATGCAGAGCATCATTTTTAGCACATACACCCCGGCAAAGTTGGGAAAATTGTTGCAAAGTGTCATTTCAAATAGTAAGCCATGATCGTTTAATCGTGTTTGGCTATGCTATATTGATTTTTCACGAGCGCTTGTAATTGCTGGAGGAATTTAGCATTTCTTTTGGAGGATCCAATAAATTACAATGAGTGCAAAGTCACAAATGGTGGCCGCTATAGTGAAGCAAAAGCTTTGAAAAGCTTGGGGGATGCGATCCGCCCCTAGATCGACGTGTGGAGTCAATCTCAAGGTCATGCCAAACTTACCGACTTAATAGACTCTCCTTTCTTGTAAGCGTATAATATTCGACAGATGGCGTATATTGGCACAACTGCTGCGCATGTGACGCTCATGCAAAGACCCAGATCATCTGCCCACTTGGGGTAAACGTAGTTGTTGTAAGTAATTGGAGAATATCCAATGGCAGAAAAGATAAGTAAAAACTGAAAAAGAAACGTCAACAAATAAACTTCGAAAAGGCACACAAAAGTGAATTACTGCACATATCAAAAAAAGCATACTATAGTCATCTTTGTTCAGTTCTTGTAAGCTCATACAAACAACTTCGTCGTTTTTACATGCTCATTGCAACTTCGTTCATTCGTTTTTCAAGATATCATCAAAAAATATTTAAATAAAAGCTGTTTTTAACAGTTTGCAACCTGCTAAAAATTTTAAAGATTTCCCACGAGGTTGTAAGCTTCAATCTCATTCCTCAGGAAAGTTGGGAGGTAAGCTTTAGTATTTGTTTTCTATGGACGGGAGGGGAGGGAAGGATTAGATATATTTTAGCTTCAAAACAAAATTGAAGACTTTTTAAAGATCAGGTTTTATGAGAGTGTTCTTTGCAATTTTCAGCTTCAAAATGAGGTGAATATTTTTTTTTGAGACCATCCTTTAGAAAATAAGTAGTTTGCCTGTTTTTCAATTTTTTGGAGGGGATTTAGTCCCCCTACTTTTATGTCAATGCAGAGTTATGCTTAGATTGCAACCAATAATTTAGATGTTTTTCCGGCAGAAAAAACTTTTTTAAGGAGGGACTTCTTTAGCTTTAGCCCCTGAAAATTCTACTTTTTTTGCAACATACAACAATAGTTAAATAATTTTGCATTGTCCTTTCATAAACTTTAGAAATGTTTCAAGACAGAAACAGGGGCTTTAGGCTTAATGCTTATGTAAAATAGGTATTAAATTTTCTTGGTTGGTGCAACTTTGCTGCAGATTGCTTTCTTCTCTCTTGAAAAATATGTAGGTTAATTAACATGTAAATAATAATCAATCTTCGCTTGACTAACAATCAGCATAGCCGGCGTAACAAACATCCACGCCCCTTTGAAATACCAGTTTGGTTCTGCTCCAAGCATCAGCTTAATATCTTTGTTGAATCTCCAGCGATAGGTGAACAAGAAGCCTAAACAAAGTAACTATCAAATTACGAAACAAATATTCTGAGCCGGTGCCCTAGAATTAATTAATCGCCTATCAGCAATATCATCAAGTTTTCGCTTGTTTTTGTAGACCAAGCGTTTTACTAGCCTCTTATTTTAAGGATTTCAGTTTATTATTTTATCGGACGTTGAACGCAGAGGTTTGGCATATTGCACTTCTGTGTATCTGTACAATCAGTTGCTGGCATGTATCACGAGAATTTATAATTTTTATGGCTTCAGTGACCTTTAAAAAGAACAAATGGACTTCTTACCGTATCCCCAGTTTATGCCCAAGACCATCATCAGAGAAAGCGCTAGTAACCCATAATATGCTGAATAGTAATTGTATAAGTTGAACCAGTAAATTCCACCCTGAAAAATCGAAATATGACACTGCAAGATACTCGTAATAAAATAACTTGTCAAAATGTCAAGACAATAAACTCAAAACGTTCTTGATTGAAATACCGAAGAAACAAAAAGTTTTGTAGATTGCTTGTAAAATAACTGGAGAAAGCTATCTTTTATGTGAAGTATTAAAAAGTTCTTGTTTTGTTGTTGTTATTGTAGACAAATATCGCGATAAATAAATTTCTTTGAACAGTAAACTTTAAAAGAAAAATGAATACCAAGCCGTAAAACTTGCATATTGAATTTATTCTTTGTAAATATTTGTCTACTTTATTGCTGTTGAGTGTTTTATGTTCAAAATTTATGATGGATTGTGTAAAAGTAATTGAGACTGTATAACTGATTTAACAGGACAAAAGAGTGTTTGTTTGTTGTAGAGAAATAAATTGAAAGAGTGTGCTGGCGTTAAGGCTACCATATCGTAGCTGAGTAACAAAAATCGCATTTGTTGTTTGCTGCAAATATTTCAACACTATTATCAAGCTACTGCTGTATCTTTGCAAAGCCGGTTTGTGCGCGAAGTTTGTTTTTATGTAACGTTGCCCCTACTTGATTCCATTTCATTTTGCACGAGCGAAATGTGGAGTGCCGACTATCATTTTGTGAAGTCGCAAATTGCAACCGATGAGAAGTATAAACAAATCTCATTGTCAAACTGCAGACAGTGGCACTGTTTCAAAGAGACCTCATAGGTCGAAACAGTGTCACTGTCTGCAGTTTGCTAAGTGGACCGCTAGCCTCTTGCGTTATGTTATTGTTGTTGATAAATATGATGATACATAAATTCTTCGAATATGAAAGCTGTAAAATCGTAAAGAAAACATGCACAAAAACTTTGAAATTGAAAATAGTTTGCTACTAAATGTTTTGATCAATTTCTGACAATTCCTTTCCAAAAAGAAAACGTAGAAGTCAATAATGTAAACAGCATAATAGAAAAAAATGTAAATACAGTAACCAAATTGTCTTGCAAGCTAAGAGGTCTACCCAACATGTGATGTTTCCAGAGGTGGATCGCAACCTCAATAAGTAAAAAAGCAATTAAAATCTCACCTGAGTTACAAGCACTAAACCCAGTAGAAAGGCTATAATCGATATCACTAAAGTCAGATACATTTTCCGTCCCTTGAGAAACTTCGGGAATTCGTCCATAAATCCAGTGACAACGGTTTCCAATTGTGCGAACTGTTGAAAAACAAAATTTTCTTGTTTTCATCAATAAACTTTGTCCAGCATTGTGAAGATCCTTCCCCACATAATGCATACGTAACTCGCAAAAGTGAGACTAAATTACCCTTGATTCAATACGTTGGCCAGCATTGTAGATGCTGTAGAAACTCTGAGATTATAGTTGTTGCCGCACTCTAATGGAAAATATCTCGCTTCTACAACGCAAGTTCTGATGAAGTTTTATAACTGCTCGGTATTCAGACATGCGCTAATTAAGATTCAACATTTGGACAATATGAAACCATGATACAATTTATTATTCAAATATCTCAGGCACCTGACTGTCCAATCCAAGAGTCAAGAGCATGAAGAAAAACAAAATCGACCAAAGTTGAGGAACGGGTAGGAGTGCAACAGCTTGAGGATAAGCTATAAAAGCTAACCCTGGACCTGCAAAGCAAAACAGATCAAAGTAACTACCAGCCAGGAATCTTCATTGGGCCTAGTTTGCATGCAATATTTCCACAGCTAAACTTATCAAACTCTGATCGAATTAAGTGAATTCATGGAAATTTCAGAGAGAGGCTTTAAAACACATACAAAGTTACGAACAATCGAACGATTAGTCTTGGATTAAGCTAATTAATTTATTCAGTTGTATCTAGTGAATTGCAAAAAAGATTTTTGTTGGTTAAGAGCTCAGCAGTACTACAAAGCTAAATTAACATGAAAATTTTATTTTACACCCAGACCAACTGATGTTTCAGAACGATACCTTGGTCAATAACTTCATCTACTTTTAGATCCAATGTTTTTGCCATATGACCAATCACGGAGAAAATGACAAAACCAGCAAAAATGCTTGTAGCACAGTTTCCAATCGACACAATCAAAGAATCCCTGAATAATTACTAGACATTAGCAAAAAGCACGATGTCAGAGCGGTTCAAACCGTCTGCTGCATTCTGAATTTTTAGTAGCATTGGCATTGCATTTTCTAACGTAAAGAGCAGTTAAATGAGGATTTAGCGGAAAATTCTCGTTTGGGTTACTAAAAGCATTCTCACTTTTGAACTTAAACTCTTTCAAAAAGAATACTGCTAGCCTGCAGAAAAAGTTCTTTATCGCAATCGTTACAGTCTAACAATTTTTGAATTCGCACGTTTCTGTTGTTCGGATGGTAATTAACAGCTTCAAGCAAGCGAAACGAGCGCGACGCCTTGAAGGCTGTTAGTCAGACGTATCTAGGCCTATTTTAGGTTTGAACTGATAAGAATTTTCGCTCATGGTGGGCCGCTGGCAAAGGCAAACAGGGCACTTCCTCCTCCCGATATTTATTTTTATAACACGATTGAACAATATATGGAGGAAAATTTTGCAAAACAGAGTGAAAATTGTATTAATGCACCCCCTCAAAAAGTTTCAGCGGACGCCCTTGATCTTAATGTCCTTTGCCAAGTCAAAGACCTTTTTTCGTTTTTCAGACCAACTGCTTTCTCGCGTTGAAAAATTCGAGCAAAACAAGAGAACTTGGACTTGCAAAATAATTTCGGTACCCCTGAAATTTCCAGGCTCGGGCCCGTAAAGGTACCCCCTGTCAATGCCACCGTTTACACCGGTGGGTGATGTAGAGTTAGAGCATTTGATGTGGAGTCGACAGACTTTGGTTCCATTCTGTTGTCAACTTATGCCAATGGTTTTAGAAACGGCCTACACCGATCCCTTGAGTGGTAATCAACACAGCTGTGACGTGAAGAATAAAATAAAATCAACTTTGATTGGCCACAATCAAAATATGTCCTGGCTCTAAAAGCCATTGCAAACAACAAGGCCAAAAAACTCTACGATAGTTTATTTTAATAACTTCTAGCACCATAGCTTGCCTGAGGATGTTATGATGGAATTTGTTGTAAGATGCAAACGTTAGAAGCCCTCCAAAAGCCACACCCAATGAATAAAATATTTGTGTTGCAGCAGCACTCCAAACCTGAAATGATTTAAAATTGTATCAAAGCAGACGATGCATGCTGTTTTGGCCAATTAGGTGCCGTCAGAGCAATTGGTAACCAATAATTGGCCAAAAAGTTTAAAATAACGCGTAACTCAAAACTTTAAATTTTTGGGACCTTAACTAGGTCCACCGTTGTCTACATTCTTTTCATACTCTGTGTAACCGAATTATGAACGAATAAAGGGAGAGTGTCGCAAGCTAACCACGTTTAGCCGACTGTTCAAAACACCTGATAGCTCGACACAATGTGCACTGGCTGCTGTTGTGCACTAAAGCAAATCGCTAGCTTCTCGCAATAATGTACATCAAAGTAGTTTCTTTCATACTGCTGTTCCTTCCTTGGTGCTGCGCAACATTTGCATCACTTTTGAATTGATATGTTTTAAAGATCCAGCTTTTGTTATTTTTATTGGATAAAATTGGCTGCACTCATTTCGAGAAATATTACCAATCGTTTATTCACCTGGGAATCTGCGAGTCTCGGCCAAACAGGAGTGACGTAAAATAGAATGCCGTCTATTGCCCCATCTAGCGTGCATCCTCGAACTAATAGAATGATTAAGATCAAGTAAGGAAAAGTAGCAGTGAAATATACAACCTAAAAACAAAAAGTCTATAAAATTTTGCCTTTGATCAAAATTTTAATTAACAGGTCTACCTTTCCTGAAGACTTGACTCCTTTTACAAGGCAAAGAAAAACAATAATCCAGGCTAAGAGAAGACAAAGACAAAGATCCCACAACACAGGTCCGGGATCATCTATGCCAGTGCTTTGATCCACTCTCAATACACGATACCTGTTGGCACAGTTGTCAAAGTAGCACAGATGCACATGATAAAGGTGCAGTAGCTTAGATAAATATTTCTTGACATTAATTTAGGTCTAGATAAGACCCCCAACTAGGATTTATGTAACGAAATGGGGGTAAACAAAACCTAATTATTTTTTTGTGGCTAGGTGTTTGTAAAATGGCATTGACCCTTTTTTAAAGTAAAATAGTACAGCTAAAAGGGAACGGTTTCAGCTCAGCTCGCTGCCCACTTGACTTCAATTTGTAAGCTGTTCGGTTTATAAATGTGTATCTAACGTGTATAAACTGGATGGGCCCTACTTTTTTCACCAGAGGTATTCCAAATGCACGCCTTACCAAATTTCCAATCATTTTGAAAAATAGGCCATCCGATTGAGCAAGTTTTCTACAAGGCATTCGATAGTTGTTGCCAAGTCGCTAATGACAACTCTTTACCTTGGAATTTGCAATTTACCTTTGAATACAATGATGTTGTTCCGCCAATCGCCATGTAGTTTTTTACAGCGATTTGACTTCATAAGGCGTAGTCTCTTGAGAACGTGACGCAAAAACTTCATAAGCAATTTTTTTTACAAAATTGATTGATATTGTGGTAAATTAAGTGATCTCGTGTTGTTTTATTAGGAGTTAAGTAAATATAGCTTCAAATTAGATTCCTACAGCGAACCGAACAATTAGCCCCTACTGAGAAGAAGTAGACGTTATAACCGGGCTTCCTACAGACTACTTCTAAAAGCCTTCCTTTGTTGTATTGTCTTTCTTTGGTCTTTGCCCTGTGGTTAAATAAGGCCACATGTTTGACTCATATATATAACAGGTGCATCTGCTCGTATATACAGGGTGTCCCAAAAGTAACCGAACCCAAATTTTGATAAAAATTAGATATCAAAACCAACAAACTTCTTGAACATATTTAGTATTTACAATTGTTCAAAATGTCTACCTTGAACTTCAGTACAATCAAGACATCTTTTGACAACACTGCGACATACTTTCTGGGTATAAATACTTCCAGGTACATACTTCCAGGGTGTCCCAAAAGTAACCGAACCATAAACTTACATAAAAGTTTGATATTAAAATTAACAAATGTAATTTCTTTTTAATGTCTTTGTATGGTATTTTTTACTATTGCTTACATCATTGCCTAATTCCTGCTCAGTGTGCGCTGCTGGTACCCACATTTTTCAAAAATGCACCGAAGGACTTTAGATTTAAACAAGCGTGGACTAGGACAATTAATCAACCTTGCAAGCCTAAGACAATTGATCGACTGAAACAGAGTATTCAGCACGAATGGAATCAAATTTCAGAGGAAACTTGCCAGAAAGTATGTCTCAGTGTTGTCAAAAGATGTCTTGATTGTACTGAAGTTCAAGGTAGACATTTTGAACAATTGTAAATACTAAATATGTTCAAGAAGTTTGTTGGTTTTGATATCTAATTTTTATCAAAATTTGGGTTCGGTTACTTTTGGGACACCCTGTATATAGTGACCACGTGTATTTTCGCTATTCTGGTCAAAACGTCAACGTGGCGAAACGAGTAGTAAATTTTCGTTTCGGCCTGATTACTGATTATGCTTCGGATTTGTGTTTGGGCCTGAGTGTTGGTCCCCCTGCTTGATTGTTATTAAGGCTGTGTGGTAGCCTTTATCGCCGTGAATTTTCGTTCTGCGCACGCTGGGAGGAGCTGCGCATATTTGTAAATAAAACACTGCAAGAAAGCTTCAACCGAATGCCTTGTTCTACAAAGCAGCTCTACTGGTTCAGTGCTAATCAACGACGGTACGCTTGGCGCGGGAATCAAAGAGTTGAAACCTGGTGCTGCCGCACCAGATGTTAACACCGCCCTTGGATCCAAATGGCTTACTGAGCTGTGGCACTAAGCCTGACATGACTGACGATTCGTTACACCACTTACCTCCAGTATTCTTCTGACGTACTAACTGGTCTTGAGCGATTGGCTGGCGTTGTAGCTGTAAGATCGGAACTGGTTGTCGAAGAAAGTGTAGTTGTGTTGGTCAAGTTACCAACTGCTGGCTAAAGACACTCTTTGAAAATATCACAGCGTAATGAATTTTTAAAAAAATAAATTTTCGGTAAAAATAAATTTCTTCATCAGCATGTAT
Source organism: Trididemnum clinides (assembly GCA_963675345.1). Taxonomy (NCBI): domain Eukaryota; kingdom Metazoa; phylum Chordata; class Ascidiacea; order Aplousobranchia; family Didemnidae; genus Trididemnum; species Trididemnum clinides. The sequence goes on from OY776293.1 coordinate 7,756,852, forward strand.
CAAGAACTTACTAGCAACGATTGGAGACGAGTCTTACTAAATGTCAAAAATTAAGATCTTTTGTTTTTAATGCGATGGTCTACTCCAAAAATGATTCAAGAGCGATCGTATTTTTTTTAAACAGTCAGTCTAACCTTTATTAATAAAAAGGAAATGAGTCTCAACAGTAAAGATGAAAGTAAATTGTATAGATTTCTGAAATATAAAGATCTTGAGTGATAGCCAAAATTTGAGTAGGAAAACCAATATGATCGTTTGTTGCAGTTTGAAAACATTATTGTTGGGCATCCCCTAAGCGGATTTCAAAATCTAATTTTTATTGGTCCCCTTTACACGGTTGCGCTTGTGTGAACAGTATAACTAGGCTACTACTGGTCTTCATTGAACTGACAATAACTAAGAACATTTTAATAAACAACATACCGGTGGACAGTAGGATTCTCTGTTCCATGGTTGGTCACAGAGTGTCCATGGTAAAACTGATTGCATGGACGCAAACAAGTAAAATAGCGACCATCCTATTATCACATTGTAATAAATGCAGACCAGAAAAGACACAGTCATCATTCCAAATCCAATTCCTGGAAAATGTTAAGCAAAATTAGATTTGTATTGTTTGGTCCTGTATTAATATTTAAGATATCTGCTGGCTAACTTACGGAAACTCGCGACAACACTAAAACATGGAAATTTACGGAATTACGCAAATATGGAAATTATTGCGGAAATATAGAAAAACACCAATTAAATTACGGAAATTGCAGTAACACGAAAATGCTTAGTTTAACACAATTATCTAATTTTACTCAACTGGGTGGTTACACTTTAAGTTTTTATTGACTTCTCTAAATATCCATGTTTTAACAATTTCCTTACTTCTTTAATTAATACCAGCAGTTTTTCCGTATTTCCGTGATCAGTAGTTCCACATTTCAATATAAATTTCCCTATTTCCGTAAATTTCTGTATTTTAGTGCTGTGCGAAACGAAGCCTTGGTAAATGAAGTTAAATTTATAGAGGTATACTTTTTGGTCGTGAGTTCAGTTCCATCGAAATAATTTTAGTCGTGAGGTCTGCTATGCAGCAGAAGGTAGCCTTTTTGTTTTTCTGTATCCCGCTTATGGAAATTAACTGCGCTGGCAAACAGTTCGAAACCTGAGGAAAATATGTCAGAAAACTAATCGGTTTGACAGCGTCCTCCGGCATGGCTACCGATCAGTCATTCAAGTTTGGAGATATCAGTTCAACCGGTTCTACCGGTTTTACCCAAACAAGATTTCTGAGAGCAGTAACGATAGGTTGGTTTAAACGAGGCATCGCCCCTATGCCCCTAATCCCAATCACCGCGCTTTGAATTAAAATTGGTATTACGGACAAACTTTTTGTCATTTCACATATTCTGTTCTTTTCTTCCAATAAGTACAGGGGAACAAAGTCAAAGTTAGGTGAGGGTAGCGTAATGGTTTTACGATTACAGAAAAAAGTTATGTGGTGATAGATTTATATCATGACTTTGATAAACCCTCCTCGTAATGATATTTGTGACACCAAGTTTCTTGGCTTTGCTTATGTGACTTGGTCTCCGAATGCAGCTAAAGAGGCTATAATACCTCCCTTCAAGTGTGTTGCTTCTGTTCAGCCGCTTGGCCTATTACCTCATCTTTTAGAAAAGTTTTCCTTCATAGGTATGGCTATATATTTGGTGACTTATTTCTCACCATGGTGTTGACCTACTGACCTATTTTTTCTATTGATTTCCCCTTAAAATTCGGACTTCATAAACTGCGTTCGTAAATACCGACCCACTTGTTCGTAAATATCGACCTACTTGTTCGTAAATATCCACCAACAAATTAATAGTGGGCTTATTCACTAAGAGCAAATAATTTTACCAACTTTCATTTGACTAAGTGTATAGGAGCTTGAATTCACAGTCGTGGAAGGATGCTGAAGTGACTGATGCTTTTACAGAAATTAACCTATGTAGTACTAAGCCTACTATTGACAATTTTTCCGTAATTGTACGCTTAGTTGTAAAACTTAAAGCTTCTGGCTCCGCGCGTATTCCTTGCCCCAGCCTAAACGCAGACGGGAAAGGGCGAGGTGATCTGGAACCCACAGCCTTGCATCAACAGTTCAGTTAGTCTTTTACAATGAGTTGGATTTTGTCTGTAGGGGATAATCCAATCACCACCTTTTTTTGTAAAAAAAAAATAATAATTTTTCAAAATTCCGCAAGATTTCCCATTGAAACTCGATATTTCCTTTAGAATTGCCACACGTGGAAAAACTTTTTGGAGGTTAAGAGTAGTCAGTTGCACGATATGAGTGCTCAAAAATATTCTAACATGGAGTTCATCAAGAGTTTGGTTTTTATAATTTTTGCACTTTGCCATTGCATCATTGCAGAACTGAATTTAAACTGGAATGTTAGAGCTGTAACACATTATTGTTTTTTCACAGGCAGCATATTAGCAATAAGCTTTATTTACTTTTGCTTTTAAAATCGCTGTAGACAATAGACCAAAGAACTGCTGCTGCCTGCTGCTGTTTTCATTGAAACGGTGTCGCATGGATTATGTCGTCACTTACGGATTATGACGTTGACTACCATTATGTCGAACAAAGCTTTTTATGAAGCGTTTAAAAAAAAGGAAAAAAACACGCTTAAATGCTTAATAGCTTTTGCGCTGTCGATAAAGCTTAAATTGTTGGAGAATAATTTTTATGAGAGGCACCCTGTCAGTATCTTCCCAAAAGATATTAAGCGCCTTTTTACGATTGGTACTTTTTAGGAAAATACAGAAAACAAATTTAATAATTTATCGTTAATTCTGACGTCATTTTGGTTTCTAAAAGAGTGAAATTTTTTGTAGTTGGTAAGTCGAATACTGGCTTTCGTTTAGGCAAAAATCAGTCTTCTCCGTCAAAAATTTACTAACAAAATAAATAAAAAGTTTATATTTATTTGTGATGTCATCATAACAACATGAATCCTGTTTTGTAACTTACTCCGGGCTGGTGGTGAATCGCGCTTTATTGGAAGCTTCTTGCTTAAACACCCAGTAGTTTCGGAGGGGTTAAACAAGCTGACAGAATTGTGCTTTATTGCACACACAGCCAACTTTGTATAATTCATTTAAAAGCTCTAATAGGTTACCTTTGAGAAGTGGCACTGATCTCCACGCAGTTATTGTTCCTTGTCCGGCGAATTGTCCAAACGACAGTTCCATCTTGAACAGCGGGATTCCACATAGGACCAGCATGATCAAATATGGAATCAAAAAGGCTCCTGAAATTTTCTAGTCAGTTAGTTTGTTGGTTTGTTTTACAAATATTTACGGAAAAGTGAAAGCCTTATCTTGAGGTAATGGGCATAAATTTTTGACATCAAAGTTGTGAAAGTTTTACTTTATTAAAGATTTTCAATTTATGGCATCTGACAATTATTCTTCTTCAAAAAATTTTCCCCATCTTTCCTCAGATGTCCTACTTATCAAAATAATAAAAGTGGTCTCTGTTTTGAATAATTTATTTTCTTACCCGGAAATTGACTCCTATCTTTAATGAAGCACTTTCAAGAGTCTACGAATTAGATTACAATCCCGAGCTTCACTCTGTGTTATGTTGCAGCCTATTTGTACTCTACGTCATATTGGATTGGCAAACGGGACAAATGAGGAGAGGAAGCCCTTTACGAGGCGACAATGTTATGTTATTTGGTCTACGTTTACAGCAATATTCACCTCCGCCATTATCGTAGGCCAAATAAGGAAATCTCCACACGTTTCCCAATCCCACGCAATAACCGATACATGAAAGCAGAAATTCAATTTGACCTCCCCAATTCCCTCGCTCATTTTCATCCTCCTGCGTTTCCGGTTCGGATTTCGTTATTTCTGCTTTATTATCCTAAACAAAATTTCAAACTCTTTTCTTTGCATACAGTACATTGTAGGTGGTACAAAACTTAAATATCAGTTTTGAAAAAAAGCTGTTTTGCAAAAACCTTTTTTCGGAGCAAATCACTATTCTTTTATGGCGATTGAATGTGTTAGAGGGCGAAATTCATTGTGCCGTTAGTTTGGTGTGGATGGGGTGATCAATGGATACCAAGGAGTTAAGTCACAGCTGAATATATCTAGATATCAGTAGTATTTGGGCTGCCTGTGTAAAGTTAGCCAAAATCTATATATTTATTGTTGTTACGATTCATACGAACAGCGCATGTATTATAGATGTTTGACTGTCGTTTTGTATTGTAGCGTAACTCTAGTTAAGTTGATCGTTCAAAAAAGCACAATCCAAATCGAAATACAAGTTTCGACATTCTGTAATACTGAAGCGTGTTGGAATTGACAAACAACTCCAAAAAATGTAGTCAGCGTCCGTATCATCAATTATTATGCCCCTTCTTATTTGGAATTGGTATGCATTTGATTTATAGTTCATTGTTTTTCAATAGGTTAGTAAACCATTTAACAACTATTGAGTCCATACGTCAAACCAATCGCCAAATTCGAAAACCAACCGCAAACTACAGCGAAACTTTGTTTAAAGAAGCACATTTCATAAAACTCTGCGCTATAAGTTAACCTTGAGAGGAAGATTTTTCTTAAGGCCGTTTTGAAATGATATTATGCCTAGTGGTAGTAATTACCGTGAGATTTTTAAATCCTAAACTTAAAAAGGGGTGATAATATCATCACTTTAAACCAAGTTTTTTTGTTAAAGAAAAGGTGTGTTTTGTTTTTATCTGTTGCTCAAATCTGCTTATATCTGTATTATGTTAAATATACGCAATGCCTTGTTGTGACGCCATCCATGCGTCATAATAAAAAAATCAAAGGATTTTGCAAAGTTTCGACGAAACGCTGGGTAAAGTCACGAGATGTTTTCGACAAGTTGTCAACATCAGGGACCTTCCCATATTTAAATTATCAGAAAACATGTAATAGACGACAAAATTATGTAGTAAAACGTTAAAAAGTTTGAAGAAAGCTTGGGCCATTTTTGTAAAATTTCAAAATATATTGATGTAGGATTGTCGGTTAAATTTGCCCGCTTTTACAATCTAGTTAAAGTAAGCCTAATTAGAAGAGGCGAAGCAATATTGGATCAATACATTTTATATCGTTTTTCGAAAACCAATCGAAGGAGTAATTTTAAAGAACATTAGGCATGAAAAATGCACTTTTTTGTCAACTGTAAAAGTACCAGTATTTTCAAGATAAACTCTTGCTTCTCCCCCTATTTAAATAGATTATTATATTACCCCTCATCATAGCCTGAAACTAACTTGATCTAAAAAGGCATTTCAACTATGGGCATTCTGATTAGCTTTTTTGACCTATGTTTTATGCTATCGCACCAGTTTTTGTTTTTACTGAAATTATTCTGTAGCTGGGGTTGACAAACTGCGGTTCGCGAGATAAAATTGTGCGGACCGCGGAAGAATGTCAATTTCGCTACGAGTTTCGAGATCGCTCAATCAAAGCAAAAAAGGAACCCAATTTAAAAACTCTGCTGTTTTGAGGTTGGCTTGCAATTAAGAGTCTCCAGTTTACTGATTCCGCCCTTTTGTGATCGATCTCCAAAAAAAGCTGTTCGGATTAACACTTCGCCGTTTTAAGGTTGATTTTACCTTCAGAAAGCAGTTACGAAAGGGGTCCGCACCGGGCCCGCGGTATTATACAGTTAAGTAAAATTGGTCCACCGACCAAAAAGTTTGTACACCTCCTTTTACACCAAAACTACTGAAATTGACTTAGATCTACAGCAGTCATTTATTTGCCAACCAGTACAGTTTGGTTGCTTATATACACCTTAATTATACAAATGCAAATTGACCCACATATAGTCACTATATACTGTATAATTTTAATCATCTTTTCATACTTTTTCGATGCTCATGATAATGTTTTCAATAGCTTTTTGAAAATTGCTCTGTGGTAGTCAATTCAGACCAAAGAGCAAAAACTTATAACCACCAAAAATAGCAAGCAAAAAAGTTTTTGCTTTTTTCTAAAGTTGTCTTGTTTGCATACTTTCTCTTAATTGTTACGCCTAGCTGCCACTAAGCTGATCAGACAAGCGAACAAAGGGAACACCCACGGCTCACAAGTTATATAGAAGCATTCATGATGGATAAGGGTAAAATCATTCTAGTTTATTCTACCAACTTCATTCTCAAGTTTTTCATCTAAATAATGGCCTGTGTTATTCACAAACCTGGAAGAAAAGAAAGCTATTTTATTTGAAGAATGATACCTCGAAAGCTCATGATGATAACACAAAGGTCCTTATCTCACTGTTAAACAAAACAAAGCAGTAACCAGCAATGCCATATTTGCATGGGAATGAAAGGCAATTCAAACATTTCTTCTCATACTGAGCAAAAGCCTTTATCTTTGCGAAGATTTGTAACTTCGGATATCTGAAAGATCTTTTTGACGCCGTATGAATGCTTGCATCCCAGGACCTGCAATAGCAAAGACGCGACTCTGCCTCTGACTCTCATTCAATTTTATCTGTGTCTTAATCAAATGCCGGGGACGGATCGGTCTCTTAATCGATGGAAAAACTTAATTATTTTTTGAAACGCCTCACAAATTGGGAAAACATTTGTTACGTTCTTAGGATACAGGCTCAATTCAGTAGAGACGGTCCAAAATGGGCTTAACTTGACCCTGGTAAACATTGTGCGTTTTTTAATTACATGAAGTCATTTGAAAAGCTGTCTTACCTGCGTCCAATAATGTATCCTATATTAGGCTACATAACTTAAATGTTCCATTGTGCCAATAGCTTTTCAAGGCAACCTACAGTGGACATACTTCTTACCAAAAGGCTCTTTACTGTGTTGTTTAAAGTTTATTTAATTTAATAATGCAAAGATTTAAGTACAGCGATTCTTTTTTAGAAAACACTTTTTTCACTTTCGCTGTCAATCATGTGACAGGAAATTGTTAACGAAAAGTTTGGTAAATTTTTAGCAGTGGCGTTGTAAAGGAGGTTCTCAGATTACCTACGGACCTGGATTCGGTATCAATTCAGAGGCGTACGCAGAAATTTCTTGAGGGGGCGCGAGACATTTGTTTTTGAAGATGGGAAAACAATGAACACAGTGCTTAAAATTGTGCGAAAATAGTGGCAGTGTTTAACTTTTTTTTTTTGGAAATTGATGTTGGCGGTGGTCTAAATTGTGCCACAGTATTCAGAAATGACCTTTTTTTTGAGATTGACCGTCCTTTGCGCTAAATTTGGTCAAACACATGATGCAGTTACAAACATGGCAGCCGACAATCACGTTCCACAATTTCATGTAGGGGAATGGGAAGCGAGGATAACTTTGGCAAATAATCGCTGAAATAAATATTTTCACTGTTCTTGAGGGGGTCGCATAGGAGCCCATGCGTACGCCGCTGTATCAATTTAAGAGTACGGGGGGTTCTGCTCTCGTACCTTCCCGCCCAAAAAGCACCAAATTCGCTTTCAAAAAGTTGATCTCCAGAAAAGGTCTACTATTCGAAAAAGTGCACAAAAAATACCAATTTCCAAAAGACACAAAAGCTTACACCAGGTGTTTAGAAACTCAAAAACTCTGGTGCAGGACCCCGGCCTGCCTCTTAACGTACCTGCCTTTTTGGCAAATAATCGCTTGGACTAAACTGCAAGCATAAGGACTGCGAAGCGACACTGGGTCATTGAATTACTACGCCACTGAGTTTGATTCATAGCCAAACAAGCGACTCAATGCTTGCAGAAGCAAACGATTGTGGTTGTTATGCGCTGCTTTATTATTTGTTTCAAAACTTCATGTGAAGCGGAAACTCTCAACATGAGAGCAAGGATTTTTGTTTCCTTTAGAAGTACTAAAAAAATAAAACTAGGTTCGTGAGCTAAGCTGAGATAACTCAAAAATGAGATTTGCCTTTGAGCTGCAATGAATGAAGATTAAAGCAAACATCTATTGTCTAAAAGCAGTGGAGCACAACCTGCAGCCGTAAAAGGATTTTTTTGCGGCAGTAAAATTGTAAAAATATATTTAAGCAGATATTTATGCTAATTTATTTAAACTGTAAAAAAGTAAAAAAGTAAAAATTGTAAAATCTAATTGTAAAAATATATTTATGCTAAAATAAATTTAGCAATTTTTTTAGCATATTTTTTTCGAAATTAAGATCTAGCATATTTTTTTGGATTTAGCATTTTCTGGTATATTTTTTTAGCATTTTTTTTTCGGATCTAGCATTTTCTAGCATATTTTTTAATCAAGCATATTTTTTTCAGAATTAAGTTTTATAATTTGGTAGCATTTTAAATCTACATATTTACATTAAAATTTGCAAGTATTTCCGTGTTATTAAAACGGAAAAGAACACTAACAGAAGAAAAACGAGCATTTAATTTAAAGTGGGAGCAGGATTGCTTTATAATTGAGACAGCAACACATTCTATGATGTGTCTAATATGCAACCAAGTTGTGAAGACGGTGAAAGGGGATAACGCAAAGCAGCATTTTTGTCGTCACGAATCGCACTCTCACGCGAAGCTAAAAGGGGATTCGAGAAAGATCTGCATTGAAAATTTGAAAAAGAGTGTGCGAAAGCAGACAGCTTGCATAACAATTTTCGCTAAGTCCACAAATAGCCGCTGTGAAGCATCATACAGAGTGGCGTATCATCTTGGCGTTGCGGGAAAACCTTATTCTAATGGCGAACTCGTAAAGCGATGCTTGATAGACGTTGTTAAGTGCATTCACTCTGGGAAGGAAGCTGATTATTCTTCAATTGCTCTCTCGATTGTTACAATGCAACGCAGGCAAGATGATATCGCTCAGCAGTTAAAACTCTTTCTGCAAGCAAAGATAAACAAGAAAGAAAGTTTTTTTCACTTGCTGTTGATAAATCAACAGATATCAACGACTCCGCGCAATTGTTAATCTTTGTTCTTTGTCTTTCTTCAAGCTTTGAATTGTGTGAGGATTTCCTTTCCATGGAAACACTGGCTACTCGCACCCGTGGAGAAGACATATTTATTGCAGTTAAGAATGCCTGCATTCGTTCTCGATTAGGTCTGAAATACCTTCGGGGCATTTGCATGGACGGTGCGCCTGCCATGACAGTTAACAAACAGGGAATTGTTACAAGATTTTCGGATTACGTGTCCAACGAATATGACAATAAAGAACTCATCTACCTTCACTGCATTGTCCACTAGGAAACACTCTGTGCCAAATCCGTTGCCTTAAATACCACTCTGAAGGATGTGAATCGCATTATCTTGTTTATTCGCGCAAATGCTTTGCATCATCGACAATTTCGAGAAATTTTATGCTCAAGTGAAACATCTGCGGAGGACATACTTTATCACTCCGCGGTTCGTTGGTTGTCTATAGGAGAAACTTCTCGCCGTGTATTGCAATTGCGAAAGGAAATAGTAGAATACTATTCAACCAAAAACAAGGAGTGTCCCTTGTTCGACAAAGATTTTCTCAAGTCGCTTAATTTTCTGGTGGATTTTCTTACCCAGGTTAACTTCCTGAATCAAAGTCTGCTGGGAAAGGCAACAACAGTTTGTCTCGTGTACAAAAAAGTACAAGATTTCCGTGACAAATGTCGTCTCCTAAAAAGTTATCTGTATCAGCGTAACTTTTTCCACTTTCCGAAGATGAAGGCTCTGATAGACAGCGAAGAAATTCAAGTGAATGATATTCCTATCATTCTTTTCTCAAGCGTTTTTGATGGGGTTTTGCAGGAATTTTGTAATCGTTTCCGAGACTTTGAGAGGATTTCCGATACAACAAGGCTAGTTGCTTATCCAAATGTGGTCGAAACCAAAACTGCACCGTTGAATCTTCAAATAGAACTTGTCGAGTTGAAGAACAAGGAACAATTCGCCAAAAAATTTAAAGACCAAGAAGATCTGCAAGATACGTGGAGAGGAGCTGTTAAATATCCGAGTCTACAAAAATTGGCCAGAGATACTCTCGTTCTTTTTGGAAGCACTTACGGGTGCGAAGCAGAATTATTTCAAGAAAGAAATATTTGAAGAACAAGTACCGAACCCGATTGTCCGACAGCAATCTGGAATGTGGACTACGACTCATGATATCCAGCGAGCCACCTAACTTCCCAAGTTTGTCTGAGGAGGTGCAAGATCAAGGAAGTCATTAAGTAGAATTTTGTGATTTATGATTGAATAAATTCTCCAAACTTGAAAATTTGACTTTTTCTAATGTTTAGCATGAGTAGTGAAGACAGCATTTACGGCAGTTAAATTGTGAGGCTTAAAACGTAAATTCGTAAATATGACTTTAACTAGTGGCGGCCGTTAGTGCATTTATAGGATGTTTTGCGGCCGACAGTAGTGAAAAGGTTGTGCACCCCTGTCTTAAAGTAACCACTGGGTTGTGACAGCACCATTGTTCCAGCAGATTGTTAGACGTCGTGCACCAGCGAAAACCGCCACTCATTTACGGTTTATATGGCTTGCGGAGTACTGACAAAACTTTCACTAGAGTGGACTTAGTTTAGATTCCACAAGTGTGATGTTCTAGGCTATGCTTTGTTTTAAGCCTCTAGCTACTTGTCGGTCACCAATTGAACTAAAAAGGCATGACAAGCCAAAACAATGTCACTGTCTGCAGTTAACCATTGCTTGTTTAATACTTGACAACCTTGGTTCTGTATGTCTAAACAAGGTAAAAATCTGAAAAAATAATTGCTGCAAAGCGCAAAAATTGTCTTCTTTTATACCAACTAAGATTTTGAAATAAATTTAAAAATTGATTGAAAAAAATCCGTAGTCAAACGTAGCTAGTGACCTAAAACTTGGTACCTTATTCGCGGTTTCGGGATCATGTATAAAAACGGAGGGGTCTTTCAGACTTCTGCATCTTTTTAGAAAAGCATCCAAAATCATAAATAGAGCTTACAAAACATCATACAGATAAATTATTGGATCTGATATCGAAACTTCACAAAACTGCACTGTAGAGTCGTTAGAGTAAAAATGACAGACCGCTTTCACTTTTGCAAAGTTTACGAAACGCATTTGGAACTGGCTTCATACTTCCCACTTTTTTGCAAAACACAGCCATTTGTATTTAAACGATGAATACTCGCAATAATTGTGAATGCTTGCAGCAACCTTTTGTGATTATCGGTGCTTGACATAAAAGCACGTTTACCCGACTATAATTGTACGAGCGTAATTAGACTGCTTTGTTTATTTTATTCACGACGTCGTTAAACGTTAGTTAATTTAATAATCGATAAGGTAATGGCCCACAATTGTTAGTTGTGCCCAGGCAATTTCTACGAAATCGTGTTCACGGAAAAGGTGCTGTTTACCCTTGGCGGAACCAAAATTTTTTAGAAGAGTGAAATTTTATATCTCTTTCCGCGTGTCTTAAAAACTGTCTTTCATCACATGATGAGCTTGTTCCGACCAAGAAAAAAGTGTTTTACCATATTTTTATCATGTTTCTTAAAAATTTTGAAGAGTTTTTACAAAATTTTTGCCTAAATATTTAACGGTAACGCCACCAATACCCACTTGATTGCCAATCAAATGCTTTATAAGTACAGTATGTTTTTCAGACTGGCTGCGCTCTGCCAGCAGTAGCCTATCCTTAATGGAAATTCTAAAGCGAACCTGAACACGCCTTTTTTAGCCTGTTGTAGGCTGTAACCGCTATTACTCATTTTCTTGTTGCTAAGAAGCCCATGAAGTGGACCTATATGCCAATGTGGCCTACCGTAACTGTGCCTCAGCACCTTTATAAATGATAAACAAAGCAGTCTGAATTCAACTATAACCAATTACTCTACTATTCTATGCAAAACAAATCAATTAAAAGTTTAAGCAGGAATAGATTTTTGATATGAATTTGGTAGATCATCAGTAACTTCTTTTTGATAAACCGGAATAACGTTTTGAGTTTTCACTCCATTTCGGGAGTCATAAGGTATAGAGTGGTCAGAAGGTCGCCATCTTTTGTCGGGTTTGATTAACTGCAGAAAAAGAAAAGAACGTTACTTTTGCATTTTTAATTTAAGAAAATGTAGCGTCTTACATGCAATCAAAATTTGTTGCTACGAATTCTAGCGGATTCGTTTTAGCCTTTCCTTAGCCATGGGCTCCAAGCAGAAGAGCTTTAAAACTGAGTAAGCTGGTTTCGAATTCACAGATTGTTGGCGTCAAAAAACACGACGTGATAAAATTTTGTTTTTAGGTTTTAAGATTTCACTTATCTCATTTAGTTCAAATCTCGAAATGTCAATATAAACGTGTTAAGCACATTCTTGACAGCCGGCTTTAATCATAACTATTCTATTGCTCCAAATATTATCACCTTAGTAGTTATTTATGCTAGTTTTATCAAAAGTTTTGTTTTGCGATTTGAGGTCGGATAGCTTATCCTTGCTGATTTATATAAAACGGTTCAGATAGTGGATACGAAAAAACGTAGTGAGAAAGAGGTGGCCTCCATGCTCCAGTAACTGGTAGGCAGTGTTGTACGCGTTAACAAAATAAACTAAAGCCGTCAACCTTGGCGCGAACTGCTTTAAGACAGCAGTGCCATCAGTGGTGCTAAAAAAAGAATTAAATTTTACTTTAATAGGACCATATTTTATTCCCTTGCAAAACACCAGCATTCAAAATACTTCTCTGTGAGCCTTCTCGGTTTCGCTGGAGTGCTAGTAGCAATTGTTACGCAACAAGCGGTCGGCGAAAATTACTAAATCATGAGTGTAACGACAACAAAAACAAAGAGAGAAAGATAATAAAATAGTTTTTGAAAAAAGTTCGCGTCAGAATTTAACGAAACATTGCACGCCGCCGCCACTTCCGTTATCTTCTGGAAAAATTGCTGCCGCTGGCCCTCGCGACCACAAAATGTTAACAACGTTACTTTGCACTGTAAATTTGACGGCGACAACGTTACAACACTGGTTGTAGGCTACACATAACGGTAGGTACCGCCCTGGATACGAGATGGCCCCTGAAATTTGTCTCCTTTCTTAAGCGTAAACTCACTTTAAGAGTAGAACAACCGAAACAAAATGTTTGATTTACCAACAAATCACTAGCTCAGATTATTTACCTCTGTTTCGAATATTTTAAAATCAAAGATTAAATTATGTTCAACCAGTCATACCGAGGACAGAGACTCTCCTCGCATCAATGCATAAATAGCTCGTCCAATTGCGTAAACCGGTACAGCAGCTGCACTGGCCACGCTCATGCAGATTCCAAGGTTGTCAGCCCATATCGGATAAGTGTACTTGCTGTAGGTTAGTACCTCAGCACCAATGGATGAGTAGATTAGTAAAGCCTAAAAAAGTAGCTACATTTTAAACTTTACTTTGAAGTACTTGCCAAATACATTTTAAACTTTACTTTGAAAAACCAAGAACAAGCCTGCACAAGATAGACTACGGTCCGTAAAAACCTGTTTTACGGCCCGCCAGATGATTTAAAAATGATGTTGCAATTCCATTTACAAAATCATGTTTTAGACCTATTGACAGTAGGTACTATTTCGTCCCATCGGTTTTTAAAATTGTTTTTGTTTAAAGGTGTTATTGGTGAAAACTTGGACCTCCGAAAAAATTTTCACCTATGATTTGAAAAAAGTTTCCATTTCAGACATTCATAGAGTGGACCATAAATAAAATATCTTCACTATAAATTTGCGGGGAATACATCGTTTTTCCAAAATGTACTTATGCTTTTGTAATTGCAGAGTACCGTAAGGCGGAGCTTTTCAATCGAGGTAGGTCAAATGCTGGCAGAATGTAAGCGCCTATATACCTGTAGATTAACAATGAACAGAATTAAACGGCCAAAATGAAAACATATTGAAAAATTTATTATCAGTAGCGTTCCAACACTAAATGATTTACCACTGCGACCCTGGACAGAGTAGCCTGGTAGTTCTGTCACCAATAAAGTTGATAGTGCAACATTAACAGGGCAGTTGTAGCTTACATTTTGTAATGTGGATTAGCCTATGAGAAATGGTAACCAGTCAACGCTTATAGGCTTACCAATAAGACAGCCGGAGTAACAAACATCCATCCAGCTTTGAAGTACCAAATCGGTTCTTTTCCCAACATCAGCTTTATGTCTTTATTAAATCTCCAGCGGTATGTAAAGAAAAAGCCTGCTCAAAGCGACATTACAATCAAGTCAATGATATTTTAACTTAAATTGGTCGGCAAAATCTTGGCATGGAACAGGTCGAATCAAATGTAGTTCAAGACTTTGGTTTTATATTTTTTTTGCATGTAAGAAACAAGCGTACTCCAAAATTAAGTCCAACTTAAATCTTGATACGCTAGGCATAGAACATTTTTCTCTTTGTATTCTAATGCAGTCATTTACTCACCATAACCCCAATTTATAGTCAAGCACATGATCAACGATAACGCCAGCAACCCATAATAAGCAGAATAGTAGTTGTAAAGTTCAAACCAATATATTCCACCCTGTTGTAAACACTAAATCTTTAGAAATTGCTTTTTGAAATTTGCTTACAAAACATAACGATAAAAAGCTAAGCAACACTAAAAAACCAACAAAACAAAAAACATAACGATAAACTGATCCGAACTATGTCTAAATTAGTTTATCGCTATGTTTTTAGTTTTATTTGCATTGCATCCAGTGCTGCCAGCACCTATAATTTGAAAAACCAGGTAGCAGCATAGTTTTGCTGCCACCATTAGTGGAACAAAACAGCATTTTCAGTAACTAGACACTTTAGAGTATTGTTGTAATTGCAACCAGGCCTTAGGTTTATGTGATCGGGACTATTTGGAGGTGGACTCCAAAAAAACGGTCAGCGCCAGTGATTTTGCTGCATATGTCTCAGGACTTCGTAGTCAGACCCCTTGTGCGTCCCACAAGGTAACATTCAGATGACACTAATCTACCTTCTTCTTCAGAAATTATGAATTTGTTTCTGTCTTTACTCCATTACCATGAAAAACCAAGATTCCATTAAATTTGTAAAAAAAAGACAAGAAACCTAGCCTTAAGAAAAAAACCCAAGATCTAGGTTTAAGCTGCCTTGATTGTATCTAAGATAAAGATTGCAATTTAAACCTGAGTTTGTAGTTACCACCCGAATCTCTTTTTTCAACGTTAGTGACCGGTATCATCTTTCTCTGGAATAACTCAAAAACTTTTTACAAAGATTATTAATATATTTTTGATACTTTTGCTTTAAACAATTTTAGGAGTGGCGTTTCTTCCAAGTTTTAGAAACGTTTAACCCATCTCCTTGCCTTTCTCCCAATGTTGGTATACTTTCTATAGCCTGTATGGTTGGCCTACACACTATAATAAATGATGGCTTAAAAACTATTATGAAAAATAAAGGTATGTGCCACAAAAATGTAAGCACCATTAAAGTATAAGCCCCAGTTTTTGCATACGTCATCGTGTTTAAATTATTGCTTTGTTTGGAATTTCAACTGAAAAGCAAACTCACTGAATAGCATTGTCCTCGCAAACGCGAGCTTCAGGCCGTAAAATAATTGTGGGTTCAACTTGTAAAGATTTTGGGTCTATTTTCGAGTTGCCTCTGTAGCGTTTGCTGACTTCAGATGCTACCACGTCTAAAGCCTAACTACATTCAAAGAGAAGAGATAAGCAGGTAGAAAAGCCAACACCTTTTCCAAGGCAGAAAAAATTTGCTTTAATCTTTACTTTCCCAGGGTCTGATTACTTGTTTTGAAGAGCTACGCTATCCACCAAGTAAATATCTCTCAAAGTTGTAAAGTATCTGCTTTTTTTTCTGGGAAGCTTTTTCATTATTGACGTAATCGCGTTAGAACCTGCTCAAACCAGCTGCTAAGTAATGTAGAGACGATTATTCAAATTACCCAATTAGCGAATTGACTAATGTAACAATTTCAAAGACATTTTCAACTATTGTACAGTACAAAAAAGTATTTTTTTACCTCTGTCACAAGTAATATTCCCAACAAAAAGGCTACTACGGAAATAGCCAGGGTAAGCCACATTTTCCGTTTTTGAAAAAATTGTGGGAATTCGTCCATAAAACCTGTTACGACCGTTTCCAACATTGCAAACTGCGATAAAAGATAAACAGCAAAAATACATAATTGCAGGTTAAACCCTTTGCTAAGCCTTTTATAAAAATAGCTGTCGAGTGAAGGATTATCTGTAAAAGGAATATTTAGACGCTATTTAAATATACGCTAGTCGCGAATCCCGGGGAAGAATGAGATGAGAGACGTTTTGAAGACACGGGTCTCGGTACACTTCTTGTCTTATTTAGTCTTGTCCGGCTGCGCAGCTCTTTCATTGCCACACTTTCTTTTAAACGACCTCTGGTGCAAACCGTGGAAAGTTGAGCCTCGGGCTCCATGATTTTAAACCATGCCCTCGTTTCGAGGATGAGGCCCGATAACAACAATAGGCCATCAGTAAAATATAATAACGAAGTTAAAAACCTTGGTGATTTTGGTCTTGCCGAATTTTTGGCCCAAAGAAGGAAAGCATTGAAAAAATGGACGCAGCAATGGGAGACTGATAAGCCCAGTTACACCTACAATGGGAAAAGCACGTCATATTCTTTAAGCATTTGCAAAAAATATTTTTAAAAAAAAGCAAAATGTTAATCATTTTTCCGGATGGGAAATCATCACATTTTTCTTTCCATATTCTACGTACCTGACTGTCCAATCCAAGCGTCAGGAGCATGAAGAAAAACAAAATCGACCAAAGTTGAGGAACGGGTAGAAGAGCGACAGCTTGAGGGTAAGCTATGAAGGCTAATCCTGGGCCTAAATTTTTTACAAAATACACAAACTCATAAATTTAGATTAAAAAACATATTGTCTCGAATAGAATCGAAAAAGTCCAAATCGTGTAAGAGGTTGGTACCCAGTGACGTAGCCTGAAGCAAATTTTTATTTAAAGCAAGAGGGGAAGCTGGGAGCAAAAGAAAAATTTTTTCAATGATTTTTTATGAAGGTTGATATTTGTAATACCTAATTTTGACAACATCTGACTTCAATTGGCTGAATCACCTTTTTTTTCGAGGTTGATTTTTTTAATCACAAGTTTTGTCAATTTCTAACGCGAATTTGTTGGATGAAGTTTTTTGAAAGTCAATGTATTTTAATTCTCAATTTCGTCAATTATTACCTCAAATTCCTGGGATAACTTTTTTTGATCGACGTTTTGTAACCGTGATAGCTGAAAAACATCCACTTCTTGATTGAATTAAACAAAAGTGTGAGGGACCATGGCCCCTGTGCCAACCCCTAGCCAGACCTATGTCTGTATCTTGGTATAAAGTAAGAACTTAAAACAGAACAAAGAGTTATGTTTTCGCTATTGTGTAAAAATTGAATGCAAACTCCCACAACACGAACAAATTAGAATATTAATATTTGGTTTGAAGACTGCCATTATTTCCAATTTAGTCAAACTCGTTAACTAATAAAGCTTTGACATGACTTCCAATGCTGATTTTTAGTCTCAAGGCTGTCTGCTAAATCTGTGAAGCAGAGAAACTGCTCTGCCAAATCAACGGAAAAATATAAATGGAATTCTTTTCATAATCCAGCTAGCTCTATTTTACTTTGAGGAAAGAGGTAAGCTTTGAGGTCTTTAGAGGAGTTTTGTTGAAGGCATCCATCTTGTTCAAAATAACGATCTTTTCTACATTGCATAGAGCCGGGTATAGCTTGTGTTAAGGTTCAGAAGAAAAGCATCACCTTGGTCAATTACTTGGTCCACCTTCAGGCTTAACTCCTTCGCCATATGACCAATTACAGAAAAAATGACAAATCCAGCAAAAACGCTCGTCGCACAGTTTCCTATGGATACTATCAATGTATCTCTATAAAGATCATGTTTAAAGTAAATTATCCTGAAGATAAATTTAGGAAAACAAAAATTTCTTAAGTTTGTCTAAAATGGTGCGACTACTTTCCTCACAAATTCCAAAAAAAGTTCCTGAGCAATTTTTTTATTTCATATTGGCAACCTTGTTTAAAAAGTAAATAATATTTGTTTTGTTGATATTCAATACTTGATACAAGTTGCATAAATACTAAATTTAGTTACGTTTGGAGCTAGAGTGATTGAACATTTTCTTTTCCTAATAGAGTATCATAATAATAAGGCAATTCTGAAGATTTTACAGTTTTTAGTAACAAGTCTCACCTAAGAATGTTGTTGTGAAAATTATTGTACGATGCAAATGTTAACAGGCCGCCAAACGACACCCCCAAGGAATAGAATATTTGTGTAGCAGCAGCACTCCACACCTAAAAATATCAAGTAACTTGCAATAAGAGAGTAAACCTGGTAAAAGATTTTTCTTTGTTGCTGTTCATTTTACTCTTAAATTTTTACACCCAAGTGAATGGACGTCCCCATAAGAATTATCAAAATCATTAGGATCAAAAATCCATCCGGTTATTAAATATTTATCTGGGTTAGAATCAAAAAACGAGTTACCGGAAAAGTTGCAGGATATTCATAGCTTTGATAACTTAGGTTAAAGTGCCAGCACAGTAAATGCATTGCTCAACTTTTAGTTTACAAATGAAAAAAAATTTCTAGCAGAACAACGATACTACTTTTTGAAATATGTGGAGTAGTTTTTCGGATATCGACTTTCAAATAAAAAGAAGAAAAAACGAAAATTTTGACTTCGATAGCAAACATAATCGTAGTTAAGTCATAAATTAGTATAAAATAGTTACTTAAAGTTCTATTATTTGCACATATTTTATTTATTTTCTTAGTTTTTTCTGCAATTTATTACGTCCGACTTGCACTAGCCAACAATTCAATTTTTTAATTTCCAACCATAGTATATGCTTTTATGTAAACCAAGAATTAAAAAATAAATGATGATTCATCTATTATTCTTTCCTAGTTCTCTAAATTCTCTTCGAAATTCAAATAAATGAAGTAACACAATTACCGCTGAGTCTTGCAGTTTCGGCCATACAGGCTTAACGTAGAAAATAATTCCATCTAGAGCGCCATCTAGTGTGCAGCCACGAATTAGTAAAATAACCAAAATAACGTAAGGGAAGGTCGCAGTAAAATAAACAACCTAAAAAATTCGTGAACTTGAACAACGAAACAAAATACTACAGACGCGCAAACATGATTTTGTAACCGAGGGAGCACAACTATTGGCGTAGAGGTCATTTTCATGGCAAAATTTTTTGGTGTTTCAAAAGAAATCATTTTCTTCCCTCGAGCCAAACAAAAGTTTTTTTGAGATGTCCGAAAAAGAGTTTCTGATATTTTTTAAATCAAATCTCAAATAATTCGTAATAAAATATTTACCTTCTTTCAAAGCTATATTGCACAGGGTGGGACCTCGGCTTCCTTATTCACAATGTTTGTGCTCCTAACTCATCACTGAAACTACAAACAATTTTCCATATGTAGCAGTGCAAGACAAGGCCTATTTTGGCTGAAAGACATTGAATTTGAACCCAACCATTCAACAAGACATCTTCTTTTAACCAGCTGCTAATAATTTATAAAACTTTTTTTCATTTATTCTACCCCATTTCCCTAAAGCAACTTAGCCTTGGTATGCATTTACCTTTCCCGTTGATTTTACTCCTTTTACAAGACAAAGAAATACGATAATCCACGCCAGCAACAAACAAAGACAAAGATCCCATAAAATTTCTCCCGGATCTCCTATTCCTTCACTCTTATCTTGACGTAAAACGCGATATCTACAAAAAAATGTTATGTAGTTCTTTGTTTTGTTTGTTCAAGTTCTAACTTCTCTATTTCTTTTGCGCCTCTGCAGGTAACAGACTTAAGCGCACTGGAGAGGTAACATTATCTCCGAGCTCATTACACTGCTTCTGTAAAATAAAACAAATAATGCCAATTGGCTTCAGAGATGGAAGGAGAAGCAGAAAACGCTTCTTTAAAACCAAGCTTTCATTTATTTGGGTTAAAGGGCGAGCAAACATCAAAAGCAGAGTAATGAGCTGAGCGATACACTTTGCACCTCTGATTACAGAAAAGCCGTTGGTTTGTCGTACCTAAGGAGAAAATCGCTTTGTTCATCTTCAGGGTTGCAGCTAATGTTGGCACATTGCATTTCTATTGCAACCAAAAAGAGCAACCAAGCAGATAAAATTATCGCAAAGTGCCTTTCCCGAGAACACAACTACGTAGCCACAGGGGCGCAGCAAAGCGTGTGAGGTCCGCATAGGGGGTCGCTTGAAGAGGACGACCATTTTTGGCTGAGAAAGACAAAATTCTAGTTGGGTCTTGACATAGGACTCCATCACCGATATTTATGACCTGCTAGCTTGGAAAGGGGGCGGCATTTTTTCTTCTGCGCAGGACGTCCCAAACTCACTCTATGTCACTGCGTATCCATTTTGAAGTGCAAACATACGATTACTATGTTGTGGTGTACAATGATCACATCAACTACTAACTTCCAATATTCTTCCGATGTACTAACTGGCCGACTTGTGTTTACTGTGGTGTTGCTGGTGGTGTTGAATGATGCCATTGTCGTCGTAGGTGGAGCTGTGGTTGTGTTCAGTAAAGTATCGTTCTGGATAAAAATGCCTCTAGTGTTTTCAAACATCAAGACGTGTTACAAAAATCGGAATTCAACTTGTAAAGCAACAGCTTTTTAAATTTTACATGTTTCTAATTGTCTTTCTAATAAGCCTTGTATACAGACTGCAAAACAGAAATAAGTTTGTGGTCAACCATTACAACCCTCAGAGAAAGAAAAATTTTTTTCAAAATGAGTTATTTATGCGTTTGATCTCATGCTCGTTCCCTGGCATTACAGCGGTCTGGCTCACCACTAGGTATCGATCGTTTTATTCTTCCATCTGTGTGCCACGTATATGATAGAGAAACAGGAAAGCTTAAATATCATTTTTTAGAAGCTTTTGTTATGATCCGTTGAGTTTTAAACAGCGATTCAAGTATGATGCTTTAAACACTAAGTCTTTAAAGCAGTCTTTAAAGTAAGTAAAACCCAGATTATGGAAATTGTCCTTTCCAGATTGTTGAAAATCACTTTGTTAAGCTTATTGGTAAAAGTACTTTAGCAAACCTTGGTAAACTTATAAACCACTTTGTTAATCCAATTTTGACGAGTATTTTAGTTTTTCTCAGCTGCAAGGTAAGTTCAGTGACCTACCGGTGGGCAGTAAGATTCCCTGTTCCACGGTTGGTCACATAGTGTCCATGGTAACACGGATTGCATTGACGCAAAAAGATAAAAGAGCGACCATCCTATGATGACGTTGTAATAAACGCAAACTAAAAAAGATACAGTCATCATACCAAATCCAATCCCTGAAACGATATAAAGAAATATTACATTTTCGGTTGCATCTTTATTTGCTTTTAGTTTTAATGGCATATTAAACGCACATTGGCTATTCCTATCATGTTACGTCCGTGAAGTTGGTGAACTACAGTTGCACTAATGATGCCTAAAACAGATAAAAACAATGTGCATAATGTACATCTTGTTTACAAGCAAATCTCAGGCCTCTTACATTAATACATATAAAGTATTTAGTTTCATAGATTTTTTCAAAGTGGGAGTATCATTCAGCATATTAGTTGTGCGATATACAAAATAAAACAAGTATAAAATGCTCAAGAGGCTGCTTATTTAATTAACAAGCGGTGTCAGTGGTCCAAGGAATCAAATAGGCTGATTAAAATAGCAATCACCTTTAAAAATAGGGACAGCCCGCCATGCAGTTACCGGTCCTTGTCCTGCAAATTGTCCGAAAGAAAGTTCCATCTTGAACAGTGGTATTCCGCACAGCAGCAGCATAATCAAATATGGAATCAAGAAAGCTCCTGAAGTAAAATTTATGATTTGCTTTTATTTCACCATAGTGCAGAATACTACCCAAAGAAGTGGTGCATAGGAATTGTTTCGGATCAAGATTTTCACCGGACAATAATTTGACTCTTAGAACACAGTATGAATTACAGCAAGAGCTTTGGAAACTCGGCGTTTGAGTCAGTGGCAACATTGCCAGCCCATACATGTCACTGCGATCGGCACAAAAAATGGACAGAAGAAAAAGTTGATTACAAGTTTTCAGAAAACTACAAACTTCTGAAAAAAGTAATGCTTCTAACCCATTCCCCCACCATCCATCTTCTCCATTATACGATACTGCTGCCACACTACACTCTGCGAAAACTGCGCAATATCATATTAAAAAAGTGCTTAATCTAGATACAAGAGGAATTTTGGATCTCACTTCGATAAAACAATATTTATATTTCAATCAGATCACTTCGTTCTTTCGACAAATTTTCTATTCAAATTTAACGTTTCGCTCCCCTTAGTTACCGGGGAGCTTCTTCAGAACACGGTAGATGTAAATAATGTGACATACAAACTGTACAACATAAAATTACAAAGACTACCTGTATTACTAAACACTAAAAATTATTTATCAACAGGGCAGGCAATCACGTAATAACAAAAACAATTTTGTAGTGATTGCCTGCCCTGTTGATAAATAATTTTTAGTGTTTAGTAATACAGGTAGTCTTTGTAATTTTATGTTGTACAGTTTGTATGTCACATTATTTACATCTACCGTGTTCTGAAGAAGCTCCCCGGTAACTAAGGGGAGCGAAACGTTAAATTTGAATAGAAAATTTGTCGAAAGAACGAAGGGATCTGATTGAAATATCGTTACACTCGACATACGAGGAATGCCTGCTATATTTAAAACAATATTTTTTGATTTTCTGTTCCTACGTCGATGTAGATTGGGATATTATCCGGTATTTTTTCAGTCTTCTTAATAGAAACAAAGTTAGGCCAACCGTTAACCACATAAATCATACATTTTGTTTCCAAGTTGCAAAAATCAATGGCATCTCTAGCATTCATGACCCATTGGAAACAACTTTTACAAAAACCGATTTTAGAAAAGCAATTATCTTTGGTAGAAACGAATGTAGTTAGAGTTTTATCCCTAAATTGGTGTCACCCGGAGAGGATTGCCTCCCCTCCCCACTGGTAACGAAACCAGCAAGAATAGCTTCAAATGAATTCGCAGATCATTAGATATTTGTTTCGAGGTCCACTTCGCGCAGATGCCTGCTCTGCCAACACAATTCCTACCAGAACCAGTGCAACCACGGGGGAAATTTGCTGTAAATGTCCACTTCCAAGACTCAACAACGCAGAAGTCACGCGAGCAGTTGACTCGCATCTCTGCAATCAGAACTAGTCTCATGGCGCAGAGTTGGAAAGCTGAAAACAGCTAAAATGCAACCAAAATTTGTTAATGGACAGAGCTTTAGCTTTTAAAAAAGCTGTTTTGTTCGAAGCTTTCGTGACGTTTGTATTGCCGGGGGTATCGTTTCAAACAAAAGAGCTTAAGAGTGATTCCGTCTTTTTAATCAGATACCGCCACCGACAGAATGCCACAAAAACAACTTTTTTCAACGCAAACATTAAAGATTGGCTATTTAATTTCTGTAAATTTTTTTCACCTCCTCCGTTTTGATAAGCCAAATAAGGGAACCTCCAAACGTTTCCTAGGCCAACACAATAACCAATACAAGAGAGCAGAAACTCTAGTTGTCCTCCCCACTTTTCTCGCTCGTTTTGACTGATGTTATCTTCATTAGCAACGGTATTTGAAATTGCATGTTGCAGCTCAAAAATCTAAAGCAAACCATTAGTCTATATCAACCTTAAGTGCCGTGATATATAACGCCTTGAAGGAGGGGGGAAAGAGCAAAACCGTGATATTGTTGTTACACAGGGGAGAAGGATAAGAGATATCGTTATATGACAAACTTGCTATGATATTAAAATTATTTATCAACAGGGCAGGCAATCACGTAATAACAAAAACAATTTTGTAGTGATTGCCTGCCCTGTTGATAAATAATTTTTAGTGTTTAGTAATACAGGTAGTCTTTGTAATTTTATGTTGTACAGTTTGTATGTCACATTATTTACATCTACCGTGTTCTGAAGAAGCTCCCCGGTAACTAAGGGGAGCGAAACGTTAAATTTGAATAGAAAATTTGTCGAAAGAACGAAGGGATCTGATTGAAATATCGTTACACTCGACATACGAGGAATGCCTGCTATATTTAAAACAATATTTTTTGATTTTCTGTTCCTACGTCGATGTAGATTGGGATATTATCCGGTATTTTTTCAGTCTTCTTAATAGAAACAAAGTTAGGCCAACCGTTAATTGTTGTTACACAGGGGAGAAGGATAAGAGATATCGTTATATGACAAACTTGCTATGATATTAAAAATATGAAAGTTTTTGCGTGCTTGATTAAATAGTTTTATCGCAAATCCGCATAAACAAAGTTGGTTTGAATACATTTTTTGATACGATACTTCGCATGAGGAAAAAAGGAATTTACAAAAACGTCATATTGCTTGACATCGAGGAGGGAATTAAAAATCGGATTGGAAAGCGTCACACGATTTGTGAACAGCACCTTGTGCTTTATCCAGTATGAGAAGCCATATCATTTTAAGTTATATTAACGTTAGGAATCAATAGATGTAGGTGGAGGTTTCTGCTCATGAAATATATAAACAACTTTAGAATCACACCTCTGGCTCCCAAAGAGAAAAAGTCGAGCTTAGAGATGCATTTAGATCCAACTGAAAGATGTCAAATACACTGAAAATTGACAGTTATTTTTATGAGCACAAGCATTACCGGGCTAATTTTATCTCTTTTACGACCAATCTGGTGTCATTTAATCCTCTACCACTAGTTTCGAGTAAATTTCAGATTTAGTGGGGCAACTCGCCACGGCTGATGAACCCCCTGCTGGACAGACAGCATTATAGGCGAAACATGCGATAAAAAATTTCATTGTGTTTACTAACTTGCCAACGCCCACTATTATTTTATAATTGTAGGCCATCAAATGATATTTTTGTACCGTATATTAGAGCGAGAATCAAACCCAGGTAATTACGGTGAAGATATCAACAATTCTGATGTAGCTCTCAAGTGAAGAACTACATGGATATTTTCAGAGTGTGCAGAAAGAGGATTACAATTCTTTCCGTATTTTGTATAATTAAACATATTTCAAAATATGTTCCAAAATAGCACAAAAAACGAAGCTTATAATGAAGTGGGCTAAGGTCGGTGTATCTGCTTCTTCTCGGTAATGCACAAAAATGTTGGGTATAGTGAGTTTCCTTGCTCATATTTCTTAGAGAACTTTGTCATCATTCATCTTCTTGAAAAAAGGCTTCATTCATTATACGCCTTGCGTACAACTTCAACACTACAATAACCAATAATAGAGCACGAACCTTTCGTTTCATTTTCGTTCTTACTTTTCTGTAAAACTTGTCATCTATTATCCTGGACTTGAGGTGTTTAAAGTTAATATTGCAAAAAAAAACAAATTAAAAGATTAATACTGTTTTTGATAAACTCTGTTATTTCTTTCTCTCTCTCTGTTAAAATTTGCAATCTTAATTCGGTCAAATATATCAAAATCTACACAGCCCTTTCATATCTAAATCTAAATTCATTTTAGACCTCCCGACAACAATAACTGTAAAAGGAGTATAACAGAAAAGTACTTTAAAATGGTTCAAGGGCTTTTCAAAATAACAATCTAGTAGTCTTGAAAGGGCGAGCTGTTTAGAAAATCCAATTTCAGTAAATTTGCTTTTATAGTGGCAGTCTAATTGAAATGTTCCACTGTAGCATAAATGTTAATAAAAATTTGTTTTGTTGCGCACGGTTTACTGTAGTGTTCTGTCAACAAAAGTCTTTTGTTGCTTCACCCAGATTTTAAAAGAACCGTTGAACATTAACGTTTTACAAGGTTGCAGTTGCAGGAAATTCATTGTCTTGCAAATGCAATAAAATTTTAATTAGTGTTGGACACTGGAAAAAATGGTAAAAATTTTTGACGCTTTTAATAAGTCAAGACCTCAAAAACAACTGAAGTGAAACATAAACTCCTCGCAGATTCCAAGCGATGGATAACTTCGTTATCTTTGGAGCTTTGAGCACGTGACTAACATTTTACGTTAAGTTGTTATTAACTGAGCAGAAAAACCAAAAGGTTAGGCAATTTTTTTAGGGCATCAAAGCAAAAATGTCGTTTTGGTCTGAGTCATTTCTGCACATGTGCAGCAAGTTAGGTCGAAAGGTCAAGTTGTCATTACGGTACGTTAGAACGAACAGCGAGGCACATTAAGGAAACGAGTTCTTTGCTCATGGTGGTGTGAGCAAGTTTGCGGAGGAAAGTGTATGGAATGAGTAGGGTAATGAATGTGAAGCTTGTTAAATCTAACTTTTTAAACTAGACCAACGACTTCAAGCCTATATGTAAGGGGGCGCTAATAAGCTGGCTCAGTCGGTACCGAAGTTTTTGGGATTTGGAATCAGTGACGTAAGAAGATGTGTTTTATTTCGGGGGGGGGGGGGTTGCTGTGCCTTTTTTAAGTTGAAGACCTTTGTTGGATTAACTTCTATCAAGCCATTATAGTTGTTTTGGGGGGAGTACATCGTTTTATCTTTAAGCGGTAATTATGAGCGGTCCTAAATTAATTCCGGTTCCGCTAAAAAATTCTCTGTCCAGGTTTTTACGCACTTCTTGGATGTCCCTCTCATTGCTACTGCTTAGGTATAAGATAGGGTTACCATACGTACTCTTTTAAGAGGATTTGTCCTCTTTTTTTAAAAAAAATAAATGGTCCTCTGAGGACACTAAAAGGTAGCCTAATGTCCTCTTTTTTACCATTTAGATTATTATAATTATTATAAAGTAAAATTTGGAAAGCTAAATAAAGCTAAACAATGATGCCAAAGAGAAAAAGTGTTTTCTGATGAACTACGGCAGAAGCATCCTTGTTTCAAAAAAGGACGTAGCAATTTTCAATTTTATAATCACGTTAAAGCTGATTCTTCCTTATAGAAAAAAGTTGGGGCAACCGCAAAATATTCATGGGCTGAATCTGACAAATAAATTTGTCTTGTTTTATTGTCTATTTTTTTGCCGTAACGTTTGCTGAATGTAGCCTAGGGGATGGTCTTATCCTACTTGTATTTTACTTGCTGACGAAACTTGTCCTCTTTTTGGACAACGAAAATATGGTAGGCCTAGTATAAGATAATTTACCGAAACTGTGTCCGACTCTCGGCATTCTATTTGGAGTTACTGCGATAAATGTACAACTTGTTGCAGCCTGTTGAGCAGAAAATATCAAGGATAGAACGTTTTCCGTCGGCAAAGCAACACAGCCAACTTGAAGTTTGGAAGGACAACCATTTGATGATTTTCGTTTCATGCTTTTATTCACTGGTCTCGAGAAAATCGTTTGTCGGTTTTATCACCTCACCTTTTTATTCAGATTTGCTTTGGGGTAGCCGGTATAGCAGGGACAGTGCGTTCGTGAAACGAGTAAGAAAACCGAGCAGTGGAAACGATATCGATATCCAAAAATACTCAAAATGAAATACATTTTAAAATAAAGGAAAAATAATCATTGTCCCCTTAAGAAGACATAAAAAATACCAATACTTGAGCTTAACAGTTTGCCTCTATTTTATGGCGAAAAAATCTGTGGCGCAATGTGAGCAAAGCGCAGCATTCAACTTTGCGCAAAATCATTTTTGTTGGTAGACAGGTCGAAGCTTCTCAAATGAGTTCCTTTTAAACCGTTGTTCAAAACAATTTTGCTACTAACGTTCAGATGAATATAGTTATGGCCATGATGTCGTCATCGAGTTCCTATGAACCGAAAATGGTTAGCTAAAAACAAGAGTTTAGCAAATAGCTGCCAGGAAACATTCAGCAGTCTTTGTTTTTCTTGTTTTCGACAAAATCTTTTCGTCAATTTTACGACTGATTTAACATATATCACTGAACAATAAGTGGTTTTCTAAAAGCGGACAAGAAAAACAAAATTTCCAGCATTTTTGCCTCCAATGATAATCGATAGCAGCAAAAAAACTATTGCTTTGATGTTATATGACTTGGATCCAGGATTCCCTCAAATTTTTTTGAGCTATGCGCGGAAAAACAATTTTGAAGTGTCGCTTTCAATAAAAATCCTAATTTATATTTAAAAAGATGAATAAAATAAAAAATGTCTATTGCAGCATTTTTTGTTTGTGTGCGCGCGAACAAACTCTCACCTTAGAGGAAACACTGCTTGAATCTCTATTTAGCCAAATGTATTAGATTAGTAAACGCATTTTTCGATTGGGGGTGTGTTTGGATAGTCTTCGTGAAAAAGGTAGTTTGTTTTAAATTGAATAGTTTCTTATCTGTTTGATGAAGACAATTCAAATGCAGCACCAATGGAAAAACATGCTTTTATCGAACTAATGAAGTTGGCAACGCAAAGAATGTTTTTATACAATAATAAACTATTTAACTAAATTTGTTTAGAGCATTTTGATTGAAAGATTGTGATGGTGACGTAACAGTGGCAAGTGGTGAAGGCTATAAGTTCGTATTTATGACATCATAGTGATACCAACTGTTGTTTTTACTAGAACCTTATTGAACAGGGGTTTTTGAATTGGGGGCGTGGAAGGTTTACAGAATGTGTGATACGTGGGGGAACTGTATCAAGGTTTTCCTTAAAGAGATTGAAAAAATTTATCAAAATCGGCTTGTGAAAAAATTTATCTGCGTAAAAAAAAAGATCGTCATGTTGTTTTGGAGAGCAAATAATGACCCCCTAAAAAGGTCTCTGTTATAGTAAAATGACGACCGATGGAAATAAAATCATCTCAAGAAAAAATAAATTTACGTCTTTTTTTGGGGGGGAGCAGAGTTTTTGTTGACATTGTCAAGGGCCAGCCTTCAAAAAGTTTCAGAACCCTGTTCTAAAACATCTAGAATATTTGACGTTTAGTGTATGTATACAGTATATTTTTTGAAAACCTCATGAGAAGTTGAGAAATAGACATGTTGTGTTGATGTGTATCTGCGTTTATTTATTCGACGAATAATCGGTTGTCGTTGGAAGCCGTAAAGTGAAACTAATAGTTGTTGTAGTTGGTAGTACAGTTAAGTTTAAGCTTATCTGAAAATACATTTCTGTTGTTTCAAATAAAAAGCGGGGTGGATCTGGAGCAGGTAGATTATATATTTCATAATGAATTAGTAAGGTTCAGTAAAATTGCAGTTCAACAAATTCCTTGAGCGATACGTTACGACACCTCAATTAAAAAATATTGTCAACGAGATAAAACCAAAATTCCATTGCGCGAGAATTTTATTGTCTATCAATAAGATTATTAAAATCGAAGATTTCAAAAATATTACAGCGTTTACCTGATATTCAAGGTCGTGGTTAAGCCTTTTGTAAAAGCTTCAAAATGAGTAAAAAATCATCTTTTCAATTATTACAAATCCCTAAGTGCTACTCAATATATGATACTCGCTCACTCGATAATACTCAGATTTCTTGACTAATCTTGTTTGATGCATTAATAATCAATGATACTCAGTTCGCTTGTTGTGTCTTTGGGAAAGGCATTTAGCGGGATTTTTGTATCTTTGTGGGGCATGGCAGTCTACCCTTGGTGATGGCCCAATGGTGTTAAAAACACAAGCAAGGGCAAGAGCTCATACGCATCAATGAATCGGCGAAGCTCTTCAAAGAAGGTTGAGTTCATCCAAGGTAAAAATAAAATATCATTTAATTGCTTGGCAATTTTTTTACAGCAACATTTTTTTTGCATCAGGACAAGTTTTATTCATGATTGAGCAACTTCAGTTTATATCTCAATCTCTTTCCTAATTCCACTCTTGTTGAGCACGAAACAGGAGAAATGTAAATTGAATTTTTAGTGCCTTCAGCATTCAAGTGAACTAAATCGAAGTCTACGGTCCACAAAGCCGACGATGTAATCACTACTCCTGGCGCCCTGAAATTCAGTTACGTTGAGCATTGTCTGATGAGGAGCCTAATAGGCCGGTAGGTTACAAACTGCTTGCTAGTGTTCTTAAGAACAGTATGCCCAATGTAATACTGTTTATTGTACTTAAAAGTCAACTTTGCTTCTTCATTTTCTTAGCACACAACCAGAAACACAAAAAAGACACACATATAATGAAGAATGCAGAGGGGAGGCAAAGAAAAGGAACTTTCATGAGCAAAACAGAAGAGAAATCACACTTCTAGCAAGCTGAAACGCAAAAAATAAAGATAATAAAGTAACGGAGCGATGTGAAGAAAACGCAGAACCATTTTTTATTTACTGACACAGACATTTGTGGTATTCGGTGATTCTAGATCGAATAGTTTTGACTTCAATTCTTGCGTTGGCGAAAGTGCTTATTCCATCACAAAACGTGAGATAAGGTAAGATAAGAAATGAAGAAATTAGGAAGCCATTTGGAGAGAGAAAAGTGGAAAAATGCGGAGAAGAGCGACTGAGATAGATGACCGTGTTTTAAGGAGATTGAAACCACTGAGGTAAAGAAGCCATGACGTTGGTGGATTGAAAAAAAGAGAGTGAGACGGAGGAAAATGTATGAAGATTGTACACGAGAAGATCAGGTAAAAATGGGATTGGAGAAGGGGGTCATAGAGGGTAGGACGGCTCGGCGAAAAGAAATTTGTTCCATTAACTGCAACCCCTTACCCTATGGGACAAGCATGTAAAAAAAGAAAATAGACTTGCTGACGAGTTATGCACTTTTGTGGATAATTCATATAATATATTTATTTTTAAACTACACCTTGGAATAAAGCATTCACAAGGAGTTTTGCGAGAAGATTTTGAATGACCTATTTTTGGAGCGCGTCATGTGAGGAACCCTAAATGGCTTATCCAGGGGGCACCTATTTGAAAAAACTTTTAGAAATTGAAAAAATTATGAGGCAATTATTTTGATTTTAAAACGGCGAACACTCCGTACGTATTAAGTATCGATAATCTTTTTTCATAAAATCTCGCCACAACAGACATCGCAGCTGCCTACAGTACCACCCATCTTACCTCATATTTAAATATTCTTTCAATAGTTTTGGAAGTGATAGTGAATGAGAAAGACGGAGTCTCTTTGATCCAAGTCTTTTCCGAATTGCAATTCTTACCAATGCGCTCAGAGGCATTGGAAATTCTAAAATTACAAAAAACCAATGGAAAAACCGTAGTTTGTCTGTTGATCGCATTTTTATTCTCCTGTTTTGGAAGCCAGCGTCAGCAGCGGTAAAGCGTTGGATAATTGTTTAACCTGCTACGGAGTTTACAAATTTCTATATTTCACTTCAATTTTGTGGTATTACTTTCAATAAATGCACTGTATGTTAAAATCCGTTAAGCAAGGAAATCAACTGCGACTGCCCATATGTCTAATGTAGGGGTCTCAAACTTTTTTAGCTTCGAGTTTTTAGCTGAACCTGCATGTGTGGCGTACCCCAAACAAAGAATATTGTATAGCATAAGCCATAAACTATGGAATTTTGTTTTTGGAGATCTAGTGTTCGAAAGCGATTATTTTACCTATTTTGCTGTTTTTGTGAATTTTTGGAAATGTTATTCTGTTGAAATTGTTGAATTTGCTTTTACTCAATTAGAAAACTTTTTTTGGAATCAAATTTTGGTAGCGATTAAGAACTTGCTCTTGTATCCCAGTTTAAGAATCCCTGGTCAAAAGAAGCATGTCCCTAGGAATCATCAAGAGGCTTGTCTCCCCCTGTGTTAATGCTTGAATGCACAAGAACGTCAAATCACACCGAACAAGAAAAACTAACTGCGATACATCGCCGATTGTTTTGTTTATTTTAGAATGACGTAAACATACACAATTACGCACGCGCTTAAACGCGTATTCACGCAGGTGTGAGGTAACAATGCTAACAAAGTGACTAATGCAACAGTCAATTCTCCTTGTATTAACTCATCTTCGAATAACAAAACTGCATGAGAAAACTAAAGAGGGTTATGTTTTGTGCTTCAGTATATTTGGGAAAAGGGAGAGTGATAGCATCCCTTTAAATCTGTTTAGTATGTATACCACATGATACGAAATGACAGTTTTTCTTTATATATGTATCCCTTGAAATGAAAAAACGTAGAAACTTCGATTTTTTTCTTGGAATGCTATTTTATTTTATCTTCAAAAAATAAACAAATGCTTTTTTACACGTTAAGGCACAGTGAAACCTTTTAGTAAAGACTATTTCTAAGAATCGTATTATTGCCAGTGTGTCATTTTTGTATAATAATGCACTTTATCATACTTTTTATTTGTTCCAAATAATCCAAACAATGCTCCCTCTGTTCTGTCAAACTGTCGCTTCGGTTTCGATAGATCGTTTTGACGTCATTAATTTCGCTAAGATTTTTCATTCCTCCGCATAAATACAGTAACTTCATGTAGCGAATTTCGCAAGAATACCTCAGTATACCTCGTAGCAAAGACGTCGCATTGTTACTCTTTAGCGCTAGAGGGAGACAAAGATCAGCTCCACCAATAACCAGCTGCTTAAAGCACTCAAAATGTCTGTAAACTAAAAATGATAAACCTATCAACAATCACAATACCACCACAAACTATTGTCTTTCACGTTCTCCTCTACGCAAGAGAGGCGTTGGAAGAAGAGAATACGAAGAATAAGTCTTAATTCCCCCTCCCCATAAATTCGCATGCTTTAGCGTTTTACAATTCAAAGTTCTGAAAAATGAAAACGATTAAGCACTTGAGACTTTTTTTTTCAGATGAACACACGAAAATTGGAAAAAATTGCGCATTTTTGTCATCTGCTTTCTGAGCCAAAATTCTGGCTGCTCCACTGCTTTGCAGCATTATGAATATAACGCTGTTCGGAAGAGGGTTTTGAGAAAAAGTTTGATTTATAGCACAGGAAAGAAATTTTAAAAAAATACTGAGAAAAACTTCGAGAGTCTTGGCATAACTATCTCATCAACAAAGCGCTTTTCTGCCAAAACTGAGTGTGGGTGGTTGCATTATTATAAGGAGAGGTGGTCAAAGTGGCCTAAAACTCTACTGGAATAAAATTGTTGTTACTTACTAAAAAAATCGTCAGGTAAATGCAATAAATAATGATGAATATTTTTTTTTAGTAAAAATAAGAAAGTAGTTGAGACTTAAACCACTTAATTAGTAAAAGTAGAAAGTAGCCTAGTGTCATTGTTTTGGCAGTTTTGACCTGTATTTTTCAAGACCAGTGGTTGTTAATGAGGCATGTTCGCATCAAATAGGGTACGAGAAGAGATTTTTAAAGGCGAAAATGTCTCTAACAATTCATAGTTTAATTTATATTGCCAAACAAATTTAAGGTTACGTGTATGGCGCATGTTGTGGCGTCACTATAACAAGGGTCTACTGCGGGAGACACTTTTTGTGGGGTGACACTATTCTTGAAAACTCTCAAAAGAGGTTACCTCAATTTTGGTAAATGACTTTTTCGTTTGAACAACACACTGTAAATATAGCTGTAAGAAATGTTTTAGTAGGCATTTTTGATTTTGGGATGACAATTTTTGAATTCTTTCCAGATGAAACAAATTATGGTTTAAAATGAAGTTAAATGAATTTTTTTCTTGCCGGAAATGCAAGCTGCCAAATAACGTAATACTCTCTGATCCAAGTAGCGCAGCATAGTTTAGACACATTGGCCAAATTACAGTAATCTAATAACTACTACTTTTTCTTATTGATAAATTGGATGATATTTTTTGATTGCTGTTGTTGTATCACGTTTTTGATAGAACGTTTGTTAAGGCTTAAAAGTTTTTCAACAAGGAGCGACTCGACGTGCTGTTGTGGATTTAGGGTGAAGCAGCTTCCTCCTCCCCCCTTCGAAGGGCTGAAATTACTTATCAAGCGTGCTTGGAAGGGGGGAGGAGGGGAGGAGGAAGCTGCTTCATCCTAAATCCACAACAGCACGTCGAGTCGCTCCTTGTTGAAAAACCTTCCAAACACGCTTGATAAGCTATTTCAGCTCTTCAAAGTAGTCGTAAACTCCAAAAACATCGTCATTGAGAACTTGGGCAATCACGGGCCCCCACAAATTCTTGCTTCAGGTCCCTAAAATTCTTAATCCACCACTGTCGATAAAACCAATGTTTTCTACTTTTAAATAAATTAAATCTTTGTGATAAGAAATTTAACCAAAAAAAATAGGAGCCAAATGGTGTAGTCATCTAAATATTTTTGAAGAAGGAGGTGCAAAATAATTTGTATCTTGAATCACATTTTCGGTGATGACCTTTTTTCATTTATTTCAGAGCCCCCACAGAATTTGAGTTAGAATCAGTACTGCAAAAAGCAAATTTTAAACATATTTGCTGAGAGGAAGCTTTCATGATAATCTTTTTTTATAAAGCACTAAAGAACTCAGCCAAAAACAACACTTTTATAAATCTTTTAGAGAGTATATTTGCTCCCTTTGTCTACTCCGTAGCAACTATCTTGACGAGAGCAGTAGCCATTTTGTAAATGAGCTAATGCATGCTTAGAGAGACGAAACAAACAGCAAAAATTAAGCATCGAAAGATATTTAAATTTACTTTTAGCACCGAAAACTTTAAAAATCAAGAAGGTTTGTGAAAACATGGCTCTTTGGTAATAACTCACTGCATCTTGCCTGGTCAGAGTTAAACATTTGAAATTAATTTTAAAAATTTGAAAAAAGACCCACTTCAATGAAGGATTTGCAGAAAATAAAAACTAAAAATCAAACCCGTTTTTTATTCTATCATACCACATTACAAATCAACAATCATTAAAGTTTTAACATCCAGTTTAGTACAAGTTATATGAACCGGTAAGTAATCAAGTAGTGCTACTTTCTATTTAATCTACTTAAGTAAGATGCTCGTTCCTGAAAACCTAGTGAAGTAGTTTACTTAAGTAAAACTACTTCGTTACTAACCATCTCTGATCATGACTTGAATTGGCCAAGACCTGGCATTAAACTCTACGAGTTGGCACACGTTGAGTTGAGATAAAACAAGCGATGAAACTATATCTTGCTGCTTTCCAGCAACCTTATAAAGAGAATAAATTGGAACATTTATGTTGACTTACGTGCTTTTTATGCCGTTTAAGATTATCCATTCGCTTACCAATAGCCATGTACACTGGAAGATTTCCTGGGCAACGGTTTGCTGTTGTTTCGCCTGATGTCATTTTTCCACACCGTCCGTTGACATCAGCTCCATACTCGATCAACAGCGCCATCGTACGGGGGAAATTATCTCGAGCAGTCACATAGATTGGCGTCATGATACTCGCATCAGACCCATCTGGATCAGCTCCAGCTTTTAATAGAATTTCAACGGTGGTGCAGTAATTAAACTTTACAGCTGCATGCAACGGGGTCTGTCCTTTGATATCTTGCGATTCTAGGCTGTAAGTCAACATAATTATAACATTTTTGTTCCGTAGAATATTGGTAAATTTTATATGATAAGCTGAGGAGTTTAAAACTTGAATTCGCAGAAAAGAAGTGTACACGCAAACTGTATAAAACTAATTTTCGTCACGGAAACTACATCAGACTCGTCTTAAACCTATCTTGCGGTCACAATTTGAACAAACCGGGACCCGTGCAGAATACGAAAAGAAAGTCGAGCAAAGCGAACTTATTTAATTCGTCAAACACAAGACGAGCGGAGAGTAATGGAAACTGCAAAGTGACCTAACGGTCTTTGAGTAAGCTGTCACTCTTCGCAGTTGGCATGCGCCGTACTTCGAACTCGAAACAAGAGTTTCATTACCACCCTGGTTTTGTTCTGCCACGCGCCGCGCGCAATCTTGGCTCAACCTGCAGTGTTTCAACAACAAGTCTAACGCTCGCCCCATCTCACCCTGCCCCACACTGCAGTTAAAACGGTGGTGCACTTTGCTAGACCTAACCAATCAATCCTCGGTAAAGCATTTGCAATAAAAAAAGACTCGAAAAAGACTTTATTGTTGTTTCCACTACTACTTAGCAGATTGAAACACTCTGTCAAAAACCCACCGATGGAAAATTTAAATTGATTTCACTTTTAATTTTGCCCAACCACCTTTCTCCTGTTGTGATGAAATCTTGGTTAAACATTTAACCACAAAGGTCAAAGAAACTTTTACGTAACTTACTCGGCTCCATACTGTATGAGTAACTTCACGACGTCATCGTGCCCGGCGACAGCGGCCAGCCAAAGAGGGGATGCCCCTAAGTGATTTCTTTCGTTGATATAATTTATTTGTGAACCTATTCTTGGTTCCCTCGTGTCAATATTCTTAGAGTAGAGTTTGGCGTGTCCATCCAAAATATTTTTGAGCTGAAAATTGGGATTAAATAGTAAATGCAATTAAATAGTTTTAACTATAACGACACAAAAACCAGTATGGCGCTATTCCAAAGACAATCAAATTTATATGCAAAACAAGTAACATTTGAGTGATAAAAGAGGCCAGCGATGCACTTAGCAAACTGCAGACAGTGACACTGTTTCGACCTATCAAGTCTCTTCAGTGCAGTAGGTGACCGACAAGAAGCTAGAGACTTAAAAAAAGTATCCACTACCAACTGCAGTGGACCTAGTATAGGTTCCACAAGTGACGGTCTAAGCTATTCATTGTTAAAAGCCTCTAGCTTCTTATCGGTCACCAACTGCACTGAAGAGACCAAATAACGTTTGGTTATCTATATGCTGACATGAGCAATGCCTATACGAAAACCTTCTTTCTACCGAAGCAAATCACGATAGATTTGGTAGAGGGTCGGTTGACGATGATTTGACAGCGACAAAATATCAAAAAACCTGGTAAGATCCAAACTGTTGTATGATTGAGCAATTTAAAACTAAAAATGACATCGAATAGGCAAACATATTTCGTGAAAAATATGAATTTCTGCAATTTAGCATTTAACAAAAGGAGCCTAAATTTACAAGCAAAATATTTGACTTCAATTCCCCATGGACGTGATACATTGCTTCTGCAGTACATTCTAAAAGAAGTCGGGACAATTGGCACATTGCTTACAGCACGTGCTAGCAACAGCAACTTAATGTTCGGAATAAACGGTTTACAGAAAGAAAGGAAATGAAAAAAAATTGTTGGTTTGAGAGCAGAAATCCCTTGAAAAGCGTAAAGATTTTTGTTTGCTGTGCTTTTTGCAGCGTTGCTGTCATGGTGCCAACAGCGGTTACGTGTTCAGGCCATTTAGATCCATTGCATCTTATTTGATGATGACCAAGCAAGATCAGTGCCATATTTCTTTCTTTACACTACTCATATTGATGAGGGCCTAGCAGGAAGTATGAAAAGGCAATTTTCATTGTTTTTGGTATTGCTCGAGAAGGGAATCGAATCCACATCTACTGCCGAGTGGACGCTGTTGCCACCAAGCCACATCCTCCAATCAGATCATATTTCAAACCTGTTTTGTGGGAGGCCGTTAACCGAACTTCCTTCTAGACACGTCACTACTAACGAGTGAAAGACGATGTAATCAAGCGGGTCGGAGCGTCGTTATAGGACGGCAGCGAACGCGAGGACTGCATTGCTTTGCTTTTGAGAAAAGAACTCTTCGGCGACCTCCCTGCTGCTGAATGCGTTGTTTGTAAGAAAAAGAACTTTGCCGGAAGTAGAGGCAACTCCAAAGTATTTTTGAACACCTTTGTACCGCATTTGCCCAGGGCTGCGGCCATGAAGAGGGGCAGAAGTTGTTGTCCACAATATATAAGGTTATGAGGTATTTGTATCGAAGGCACCCAGAAGGTTTGTTTGCTAGACCAGGATTTTTAAAATAGGAGATTAATACACCAAAAAAAGGGTATTAACCTCCTATTTTGAAAATCGTGATCGCCTGCTTGTGATGGCCTGTAACACTAGAGATGCTTTCTCTTCATTTTTGATGGAATATTTTTATTTTTTGGTCACTAGGAAATTTTTTGTCGAATTTACTAAAACATCTTTGTGTTTGAATTTGTTTTGAAGTTGCAAGTACTGCTGGCTCGATGCATTTTTGAGACAAGTAGTTCAGTCACGCAGGAGAAATCTCGGTAAAGTGCCTTTCCATAGCAAACTCGTTGTCATCTTGAGGTTCGAACACACGATTACGGTCACCTGT
The DNA here is from genome assembly GCA_963675345.1 of Trididemnum clinides. NCBI lineage: Eukaryota > Metazoa > Chordata > Ascidiacea > Aplousobranchia > Didemnidae > Trididemnum > Trididemnum clinides. Next base: position 7,794,990 of record OY776293.1, read on the forward strand.
AACTGCAACCACACAACTTAATCACTGGGCCGACCTGCCTACGGTACAAACCTGGGTAACCGTTTTGTACCATGCCTCAATTCCAAGGAAATACAAGGGTAGACAACGACAGCTTTGAGGGGTATACGTAGGGGTAAACTCAGTTGATAACGAGTTTTTACTAGTACTCACCCATATGCAATTTCCAGTTCTGCTTGCTCGGTGTAAATTATTTTCAACTGCGTCAGGCAATCCTTTAAAAACTTGATGGAATCCTTCCGTGATGTCGAGTCGGTCGTTATTTGCGTTGGAATTATTCGCTACAAGCAAGTGTTGTTCCACTGCCGTTGTCATGATTTATATTTACGCCAATTGTTGCGCAAGCATAAAAACTACAACGAGAGAAGGTATCGAATTTAAATGACGAATAGATTACAACTGTTTTTCCGAGAATCTTTAGAAAAACTTATATTTTTGACCAATACATATTAAATACAATTTTCTACCATTTTAAGCAGTTTGGCCGCAATCAATCAACAATGTTTTGTATAAACTTTAAAAACAGTACACAAAAATCTTGTTGGTGGCACAAGATTACATCTCAACGACTACCAGGATCGCATCAAGCAATTTGTTCCGCAATGGTTAAGACAGCAATTGACCCGTCCACGCCGATCTCAACCACACAGATTGTGCAACGAAACTACACCAAACCGGACTGTGACTCTGCCATTGGTCAACATCTTTTAGAAAATGATCAACGTGCATAAAACTATGATAACAAGCAGTTTTCAATTCTCTCCGCAGCAAGCAGCTCTTTCAATCTTAATCTCTTAGAGGCTGCTTAAATCAAGACCCGTAGCCCGGTGTTTTGCAGACAGAAAGAGTTTGTTTACACTCTCAAAATCTTTCGACAATCGCGACGTTCCTCTTCAGCCTCTTGCTGCGCTTTCTTTAGCATTTCGCTTTTGCGAAATTTTCTTGGCGCACTTTGCAATACTAGCGCTATCATTGGCTTGTCTTGATTGCCTAACGTTCAAATTAATCACATAAAACACTTATTCACTCTCGATCTTCCCTTTTAACGCGATACTGCCACTGATGAGAGCGTCTCTAAAAGCTTATGGCTCAAACAGCTTTTTCAAAGCTATATTAAAAGCAGTATTTGCAGCTTCCCTGCTTGACGCTCAGCACGAAAAGAATGTTGCGGAGAAAATACCCCCAAGCTTGCTTGTTGTGTCCGTGGATAAGTCGCTTAACGGGATGCCTCCATCTTTATGTGGCAGGTAGATGATATGGTATTAGAGCAGTATATCCGTCGCTGCGGCTACAAATCTGATAAAAAGCTAACAAACTTCGCTAAACTCATCTACATCAGCAAAGGAAGACCTAGGAATATTGAAACTCTTTAGTAGCATATTGATGACATTTTACTGGCGCTTGTTGTAAACTACAATGCTTAGAGGTTAGAATGCTTGGCATTCATCCAGGCGACCCGGGTTCTATTCTCTGCGTAGGAACGCCTGAGTTTTTTATTGATTTTTATCTCAATTGTTCGTGAAATAGAATTGTCATATATGTTAATGTAAAACCGGGTTTGAAGAGCGTTCTGATGTTGTCGGTAACAGCGTTGGTTAGTGACGGATTTGTGGAGAGTTGAGGGAAAAGGTTAGTGATATAGTCCCCCATTCCTCCTAATTTAAAGTTAATTCTATTGGCCGTGGCCTAATAGCAAGCCTATTGAGATTATTTGAGGTGAAATAAATTTGGGGGAGCCATTGCCTGAATTTTTTCGCGGGGCAAGGCTTTCGGTAGATATTCCAAATTTTTTTTACTCAAAAAAGCAATACAAAACAGGATATTTTTCCAACTCTGCAAAACAAACCTGGGTGAACATCAAAATGGTACCCACTAGACCACATGGGAAACAATAAAGTCATTGTACAAAGGAAACACATTTTGGATCAAATAGCACTTTTCCTATGGCCGAATTCACAACTTTGAGCTCATACAATTGGCACATCATACTTATTAAAGGTTGCAAATTAATATCTATTACGTGTATCTGTATGACATCAAAACTGTTTGAAGTATGACAATTAAGTGCATGCCATTTGTCTTTAAAATACCTTTGACAAATAAAAAGCGTGGTTTATTCTTTTGAAGTTATGAAATGCAGATAAATCCTAAATTTTTTAAATTTGATAACAGAAAAATTACCGCAATCTTACATCAAAACTTAAAGCGTTTTTTTTCTTAATTTGCCGATACAAAAATTTTGTTTTTCTCTGTACAGATGTAAATATGCTTTGCTGTGTAAATTGCTGAGCTTAAACTTAGGAAACCTTGTTTTCTCAACGTAGCCTGTAATTTGCTTATTACAGCAGTTGCATGGTGGGCTTCATGAAAGCACGATGAAGTGTATGGCACCACAACTGGTTTAAGAAAACATAATTCATCATGTGGACTGAAAGTTCTGACTAACCTTCTAACATTGCTAATTTTCTGCAAAATCAACTCTGTCCAAAAGCGACTTTCAGTGGTTCTGCTATCGATAATGCCTTTGCTAATGTGATTTCAATCACTATTCAGCGATCTGGCTTATCTCTGGCGCCTGGCAATCGCGAGTTATGATTATGACGTCACATTTGCTAGTTGATTACTGGCGATTGTCCTCTTAAATCAAGTTTACTTTGCATATATAACTTTGTGATATACTGTTTCTGATTAAAACAGTTGTATTGCTGTTGTATAACAGCTAGGACAATGGTACACCAAAAGTAACTGACATACATTTATCAATATTTATCGTTGCATGCGTTATTTAGACAATACAATTTGGATATTTTTGTCATGATCATTTGTTCAACGTAGGCTAGTTACTTATACTTATAGTAGTTTATTTACGACACACTGGTGTTCGTTGTAGCGATTTATCATTTGAGGCAGTAGGGAAACATGGTACGATATTCCCGCAATAGACCTATCAACCAGTCAACCTAAGCTAGGAGAACATATTTAATTGCTTACCAAGCTGACTTAGCTAGTTTAGTTTGGTATTCAAAAAGACATGTAAATTTAATTTCATCAGAAAAACAAGTATGAAGTAGTGTAAGAAAAGTATTCCTACACCGGGAATCGAACCCGGGCCGCCTGGGTGAAAGCCAGGAATCCTAGCCACTAGACCATGTAGGAGACGCTGAAACAGCACGCATTTTCTAGAAATGAATAATCTAGCATCTACTAACTAGCTTTTGGCGATGAAGCTTTCTGCCAAGTATTCAATGACCGCTAATATTATAGTGCTAATAATAGAATCATGGGTGGCAGTAGTCAAAAGAAGGGTACTGGATAGATTAACTCCATGTGTTTTTAAATCTAATGTCTTTCAGTTTTGCTTTGGCAAAACAATAGTCTTCGTGATATTAATTTTTATGCAAATTGCGGTCATTTGACGCTTCAATTTAAATTTATCGGTACTTGAACAATAAAACATATTTGTATTTTGATCACAGCAGAGTAAATACGGTTCAATATTTTATTCTCCAGTTCACTCTTATTGCAAATCGCCAAGGAAAAGATCTGGGACTATGGCTAATAGTTAGGAAATACAGTAGTCTTCTACATCTCTTTCAGAAATAAGTTTAAGGGAAATGTAGTGGAAATTGAGATCAAACAGTTCAAATAAGATTTGGGTTTGTAAAATATGTGAGGTGCGCGATGACAAGCGGATTTTGCGACACACATAGCACGTTGCTGGTACCGGAAAAGTTTAAATGAAGGAACACATGTAAATAGTGGCAAACACGTTTTTGGTTTCATAACTTTGACCAAAAATTGATGTACTCAGCACGCTTGCGCGGTTCCACCAACACTTTTGAATTTACTGCTTCCAATGATGTGTCAAAGGGGTTCGAAGACTCCGGGCTCACCGTCTCAAGAGGCCCACAAATCATGTAGACTTTGCGTTTCGAAACAACTTGTTTTCTTCAGCTGCTTTAGTTCACTGCGGATATGTACGATGAGAAACGTGATTCTCTTGTGATGCTATTTTCCCAGCTTTTAGCTAGCTTTGTGCATATTGTTTGTACATAGGCCTATGACGCCGCCACTTGGTGGACCTGTGTTATGTTGTTGTTATGTGAAGGCCTAAGTCTGAGTAGTTTTCCAAGTTGGTCAGCAAATATTACCGTAAAATGTATTGAAGATTTCCTTTCCGTTGCCGTGCTTCACCGGTTAAAGAATAGTGAAGCTGTTTACCCAGCATGTCGTAAGAGGCGACTATTGGGTACCTACCGATTGCAGTCTGACTGTTAATTGTGGGGTTGCCAGCTTAATTGCTTGGTTGGATCACTCATGCCAGAAAACTGAGGTTGGGGGTAAGCAAGGGCATGCTCCCTGTAGAAAAATTTCGCTCCAACAAATCCCCATGCATGGGGTAAATCCGGCCATCTCTGCTAAAGGGACAACACCGGATGGAAACTGAATCACTACTATCGATGCAATACACTTACAGGCTACACTGTCGCAGACCTACTTCCTAGCATGGCGCTGATGAGCGGGTACAAAACTATTCTGGCCCCCAGGCCCACAGAGGTGTTTACACAGCACTAACTGCATCTACAAACAAAGTTTTCATTTTTTACAATGATGCATGCCCAAAGAACGTTGAAAATAGCTTGTATAACCACTAAGACATATTTTTTGCAAGTGTGAGGCAGAGGTGTACGGAGTCAAAAATTTTGAATCCGACTCCTAATCCTAATCCAAAAAATGCAAATCCGAATCCAACTCCGACTCCTAACAAATCAAAAATTATGATCCGAATCCTGAAAATTAAAAATTCCTATATTTGCTTTTGATGTCATAATAACCAGAGCTGGGCACCGCAAATTTACACTCAATTCCGCAACCGCTAATTCTGCAAACTTGGACCGCAATATTTACCATTTTGCCATCGACTAGACGTTGACCTCCGAAAAAAAAAAAAGGTCATCAGCTTCCGGGCAGCAACCTCCAACCCAAAATTCAGGCAACACTGCCTGTTGTTGCCCTCTAAATGACTCGTGCCTATGGGAGTGAGGGCAAACATGATCTTTGAAATTCGTATTCACATTCCACATCACATGGGTAGAAAAGTTCTACCGGTAGTTTTTCACCTCCCTTAGCGGCTCTTTCTAACCAAGTTATAAAACCAAAATCCGAATCCGAATCCAAAAGTTCAAAAATTTACAATCCGAATCCAATCCGAATCCGACGAAAAAACCGGATAATCCTGATTTTGAAATCCGGCTCCGGATCCGATGTACACCTCTGGTGTGAGGACGATTGTAGTTACAAAAATGGCGATAGGCTAAAAATGGCACTTTGGATATTAACGCTAGTTATGACTTCTTGCCGGTCGTCTCCGCTCTATTTCCGTTAAACTGCACTATCAGATGCAAAATGTCTTGGCAAAACAGCAGGAAATATGTAGTTGATAATGAGAATGTATTGTTACAAGATACAAAAATAGAAAGTCTCAGACATGCAAAGCAAAAGTAGCCTAAAAATTTAAGACAGTTATTCTTCTTTGTCATTGATCATGTATTCGGGTGCAATGTGTCTGTGAGATCTCTAAAGACGGATAGCAATCCGTCTTCCGTGATGTCGAATTTGCAACCGAATCATTTCGCAATGCACTAACACGTGATGTGAACAGGAGCGCAGTCAGGGGGGCCATTGTGTCATGCCTCTCCTTTGGTCCTAGATAGAATTATACACAAAACGAACAGTTGCCTAAAAATGTGCTGGTAGCGTTGGGCTTCATGCATGAGATTAACACAAGAGCTTCAAACGATCAATAGCTTTCTTGATATGAAGCAGAAATCACACAAGTTCTTTTGCGTAAGAATCTTGCTGCAATAACATATCGTCGTCTGACGAGGTGCGCAACATTGAGAGCAATATCGCACAATAACAAGTAGCGTGCCACCGGTGCAAGCGAGTTTTGCGCTTCAAACATACCGAAGGTCTCTACGGGGAATTCACGCCCATGCCTCGAATTGTAAATCGGCAAACCAATAGAGCAAATCCACCAGCTGTTTTACCATTGCAGTTTTACAGCCGTTCTGTTTTTTTGCCTTTTATTGACACAGTGCTTGAGCAACTCATCGATAGATTTCGCTCTGATACTGTTGATTGAATAAAACTGCAATTTTTGATACCATCTGTCTGTGTAAAGCATGACATTTGCTTCGACTCGATTAGAAATGCTGTGAACTTCTATCTTCCCTTTCTAGATGACAGCATTGACGCTGTGGAAATTCAATTTGGGCGATAGCGTTAATATTAGTTGCGCTGCAAAGGTAATTCTTTACCGAACAACGCTTTAGGCGCGTTGCTGTCGGCTAAAGAAATGAAAACGTATCCATCTCTGGAAGTTCTTCCTCAAATACATGGTGCGGCAGAAGTAACGCTCTTTTTCTATTTATAAAGTATGATCCAATTTGAATAAAAATTTTGTGGAAATGTGTCAAAAGATTTGTAAAAGTGTTGCGGATAAGGTTGAACGTTGCACTGAACATGAGAGAGAGAGCATTTTGAATATGTTAAATAATTTTTTATTCAAATTGAATCATACTTAATAAATACAAAAAGGGCATTGTCAGCGTGAGAGACTGAGAGCTTAATGCTGCCTTCTTGTGGCTTACAATTATTATTACTAGGTCCGCACATAGCGCGTGGCATTGCCGCTTCAAAATTACTGTACGATGGTCTGGACCGACAAATTAACTTGGGCTAGAAAATTGAGCACGTGCGCGAGGGAGTAAAATATAAAGTTATCTAGGTTAATCAGAAATTATTGAAGTGACTAATGCTTGCTTCTTGTTTTGATAAGACCTTGAAGCAGCTTTTAATGGTTAAGAAATGGTTGAGTAATGTTTTTAGTATTTTAAATTAATTTACGTCTTGCTGTGTGTTTTTGGCTGCTGTTTATGAGCTTGAAATAAAATTAATATCGAATTTTCGAGAAAGGGAAGTTTTGGTGATCACTCAAGATCAGGACGGCAAGCCGAGATACAACCATTAGAAGCAGGTCGGTAACCTTCAAATAGAATCTTGTCTCAGGACAACAGGCATTACTTTTGCCGCACTCTGTATTGACAACCTTTTTGGTTACTGCAGCAGCAAATGAGCGTTCGTTTAGTGCTCTGAAATATTAAAAAACCTACTTGCGGTCCATAAGGAAAGAAGCTCGTTTGCATTGATTGGCATTGCTGTATGTTCATCGTGATCTCAACATTAAGTTTGAAGGTATGATTGATAAATTTTCACGTAAAAATTGTTGGCTGAATTTCAATTAAATTTAGTTTTGATACATAGCATCAGTAAATTTTTTTGGTTCGCCTATCATCATTACCAATGAGTTTGTATCAGTAAATGCGTTGCGTGTAGTTGTGTAAATGCAAAATGTTTTGTGTGTGCAATTGCGTTAAACTTATTTACAATTTGTTCAAAAACCGCAAACATCCCTCATCTCCAGGGGAGAAAAAGCCTCTATACCTCTATTGTGACTAGATTCTCAGGGTTTTACCTCAGCACCTGGGCTGTGTTGTTCAGAAAACTTTGGCAACCCTCTAGAAGAAATCTTGGCTGCGACACTGGATGTGTAGTGATTTGCAGGCGAGTTTGACCCTGCCAATCAAAAAGCGAGATGCTTCCTGTCAGATCAATTTCTTCCGACTAAAATTTAATTCCACTCCGTCGATATTTTAACAACAGGTCTTATAAGGCTATGATCATGATTGAGTTAATTCGGTTCCATATTTCATTCTCTTGTTTACATTGTTGTAAATAGCCAAGCAGAAAATCTTTTTTCAAGGAAACTACCATGTTTAAGGTTTTTAGTAGGCTACTATTCTACGAGAAAATAATGTCATAGTCCATTCACAAATTCTGTTAGGCTAAATTGAACTTCCTGGAAGCAGAAAAACGTACAAAAATGTCGCTTTTGCACGTCCTCGAGGAGATGAGGATCTTGGAGGCGAGTCCTCGAGGAGGCAAGAGTCGTCCTCAAGAAGAACATCTGACAAGTTGGAAAAATTTTTTGTCTCAGAATTAACACTAGCTCTGCTTTTGTATCTCTTATTCACCTTGAATCATTATTTAAGAGCGCTCTTTTTCAAAATTACACTACCAAGGAAAAAATCATGTTTGGTAGTCACTTGCTTTTTTCATCACCTGGTTCCGACAGACTGTACTAGGCTTTCCAGGCGATGATAAGTTTGAATGACAAGACAACTGAGGAGTTTCAATCTATCCTTGACGTGTCATTTAGGCGTTGTCTGGACATCCGATCCAGCAATTAGCAGCTACAAGTGCTTTACGTGAAAAAAGAAGATGCTGTTTGTTTTCAGAAGATGGTCTTGATGTTTTGGACAAGACCATTAGGGGCTGTTTACAAATCATATGACGCTTTTTTTATCCGATTTCGCCATGTAATACATCATAATGTTTTTGTACACTCCCTCATGTGACGCTTCCCATAAAAAGTACTTTAGCAAACTTTGTTTATTAGGATTCGCCCCAAAAAGCTATTTAATTAAGCGATTAAAAACTTTAATTCCTTTAACTATAACAGCAAATTTGTCGTACAACGATATGTCTTATCCCTTTCCCTCCACATGACATCAATACGATGGTTTTGCTTCTTTTCGTCTGGAGACCTCATATGATATTTGAACGGCCCTTAGACAAAATGAGCAGGAATTGGCGTCGAGTTTTGATGAGCTGTTACTAATCAATTTTTTCACCCGCAAATCAAAGCCATTACTTTTTTAGAGTTCATCAAAAACTTTTGCGCAAACTGAGTGCTTTGAAGTAAAAATTAGGCTAATGACCTGTTTTTATAGGTTGCCTTGAATATTTTTATAGCTCGCCCCATTTCGAAATGGGGCAGGCATTCCTAACAAATTCAGGCCAATCAAAAATCTTAGGGCGCCTTTGTGATATCTTCTTGACCAGGAGTTCTTGGCCAATGGGAAATTTCTCACTAGCAGGAAATGACAAGGGATTGCAGTTGGGGAATTGGAACCGTTTTGCAGCAAAACTTTCCGAATAATTTCAAAATTTCGAAATTGAAAACGCCAAGAGCCACCCACGATTGCTTTCTATTTGGAAATTAACCAATGATGATCCAATGACCTTTTTTTGAAGGTCAACTTGAGTTGAGACCATTTTTTCTCATTTTAAAATTAATGAGTTTTTCTCTGGAGATCAAATTCTCACAAACCCAAACCCTAGTTAATTGGTTTTTAGGAAATTGGAGATTTAGTCAGTTGAGGTTCTTCAGTAGGCACTGTGGAACTGTACCAATCTCAATAGATTTCATAAATATGCGTAGGTGTGAAAACAGTGGGTTCTAGGGTCTGAATCACCCCCGGCAGATTGTTTTCAGCTCCTCCCAGAATATTTCCAACTTACAAAAAGTTTAATAAACTATCAAAGTACTTGCCTCACAAAAGGTGATCTCAAAAAAAAAATTCCTCATCTTAATAGGGAGGATGAAATAAAAAAATCTCTTTCAACGCCTTTGTCTCCAAAACCTCTTCATCTACATTGAAAGGGGAGAATGAGATCAATTGAAAAAAATATGTCACAGCATCCCTATGATCGATAACTACAAGCAGTTTCCGGATTTAGTCAAAGCTGTAAATGAATAATGACGAAAAATAGGTTGATAATAGGTTAATAAAAATAAGTTAATAGATAGATTAAAAATAGGTTAATAACTACTACCCTAAGCCAGTCAATCCCTCTCTTGAACTATTGCGCTTGGACGTTTATGACAACACATCTTTATTGCATTTATTGCAGTAGTCATAAAAAAAGGAATTTAGCTAGAATTTGCTCGCACTGGAATCGATCCATGTTGCCTATTTATACAATGCAAGACATTTTAGTAAAGATATTGTCGCTTTGGCTCTATTCCGGGATTAAGGCACGTAAAAATACAGCCAAGAACTTGCTGTTCCAAATATCGTGTCGAGGTGGGCTGCATCAATTCGTGATATAAGCGCACCACCAAGCAACTTATTTCTGTTATCGTAAAATAAAATCATTTCGGTGCTCATCTCCAACTTTGGGTTTGTGTCCTTATACTTATGGGAAGAAACAGGTAGAATTTGTAAAACGATAAATAGCTCGTGGGCAAGACCAGTTATAGTTCAAAGTACGGTGATCGACATTAGGGGCATGGAGGTGATCCCCCATTTATACCGACTTATCGTGATTGCACTCAGGAACGATATTTGGGTAAAGTCAGCGCAGCTGAATGAACTTATATGTGTAACGCGACGTAACTGACCGGAAATACTGCCGGCGTCCCCGGCAGAGCCGGCTATAAACTATAAAAAGTTGAATCAGTTTCGAAAAAAATCAACCTAGCGTCAATTTTCCAACAAAAGCTCTTAACCACCAACAGATCATAATTTCATTACGTGGTTTTAAACAAGCAATTAAATGATAGGAGTGGCTTGGGTGTAAACAGAAGATAAAGAGGGAAGTACCCCCATATTTTAAGATTTTGATCCGTAACAACAAGAAATGTGGCCATTGTGACAACAGAAGACTTAAATCTATCCTCAAATTTCTTGTGGCTAACGCGCTTGAAGGCGGCTCGCACCCTACGAACTAAACTAGCCCCAGAGCAAATATTTTAAAACCAGTGATTTTTAACTAAAGGTTATGGCCCAACAGTTGGTCACAGAGCCATTTTGAGTGGACTGTGAGTGCTTTCCATCAGAGTTTCGCTCGCTGATCGGACTAATCATTGTCATAGCAATAGATGGTTTGGAAATTACACAAATTAAAATTTACCGGTAGATTGCAGTAATAACAAATTGACCAAGTCCGCTCAAGCCAAAAGTTCTATTAGCAGTTCATCAATATCTTCGAAAATGAACTGTAGCATCTTGAAATATGATTACTTTGGAAATAAAATAGAACTCAAATTAGCTAAAGCAGGACTTTCCAAACTTTTTGCTTCGCGGACCCCTTTTTGCAAACCTACTTTTTTGCGGACCCCAATAATAATAATAATTAGAACACGAATACAATTTATCCGTTAATGTGATGGATGGGTTGGCTTTGCTTTGTACATTTCATCAATTTTAGGGCTATTTGGAGGTTTCTTCCAAAAAATAAAAATAAACTCCTGCAATGTTGCCGCAATTGTGTCAACCATTTCATTGTCAGGCTGGAGTTGTTATTCGTAACTTCGCCGAAGTGGATTTTCAAGACTTTGTGCTCGGTCTTCGTGCAGTCGTCACGGACGCTAGTTTGGAAACCTTTGAGCTAAAGTGCAATATGGGCTGTTGATGCCCAAGTTAGTGGCTAAACTGCATTTCGCTTAATTAAAGTAGCATCGTCAGAGTAAAAAACATTAACAAAGTTGTATCTAAATTTGGTTTTCAGCACTATTGATGCTCATTGGAGTAAATAGAGGAATGCAAGGGTGCCACAGTACCCTCTTCGATCAATTATTTAAACAATTCTTTTTGGATAAACTTTTTCTTTTCCATCCCACCATTTCATCCTCCCTGAAAGCAATTTTTTGTGCTCCCAGAAAATGAGGTGGAAAAGCTTTTTTAAGTGACTCGCTAAAAATGTTCCAAAACTTCACTCACTTTAGAAATTTTTAATCAAACTATTATGACGCTCCTTTAATGAACCAATTGCAGCTACTTCATTAACTTTTGTGTTACAACAGTTTCAATAATGTCAGCGCTACAGTAACGCTTTCTATCTCAACCTCACGAATTTAAGAGAAGCATTTTGTAAAAAAGTAAAATGCTGGGAGCCATGATTGTCCTGTACTTTTCGAAGTTTGAAAAATCGTTAAATACTCGTACTTGAGAAGCCAAACAGAAATCACTAAAAGCAACTTATTAGTGACACTGTTTCGACCTGATAGGTCAAAACAGTGTCACTGTCTGCGGTTTGCTAAGTGCATCGCTAGCCTCTTGCATTACTATACAAATTATCAGTCATTTTGAAAAAAAACCGAAGCTTTCATTCCTCCCACTTGGACTTCATCAAGTCAAGATTTTGCACATATTAACAAAACTGACAAATTCTGTTAATTTGATGTCTGAAGATTTTTTACTCTGCAAACCTAAACTGTTAGGCGCAAAAAAAAACGAAAAGATAAATTGTAATTTTCACTTGACAGTTGCATTAATTTGGCAAAGCTTTACATTCTAATATTGAACTAAGAAGCTTATATAGTTAAACGTCAAGATGGGACACGGTCCAAAAAGATTTGAAAGTTTCTGCTTTCAGATTGATTTAAATGCCCAATTATTGTGCTTTTTATGTTTTTCAATGCCAACTGTACTGTTTAACCCTTGCTTTACGCAATGGCAATGTTACAATTGCCAAACTATAGATGAAGCACAATGACGACTATGACATCACAGGTGTTTAAAAAAGTTAAAACGTTCACAAATGAAAAAGCAATAAGCCAACTCAAAAGGTCAATCAAAATTTTTATACCCGGGAAGGGGAGTAGGAATAACCAAAAACATGGTGAGTTTTATTGTGGAAGTTGTTTGTTTTCTTTGAAAAACTAGAAATTAAGCTTTCACCATTTTTGTGGATACGTGACCCGGCAAAAGGGGAAGAATCTTAATGCATTTGATAATGAGCAAGCGATAATTGATGAATATTTTATTGCGATTATTAAAAGTCACTCTTTCGCTTTCCCCACTGACAACTAGCAGCATTATTGATCGCCACAGTGTATCTCAGCTGTCGAAGCATCAGCTCGTAGAAGCAAGACAGCCAATCAAAACTTCAGAGAGTTTAAAGTTGAAAAAGGTTTTCTGCTGCGATAAATGTCAGTAAGCCAACGTTCGCTGTCGTTTTTCAAGTTTGCATTGAACAGCTGCTCGTTTAAAAGCTGCAGGATTCAGGCACTATTAGTCCAGTAACGTGTTCAGAATGTAATTTAAGTTAAAACGCCTGGATACTGACAGGCAAAACCTTCATTAAAGCATTACAGTATTGTTGTTTTTGGTTTTTACGTTATTTCAAAAACGCGACATAGCTAGGTTAAGTTTACTTTGTTTGTCGAGTGATACCAAAGACTTTGCTGTGGTAGCCACTGGTCTCCGGCTTGGTGCTCAGCTAACGAAATATTGCGGGGGATGAAACTGAATTCACTCATTCGTAACTAAAATATGGCCCTGGCGCAGTCAAAACGCGTCAAAACGCTTCAAATTATTTCATTTCAAAATGCTCAACGTTCAGAAAATACCCCTTATACATTGGTTAGACCTTGGACTAATTCATTTACTCTAAATTCCACAAGAAAGCTAATGCGTTACAAAAACAAACAGAAACAAAGTAAAGCGTTTGCTGTTATCTGATGCGTGGATCACGCAACTAATAAAAAGTCGATAATGCATGAAGCAGTGTTTACATTCACGCAAAGATTTAGTGATTAGCTACGAGATTACAATTTTAAAAGGCTACAAATCTTTTTGAAAAACATCAGCTTGTATTTTCTCTAATTGCTGTGACATTAATTTAGCTTATTGAGAATTAAAATTAACTAAAAAATCCTTTAAAAAAACAATGAATCTGGTGAAACTCCACCTGAATTACTTTGCCAGCAGACGTTTTCCACCATCGTTTCTAAAGTCTGCAATTGCTCATCAAATTAAGATCTAAGTATTAAGCAGCCATTAAGCTAAAGGAAATGCATGCAAATACTATTTGCTGCAAAGCAGGGGAGTGGGAGGGAAGCAGGGAGTTGAAGGGAAGCAGGGAGTTGGAGGGAATCCTTACAGAGTTGCTTTAGCTCGTTCATTAATAAAGTTTACAGATGGGTTGTATAAAATACGCCTGCTATAATTTATTTTTGCGAAAGTATTTTCCAGACTCACAAGAAAGCGCGACAGCAATAGTGATGCAAAGCATCAGTCAACTATGCAAATTTGCAGTGGAAATTTGAGGTTTCAACTTTCTTCTCAAACTACTTGGCATCGCTTCATCAATTTACTGTTTGTTGAAATTTGCCTATTAGAGGAAATGCCTTTTCTAATACATCATCAACGTCGTAAACTTGACGGGTCTCTTTCGCTTTCGCTTCCGGGGCCGAGGGTCTATCTCTTTTCATCCCGGAGTTGCCCCGAATTCATCATAAGTTCCTGGTCATGTGCCAGATTCCAGGACTTTCCGCATGGAGGATGATGATATGAGTCCCTGTTACGTTGTTCTCTGAACACGTTCCTCAAACGAAAAAGAAGAACAACAACGTTCTCGTCATAAAGCATAAGCAAAGGTTCAAAGGCACCCAGTCATTGTCACCGCAATATGGCGATTAAACCCATTTCATCAAGTTGCCAAAAGAATAGCAGTAAAAGAATCAAGTATTGAAATTTTTCACTGGTGATTTTAATCGATTAAATATGAACTCAACTAAATTGCATTAGTTCCCTGAAGAAATCGATTTAAATGAGACAGTGATAATTTCATTTGTTTATAGCGTTTCAGATGAACCTAATTGTCGATAATAGTGTCCATTAAATTTTTCAACAACAATAGCTGGTATTTTTGCAAAAATTTTTCACTTTTTGTTGCATCAATAAAAAAATTTTTTCTCCACATTTCACACTTATACTATTTTTTACAAGATTTTTTGATGCAACTGAGATTGATTTTGTTGTTAGTAAAAATGACTTTAAAGTTTATGTTTATATATGATTGTTGAGGAGATGCCAATCAACAAGATTATCAAAAATTAAGATACGCAAGGTCATGCACACATTTTTTCCCTGGAAAAATTGTGCATCCTTCATGATGCACTTAAAGAATTTTTAATCTGTCACTCATAGCTGGCTTTTGAATATCAAACATAACCGTTTCTCTTTCTTTTCTCATATCTTTTCTCCCTCAGTCTAATGACGTCATTGAAGTTTGCGACGTTTCGGGCTGATCGAAAAACACCATCCCACCGGAGAAAACAAAAAAATAATTTTCAGCATTCATGCAAGAGTACTGAACATAAAAATTTTCAACCAAAATTTATCTCAAGTTCAAGAGCGTTTACCAAAAATCGTTTTCCTTATTCTTGTGTGACCGGGGACCAACTGCTTTCTTCACAATAACGCGACAAGGGTGTGTATCGATGTCAACTTATTTTTTTCTTTTTTTATCAATGTTGATTGCCGACCGAGCGTAAAGTCACTACTTTGATTCCTATGCGAAATAGGTGAGCGAATAGGTCATACACGGATTTCACAAAAATATTTTTAACCTGGTTCCGGTATTAACCTATTTTTGAACGAAACGATGTAAACTTCTGCATCTTCTGTCTGATTTCACACTGGGGGCATAGGTTTTTTTAACTCTAGATATCATTACTTTTGTCTTTCTTAGTCATGACCACAGAAAGAAATTACCTTAGTTATTTGTATAAGGCTCAACTGTACCAAAGTCAAATGTTGAATGCCATACCAGTTTTTGCATTAAAGGCTCAGTCATTTTTCAAAAAAGCGATGCCCCACCATTAATACCCTACCAGTAAATCAATTATAGATGTAGCATGACAAGCCACTTTTATAAATCAAAAGTCATTTATGAGAAATTGAAAAAAATTTAAAAATTCTTTATGAAAATAACTTTTAATTATTGAAGTTGCTTGCTATCACTACTATTTTGCATCTTCAGATGCTTTTTATCTCTTTGCAAAGCTATAAGTTATCAATAAATTTTATCACATTACATCACTCAAAATATTTTAGAAAAGTACTTTAAAACCCAAAAACATAAAATAAAATATCATAAATTTGGTCTAATTTTCTTCCTTCGAAAAACAAAATTTTTTTAAAAAATTTGCCCTCTAAATATTTTGTTAGGCATGCACATGTTCAGAATTCACCTTTGATCTTATTGTTCAGCACTCTGTGAAAAAGATATGCTTTATAAACTTTGACTGCGCTGAACCAAATTTCAAAACATATGCTACTCAGGGAAGCACCAAAAACTTAATCTAAGAGAGTAGGGGGTTGAAAGCATTTCAACTTTTTTCGAAACGATGTAAGGTCTTTCGTTTGAAGATCACATTATTACAAATTTAAACCCTAGCAAATCATCCAAACGTTTTCATTTGTTTTGGCTTGAATTTATTGAAGTTTCAAATTTATTTGATGAAGTTATTGCTACTTTTTTTAGCATTTTAAATCTTTCTTTTTCCGGTTGCGTTAAAAACACACCTTCAGAATGGTTTTAAACTTTTCTGATCAGCAAGCAATGCTACTAACACAGGTTGTAAAGCAATACATATAGTCGCATTTTCTTTATTTTAACAAACAAGTTTCTTTTGTTTTCGCTCTCTTCATATTGTTTTGGTTATTCTATTGGTCGAAAAACCGAGAGCAACAACCCCAAATGTGAAACACTTGGTACTTTCTAATAGATGGTAAATTATCAATAAATATGGGCGTGTCATATTCAAAAGCAAGAAACTCGGCTAAATCGGTGGCATGGCTAAATTATACAGGCTATACTGTCCCAATCAAGAAACTTATTGATTTTCGATGTTCGCAACGTATTTATTAAAGTTTTATCGGTCAAACATTCGATCTCAGTGTCGGGCAATGGTCGAGCTTCATATTGTTTAATTTTCTGCTTGAAGGAAAAATGTTCATTCAGTTCCAATGCAGCTTGGTTCACCAGTTATGGTAAAAAGAAAGGTTCGGTCACCATGAATTATGATTGTCAACCGTTGGGTGGCGCAGGAAATTGAGAGGCGATCGTAGATAACGTTTTATTGTTTCAAATTCAACACCCAAGATAAAAAAATCGATCGGTAAAACATTGTAGGCCTAAAGGTAATTATCTTTGTGCCACGGCATCAACGCGCGCAAAAAAAGCGACTTCGAGAAAGAAAAAAATCATGATTAAACTCTTTATAAAAAAAAGGTTCGACCAGTGCATGAAAAAACTGTAAAGAAAGGGCAAATCACGCGCGCCGTCAGCAGCAAGCTAAGCTACTAAGTAAGCTACAAATTCTGTGCAGATACTAGAGTATTGTTGAGAGCTTGCAGGAAAAGATGTTGTCATCGGCAAAAGCCTCATGATCTCCCCAAAGTAGGGCCGCGACCGAAACCGATTTTTATTTGGGTTCTGCTCACTATACATATCTCTTCAAGTTATGTTCATTTCCAAACTGGCTGACAAACACTTTTCTTTTAATTGCTTTTCGCAAAGGTTTCACCCCCGAATATGATGATGTCCACTTTTTGATTTTTAACAATTGCTTCGTAAACTTTCTATCCGTGTTCGCCGTTTTCAAACAAAAATAAAACGACGTTTCGAGCAAAACAATAAAACAAGTTGATTCGTTTCACGCATCAATTTTGTCACCGTAGAAAGTAGTGGAGTTTACTAAATTCTTCGTCGCCATGTAAACAGCAGCAAATATTTGTTGAGCTACAAATCGTAAGTAGATTTTTGAGTAAAGAGTTATTTACTAAGTACTTTAATTTTTTCCATTCCTTTATCCTAGAGGAAAACAAGTAGAGGTAAGGCCGCTTGAGCCGTTACAACTTTTACTTTAAGTGGAAGCTGAAGACTAATTGTCTCGAAAATTGGAGTGTGGTAAACTAGCACGAAAACAGCTCTAAATTCAAGTTTCTATTTTCTGCGAGTTTTCTGTTGTAGTAGACTATTTTTGGCTCTAATTATGAAAGCCGTCTGGTTTTTCTGTTCAATGCCAGCTAGGAAAGTTATTATCAGTGGGCCGTGAAGTCACAACGTCTTTCGGATTTAAAAAGTTTTTAGCCGCAGAAATAAATTCAAATATTCACAGCGTTTAATTTTTTGCAATTTATTGTGTTCTTCGAAGCATAAATTAGTTTGTGTACGCATCATCTAGAACTCAAATCAAAATGTGTTCGATGGAAGGGAGAAAGATGGCAATTGCTTCCCTCAAAAGGTTTATCAAAGTTCTCTTTTTGGCTGAATTATCAAGTGTCCTTTTGAAAATGTCATCATGTAAGCTTAACCTCAGCAAAAATGTTCAAAATTTCTTAATATTCCTGAATATTAGCAAAATTCTGTTGAGTCTCTAAAGTTGATGAAAAAAGGTATCACCAAAAAAGTAGTCAAGCATAAACAACTTGCTACCCCCTTTCGGTAATTTTAGCTGGCTAAGCTCTGGCTTTATATATCGCAAATCTTACTGTATAATCATCGAACCATCGGAGATTTTTTTGATTACGTGAAAGAAACTTGGTTTTATAAAGTCGCTGTTTGTTTTGGCGACTTTTAATCATTCATGGATATTTTGTCGAGAGCCTAACAAAACAATAAAAAATCAAATCAAATAGAGCGACAAGAAAAAATTTAAATTGCTTGAATAATTTCGTATCTGCACTAAAAACTTTAGAACTGCACAGATGCAGAACACAACTTCTAACGAATTAAAGCTACTTCCTACTTTTACTGCTTAAAGTTGTTAATTTTTACCACTGTTTTACTTAACTCAAGTAGAGATATCTTATTATTTTCAACTCTTACCTAAGTGTTTTTTCAGTAAATGAATTACCCTTGTGTTTGAGCAATATTGACCATGCCTAAGTCATTTAGAAATGCCTAACTCATTAACTGATTTAGAAATTCATTGTTGAAGAGGAACGAGGGAAAAGGCAATGCTTTCAGTGATTTAAAAACATGAAATTTTTTATATTTTCTCTGTCCCCATTTGAGTGAAATTGCTTCTGTATATGATTTTGTGCTGACGGTTTAATGTTTGCTTTCCTTTGTAAAAGAAAAGCTTGCGATAATATTTGCAAAAATGGCAACAAATGAATTAAACAGCCCAGTTTTATTCAATTATTTGACCGCATACACGTTGCGATCAGCCGAAAGCTGCACAAGCTAACCACCGCAAGATAATGTTTGCAAAAATAACAATAAGTGAATGAAGCAGCCAAGCGGTATTCAATCAGTAGACTACACATACGACCCGAGAATGCAGTAGGTTGCAGCTACGATTCTGGAATATACGCGGTTGCTCTCAACGATTTAAAGGTTTTGCTGTCAAACTTGTACAAAATTTCAAGTTTTCAAATTTGTATAACCATTAGAACATTGAAGTCGGTTTACAAAAGGCTAACGGATGCTGTAAAGTGATAAAAATACTTTCTAACAGTGTCTTAAATATTTTCATGAAGTCAATGATCGATTAAAAGAATTTTCTTAACGTAAAAACGGCCTTTGCGACCAAAATCCACTCAGAGGAGCTTTAGTTTGTTTATGTTAAGCAATAATCATCTGCAATAGCAAACTTCAACATGATTTTAGTTAGGTTATATATCTCTTTAGTCAACGAAAAACCTTTACAACTACGTCGTGTTCAGGTCTGCTTCGTGGTTACTCGTACTGCTGGCTTTGCGCTTCCAGTAAAGAATTAGAATCAAGCAGAAAATTGCCGTAAACTACCTTCCCCAAAGACACAGCTGAAACTACGCATGCATTAAAATCTCAATTTTACGACCGCGCGTCATCATGCCTAAACCGCTCTACGTTTCTTACTTGGATTAACGTCACGTTGTAATTTCATTAATAATGGGAGTGGGGTCGGGCAAAAATTTAAGGAGAACGTGTAAATTTTTGGTACGGAATTCAGAAACCGAGACAATCGCTTTTTTTAGGGAAGTCAAAGCAAAATCTAGATAAACTCCCCAAACACTTAATTGTATAATAAGATAAACTTGTGAGGAAATAGTCACCCCCCTTTTTTACTCTTTAGTTTATCGCCCTTAATCAGTGATATGTATTCAACAACAAATCATAAGTCAATTGCCAATAAAAAAAAAATATTAGCTGCAACTGTCATTCGGTCTGCTAGTTTAACAAAGTTTTCAGCACAAAAATACAATAGACAATCATTTTTAGAGATCCATTACAGATTTTTCCACAGCCAACTCAAAGCCCCCCGTTGAAAGTTGATGTCTCAAGTCCAGTAAAAATTATTTGGTATTTGTTTAATGGTAGATGATTTTATTTAAAAAAATAATATTTAGATTGTGTACTTAAAGTGTATTTGGCCACTTACTAACAATATGACAAGAATCGAGCAGTCACTAAGTCGCAATACTTTGTTTCGACCACAGCGTAATTAGTGAGAATTTGAAGTAGCTTTTCAAATGAAAGTTTTTGTTTGAACAAAGAAAGCCATCAGCCGGCAAAGTACTTTTAAGAGAAGCAAGGGCGTCAACAGAAAAAAATTTAGTGGGTAGTATATCAATATAGGCTAAATGAAAATTTTGCAGGCTTGTCAGAGTTTATTCGCCAAATTGTTTGTTCACAAAAGTAAGATTTCAAGCTCTGGACGGTTGCATTCTTAATCGAAAAGATGGTGAAGACTTTTTTGGAATCAGCACTTTCGAAGGGAAATTTTATCTATCTTATATTCAACTTTCAAATCAAGAATCCTTTTTAGAGATCGATTTTTTAAAATTGCATTGGATGCTTGATACCATTTTTACGTCGATGGCGGTAGGTTGCTCTCCCCTGATGCAAATCCCACGAGGGTCCACGCCCCCTCCCTGCGGACGTCCTTGAAGAGGAGGCATTTTATTGTCGGCTGACTTAACGAACTGAACTCTTCACGAAAGTATGAAGCGCTAAAAGCAGGCAGCAGCTCAGATTTTTGGCTCGTTTAGTAGAATCAGTGATTTCCAGAGGCGTTGTATATGTTGCCGTCTTTAAACTTACACAAGCTGTTTCAAGTCATTAAATGTGTGTTTCTGCCAAATAGAAGATGTATTAATAACCTGCTCAACATTGTATAAACTGTTCTAAGCTGTAAGATTTCTTTTATCCGCATTGTGCTCCTAAATTATGTCTTAGCGATAAGCTGCCACATCTGCGGTGACTGTAATCAAAACGCACGAAACAAAATCGATAAGTTGAAGGAAGTTTGGCAGCGAAATATGTCAGAGATTCTAAGTTTTGCGATAAGTTTGTGAAAGATTTTCTTCGAAAAGAGCTTCTGATGATTGCGCGTTTTAACCATGGGTGAAAGACCAACCTCACATTACCTGCCTGCAGCAGCTGGGAGGGCAGGTTTTAGGGGCCATACATTCATGGAGGCAAGTATTCTCAAATATTGCTCTGAAACTTCATCAAATTGATGTGTTTTAATAAGAAAGATTCCAATGATCCACCGGTCGGAACACCATCAGTGGACGGATCGGAAACTTTCGAAGGAGGGCATTAATCATTTTGCATGTTGCAATAAAGTGCTATGAAGACGTTATTACGCTTTTTGTGACTATGTTCAAGCTTCTCCAAAATTTTTCAGCACCAAAGTACGAAATGTTCCGCTGCAATGAGGCAGATATGTATAGCATACATTTTTTGACGCGCATAAATACGAAAGTTTACAAAATCAAAAGTTTCATGATGCTGTGCTGTTTTTTACAGTATTTTTCGCTTTGCGGCCAAAAAATAAATTTTTCAGTAATCTTAGCTACCTCGGTCTCTGGGCTGCAAAGGTAGAAAGAAAAATTACGACACGGTAATTTTTGTAACAAAGCCCAAAAATACAGGAAATGCGCTCGGTTACTTGTCTGAAACTTTGATTTTCTGGGCTGTAATTTTTCTGAAAAACAAAGCGGCCCGTTCTTATTTAATTCTTTATTTTTAAAAAAGATCTGATCCAGAAGACTACGATTATTGCAGCCTACAAGTAAATCGGCCTAAAGAGAGCTATCCGTATAGACTCAAATTATAGTCAGCTCACATTCATTACGATGGAACCAAAAAACTAAGGATGGACTATAAGTTACAGCCAGGGTTCATTGCATAATGTGATTCAAGAAAGATTAACGTTAACTGGCAGAGAATTCGGTTACTCTTTGACGAACTACTGTACTTGACTTCGAGAACGTTCCAAGCAAACACGAACCTGGTGGTTAGCCACAAAGTTACACAATTTGTCGTAATTGCAAGCAACTGCTTAAACAAGGTTGGTTGGGAACGGTATGGTATAAGATATTAAGCGAACCAGCCAATAAGCAAACTCTGCTGCTGCATCTTTCGCTTTTTTCTTAACGAGATATGAAATTGTATATGTATTTAGAATCACCTACAGTGATTGTATCGATTCGAAGTTCAAAGAAATTTATTATTAGATACGGTAACGAAGTCAATATATTATAGGAGGGCTGAACATAGCTTCACTGATGCTGAATAGGGGCTGAGGATAGTGCCAGAGGTAGATTAAGCCTAATAACTTTAGTTTGAAACTAGTTTTGTCGAGCATTTTTTTAGGGGAAGGTAGATGCATGTGAGCTTGGGGCGCGTTATTAGGGGAATACGTGGAAAAATTGCAATCTATTTCGGGGGTGAGAGAAGGGGGTGCATGCAAACATGTGGATTTTACAAGTTCCAAAGTAATTAATTAAATAATAACATATCACTTATACGAAAAGCTGATTGTGTGATTTGGGGAAAATATGTACCATTGAACATTTTCAAACTTATGAATATAAAAAATAAATATAATAAAAAAGCAGGATTAGGTTAGGAAGATGCTTGCAGTCATTTGTTCCATTTAAATCAAACAAATCATATGTTTGAAAGCTGGTTGCAGGAAGATGTGTGCAATTATTCGATCTGTTTTTGAGGACAATGCGTCTAAACTTTGGATTAGAAAACATCTTATTTAATGAAATAGTTGTAAACCTAAACCAAGAGGTATATTTGATAAGCTAATTAGGGGGATGCATTTTCCATCCCCGCTAAAACAGCACTAGATTGATGTTGGAAGTAAGGCCAATGACCTAAGCCACTAAGAACCTACGAAAATAATTTTTTTTAGCATACGAATGCATGTCTTAAAAAAGTTTATGGTTGGAATGCATTCCTCCTTCCTCCCCCCCTTCGATCCGCCAGCGGCCACCATCTAGTTATGCCGCTGGTTGATCGAACCGAAACAAATCTAAGTAAATATACAACTAGTTATATGAAAGACAGAGATAATACACGTTAAAAGCTATAATGTTTATGCTTAGGCAAAATGTATTTACATTTATATTAGCATGTCAGTTGGTTTTATTTGATCTCATTATCATATGTGAATGTAAGCATTGGCGTCTCTACAGGCAGTGACATCGAGAGTGGTGTGAAAAAATATCAGCTCAAATGATAAAGAAACGTCAGCTTTAACATAAACCTCTAAAAATTGTGCAAGTCTTTTTAAAAAGATGACTGACTAGATTTTCTTCCCATAAAATTGTATGCTATTATCTGAGCAAGACCCTCTTAACAACGCTATTGCATGTGCAGTAGACCTACACAGGGTATCACAAAATGCTATTTAGAAGCAAAATATTAGGGAGTAACATCACTTGGGAAAAAAGGTCGATTCAAACAGCATTATTTTAAAACGAAATATTACGCTGTTTTAGACGCTCTCCCACTGCACCGGTTTTTTGCGCCAGAACACATTTTAATTTCGATTGTGTAAATTTTACGCGGTTTATACCAAATACTGTGCATTATCCCAATTGCTGAGGGCCAAGCAGGAGATCTATAAATACAGTGACATCTTTAAAGTCTTTAAGACATCCATGAATCACCCAGAAAAATAAACCCAAATCAATTGAAAAAGAGTAATACTGTAGCAAGTCGCCTCTAAAATAGGTAAATTAGGAGTTGCTGAAAGCAGCTCTTGGTTTCTAGGATGCTCGATTTCCAGCTTTGGGTCGGAATGACAAAGGCTATCATTTTTCTGAGCCAATGGAACTAATGGGAGTTGGTTCGAGAGTTTCTTTCTTTCAACCACCTTTTCTTCGGCATGAATCTTCCTGTGTTATTACAACCTGGGTTCAAGTAGCGAGCTGTTTTACGAAATTCTTTCACAAGCCGAAAATCGAACTGTGGTCTTATGCTTGCAAGGCAAATGCCTCGACCACACCACCATCAAACTCGAATTTTGAAATGACCCTTTTCGAGACACTTTGATGGTACGAAGTGTGAACGAGTCACTGCTTTAAGAGTATTAGAACAGCTACCAAGCAATAAGAATTTACATACGAAAGGCCAAATATATTTGCTTTCAATTTACATTAACATAGTTTTGTCGGAATTTAGCCATTTATTGCCATCTAAGTTGTGGACCTTCAGTTATTTTTCAGTGTTTACCATCAATTATTAAAACAATTTTTGTAAATCGATCCAAGACAAAAAGCACTTGTGTTGACCGGTAATAATGCTATGTAAGCAAATATGTTTCACCCAGGATCACCGACTTTTTTTTATTTTGATATAAAGATGTTTTTAAAAGTGGTTAAGACAAAGCGGTGTTTAACGAGAAGCAAAAGACTGAACTCCTTGAAATTTTGCACTTGTTGGCCAAAGTTTTTTAAAGATTCCTTCCAACTAAGCACCGTCGCAAGTCCTTCAAACCAATTTTTGAATATACCTACATGAGATTTGAAAAATGAAGAACTAGCTTAAACGCCTAAATTCTTCATTTTTTATTTATAAAATACAAGTTTTTTCCAAGCGTTTATAGGAAAAAAATTCCTTCTCACCTTGAAGGTCTCCTTTACAAACCCAATCAAATTTTACCTACTTTTAAATACTTGACAAACTGGTTATTGAATATAATTAATAGGAAACACTTTTTCTTCTTTTTTTGGCTGTTCCCTTTCAGGGGTTGCCCGAGCAGATCATTGCTCCCCGTTTTTCTCTGTTTATTGCGTTCTCCTCCATCAATCCAAACACCTTCTTGTCATCTTTCACAGCATCCATGAGCCTTTTTGTTTTCCTTTTTTCTTTTATTTGGTAGGTTCATTTCCATGATATTTTTCTCAGTGTAATTATTTCCTCGCCTCACAAGGTGCCTAAACCATCTCAATCTTGCTTCGTTCACGTTTTGCTCCATCAGCATGTGTTTTTCATCGCGCAAATCAATTTTTATTTATCCTGGTAACTACCATTGAAAAGCGCAACATCTTTAATTCTGTGACTTCCAGGAAATATTTTTTCACTGATTATAATTTTTTTCAGGCTAACGTATTATTGTGTAGCTTTAGGTTTGTTTTTGAAGCAATCTCAAAATGACAGAATCAACGACAGGTTTTGCGTCTGCAACCAGAAATGGTAGTGGTTTTGAGCAAGTATCCCCACTTCCATATAACACAACCGTACTGGCCACTTTGTACTGCATTGTATTTGTTGTTGGCTTCATGGGAAATGTATTGGTGATATATATAATGAAAAAAGTGGTGCGTATGTTTTCAAATTTTTAAGTCATTGATATAATTTTTCATCTCGGCTCTCGCCTGCTATCGTTTTGCTGCCCTCAAGAATAATTTGAAGCTACACTCGGCCCTCGTTTTTCCGGACTAAATTGTGCGGGAATCGGTCCGGATAATGAAATAGTGCAGGTAACACAAATGCAATTACATAATGCAAATAAAATGAAAAACCGTCCTTAACAATATATACAATGTATTTATATTACTTGCAGGATTAAGAAAACTTCTTGTTCTTGGTCCATGGTTACACTATCTGAAATAAAGTCTTTGAAGTCGTCAAAGAAATCTATTCCTACTAAAAAAGGCACAAAATTGTTCACTGATACCGGACAACATGGTGCTTACGAGGGTCGACATGACTTCTTTACAATCGTCTGCGCAATCGCCACCAATCGGGCATTTCTGTTAGTATGCCAGGCGCGCGTTTGAATTCATTTGTTGGCCGTCCCGACTGAAATTACTCTGTCCGGATAAACCGACATCCCGATTAACGAGATCCGGATAAACGAGGGCCGAATGTATTTTGAAACTGTTACTTTCATGTTATGTAACTTGGATCTATATTTAGCCCAAGTTGATTACTACATTTTGATTGTAGCTTGTACTTGTGACGTAACATTTTTTGATTTAAAATCGGCTAATTTATGTTTATGACATTATAACGGGTTCCATTGTTGAATTCTTTAAAACAGTACTTTGCAAACCGTGGGCCCACTGATGTTTTCTAATGGGCCGGTGCGTAGCTTCTAATGGAGGGCCGGTTGGTAGGGAAAAATAAAGATCATCATCAACTTGGAAGATTGAACGATGATTTTACATAGTTGATCTCCAAAAACAAGGTCATCACGTAAAAGCATTAATTCAAACTAAATATTTGCTCGAGTCTTCTAATGAAAATGGCCCCCGTGTCTCCATGGCGTCGTCTATGAACACGACGTCGCCTAGATTTTGCAATACGATCACCTAGCATACAATTAAAGTTCTATTACACGACAGTTACTTTATTCGTCATACGCCAAATTAGGGGATTAGGTTCAAGCATTTTTCAAGAGAAAGGAAGTGTGACTTCTTGCTACACGTATGTGACTAACAGCCAGTTTACGCAGAAGTTATAAAGGAAAGTTTACGTTTAAAGCAGGGACACACAACTTTTTTCGTAGGCGAGTCAAATTGAATCAGCTTTACTCCAGTGGATAAGATCGCGAGATAGATTCACGGTGCGAAGTCTTTTCAAAATGAGGTCTATTATTCTTTTGTTATTCTCAAGGCGAAGATTTTTTCGGAGGGACCAACTTTTCGTTAGCGATCAATCACTTTGCCTATTTTGGGTTCTTTGCAGTTTCTTTTTTTAAAGGTTTTTTTGTCAAAGCTATTGACAATCCTATTGACGGGCCTCGAAGATTGCGGCCGCGGACCGTATGTTGCACGCCTCTGGTTTAAAAAAGTATTACAACTTTTATAGCTTAAAGTTTACATATAAAATCGTCATTCATTTATTCATTCATGCGTATGACCTCAGGCTCTGTTTATATGTCTTTCGCCAGACTGGGCACCACGACGGGTAGACTGCTTGGCCCCACCACATGTTTGCCACATAAAGATGGGAGCATCCTGTTAAGTTGTCCTTGCCCAAGGACACAACAAACAAGCTTGCCGGCTTGTTCTCCACACTGTTCTTTTTGTTCTGAGCGCCAGGCAGGGAAGCTGTGAATACCATTTTTTTTAAAGTCTTTTGGTATGACTCGACTTGGAGAAATGAACCCCAGGTCTACCGACTGCGAAACGGACGCCCTAACCACTACGCCATCGCACCGGCTATACAGTGTAAAAAACAAGCCGGCAAGCTAGCTTATTGTGTTCTTGGGCAAGACACTTAACGGGATGCCTCCTTCGCCTCACCCAATATCCACCATTGCCTTTCAATTCGTGATTTTTTGTATTTATTTTTCAGTATTGCAATAAAAAAGTGTCCGATTTATTTCTCATCAACTTGGCTGTTTCTGATTTGTTTTTTGTTTGCAATTTACCAATGTGGGCCACCGATATTGCTCTTCATAAAAGGTAAGATTCAACAAAAAAATTGTAAGCAAACGTTCAGTAACTTCAATCACATGCGTTTCGGGTATGTACTTGATCTTTGACAGTAATTATTAGATATGCCTGATTAACTTGAGGAAATCTGGTGTAGTTGCAGGCTTTGTTTATGCAATTTTACATGCCATCTTAAATTGACCGTTTCAGACTGTGCTTACAACATTTATTTTTGAGGAGTTGATAAATAAGTTCTTCAAGAAGTCATTCAAAACCGATCATAGTCATGTCGTTTTTTAACCCAAATCTAGTTGTTTACGTAGACTTTTTGTACAGCACTGTACATGTGATAATCTGAATGATTTGCGACTGCTATTAGCCTACGATTTGCTTCAACCACAAAATGGCGATTTTCTGTGTATCAAGAACCCTTTAATTGATGTATTCAAAAGTATATCTTTACCACTTAGCTGAAGGCCCACTCGTAGTAGGTAGTCCTAATGGCATTTGATTGCTTTTTATACTTTTTTTACAACATATTATATCTTAGTGCATTTTATCTCAGGCTGTTTGATAGTCAAACCCGTTAGCTTTTCCTTCGATTTTAAACTGAAGTTGCGTAAATGCGTTTAGATATCACACAAATTATTTTCCTTTAGGTGGGTATTCGGCGATGCGATGTGCAAAATCGCAAGTTATTTCACGATAACAACTGCATATGCTACAACTTTCTTCATAGCCGTCATGTCGTTGGACCGGTTGGCGGCGGTTGTATTCAGCGAGCAATCAAGGCGCTTCAGGTACAATGTAGAGTTGCTCATGGCAGTATTTAATCTAGCTGGAGCCTTGGGCACTTTTATCAAAAAGAATTTCAATTGAAAATGCGCCCCCAAATTTCCCTATTTGTAAAGCGTTCTCTAAACAAAAAGGCTTTTTTTCTCGATGTCTATACCCATTTTTACCGCCAGTACTGATGCCTGTGTATCCTTACCAGGTTTTATTTATTTATCCCAGTAATGGTGCTCGGAAATGTGGTACCAAATTGCCGCTAAATCAGGACCAATTAGAATGATTTATGACATTGACTAAAATAAAAGTTGGGGAGTAAGTTGCCCTGCTAAACCTCACGTCCCCCTGTGCTACTGTATTTGCTAGCTATATGCAATTCTACGTTTATCATTGTTTTTCCTTTTCTGTAAGATAAACTTGCAGTAACAATTGACAGTTCTTCTTCAGCACACTTCGCCCTCATCAGTTTTATCTACATGACAGATGTAGGTTTATGAAAAAATTAAACGAAATTACATCTGATATACAAAGCGAAATTCTGTCTGTCTGTGTGTCTGCCTTAACTCCTACAAAATGTCCAGGCGTACTAACATCAAACGTGGCAAGATTGGTCACCTACTCTGGGTGAGTGCGATGAAAGGGTTAGTGACATCACAATGATGTTATAATTAAACATAATTTTTTTTTAAATTGCATTTTGGGACCAAGGAACGCGGTGTTCAACTTAAACGAAAGCCAGTACCCGACATACCAACTTCAACAAATTTTACTTCTTTACGATGTCACATTACGTCATAGCAATTGATTGTAAAATTTATTTTCTTAATTTACTCAAAAAATACTAATTGTAGAAATGCCATTAAAAGCTTTTTTGGGAGATCTTAGCAAAATGCCTTCGACAAAAGAAACCCTACAACAATTTAAACTCAATTGGCAATGCAACAACAGATTCTTTATTTAAGCCTTTTAAGCTTTCTAAGCATGCTATTCTTGCTTTTTCCTGCACGCTTCAACTCGCTCTATGATGTCAGAATGTTGCCTGGCCCGATTAACACAGTCTTTTGCTACCAGAAATCTTCATTTGATGATTTTTCCAAAAATTGCAACACTTTTACGTGTGGTGCGATTTCACACAGTTACGCTGTTATCTTTTGATTTCCCCTCAAACTTTCTCAAGTCCTCGCTGGCTACGCATTATGTGGTATGTTCTTTCCTCTCTGCTTGACGTGCCCTGGGGAGTTGAAACTGTCCTTGCCTTTCCTCAAATGTTTGGTTTGATTCCGGTAGCTCTATAAAGCTATTATAAAGCAAAATACCAATAATATCTTTCATGTGGTGCGATTTAACACAGTGACGTTGTTAATTTTGATTTCGCCTCAAACTTTCTCAAGTCCCTGCTGGCTACACATCATGATTCATATTCGTTTTTCCTTGCTTAAGTAGGCTCATAGAAGTTAAATAAGTTCTTGCTTTCCCAAATTTTCAGGTTTGATTCCGGTAGCTTTATAAAGCTATTATCAAGCAAAATAGAAAAACGTTTCTTCCAAGTATGGTGCGATTTAACCCCGGCAGGCCATACTATCACCCGCGCCCATTTAAAACGTATCAATTAATGC
Source organism: Trididemnum clinides (assembly GCA_963675345.1). Lineage (NCBI taxonomy): Eukaryota > Metazoa > Chordata > Ascidiacea > Aplousobranchia > Didemnidae > Trididemnum > Trididemnum clinides. The sequence continues at coordinate 7,824,733 of OY776293.1, forward strand.
ACCTGCGCCAAGTTAACCGTACAAACATTTGTTAGAGTCACAACGAAATGTTTTACTAAATATAAGCCATAGCTCCTGTACATGTAATGGTGATCATGTTGGTTTATTAATGAAGACTGAAAGTATTCAAAAAGAAAGAACAATGACACAAACTACCATTCGTAATTTATAAAAGAGTAAGAGGGGGGGGGGAGATGAAACATAGTCAAAATTCAATAGGCCCCTATTAAGCTCGTTTCAAACAAAAACATTTCATCTTGATCCAGTGTTACAGATTGATGCTATTATTGTTTAATATTGATCTTTTCTTAGATTTAAAATTTTATTTCATTTAACTTTGCCCCTAATCCAGACCTCCCTACTGTTAAATGAAGATTAGTGTTTTGTACCGATATCCTTGCAATTACAAATATCAGTGATAGGTTTTACCATTTATGTTTGCTATGAATTTGATAGTGGATAATTTTGCTGCTTACTGCTGTTTCCACTAAATAGTGGCAAGCATTGAGATGTCATTTAACATTATGACCTCACAATGCGTTTTGAGCCATTATTATTGGAATTGCTACTTACCACTTCTTCGTCATTGGAGGCGAATTAATATGAACTAACGTCTCTGAATGCGTGCATGTTCCTTGGCCCTTTCATAAATGCCGCCATGCAAAGAGCAAACTAACCCAAATTGAAGCACTCACAGTTAAGTTATTGCAGTAGCGGGAGCCCTCATCAATAATGTCGAGGTTAAGAATATCAAATCAGCTGGCTGCTACGGCAGCCTCGCTTAATTGCAAAGCAAATCGCTTCAACATTTAGATCATATGTAGCTCGATCTCTGCATTTTGTTGCAAATCATAAGAAAGAACCATCTTTACGCCATGGTTTTTTTCTTGCGTGATCACCGAATGTTTTGCTTGGAGTATGCTACATATTGAAATTTGTAAACTGTGAGTCCTTTGAATAATTTGATTGATAATGCCAAATATCCATGCTATCGGAAAGAATAGACAAAATGTACTTTCTAGAAATTGCAATTTTGTGAATTGTAGGCACTAAAGTTTTTTGTGTTTCTAACCGGTAGACTACATTTTATAAACATTTGGAGACTTTAGTTTTTGATGGATCTATTTCAAAACGTCGACAGACAATGCAAATGAGCCACGCTTGTGAAGAAAAGTAGTCAAAATGTCCAAAGAACTAACTTTGTCTGACAATTGCAAGTTTGTTAGCTCTAGTAGGATAATTGTACAACTAAAAATGAAACATCATGCATGGCAACCAAGTTTTGATCAGCCCTTATAAATTAATGCTTAGCCTCAAGCAATTGGAGTCACATATTGCTGGAAAGCAAATTTTCTAAGCTTTCAAAGAATAGTAATTGTTAGTATTTTATTATAATGTTTTTGTATTAAAGTCACCTGTTTTTGCTGAGCTCACCACTGTTGGTAGGGGTAAAAAGTTACACAACACGTATCAAAGTTTAGTTTTTTCGGAATAAAAGCCAATATTAATTGAACACATTGCACACTATCGGACTCGCATCGAAAATAACCGTTAATTTGTTGGAAAAAGTTTGAAAATCAGTTGAGAAATAAGGTCACGAATCAGCTTTTTAATAATCTGATTTTGCAAAAAGGTTGCAATTTTTGAAAACATTTTGATATTATGATCTGCGGTAGCGAATATTTGTGTTAATCGTACCAGACAATATTATGACGTCATAGACCCAATTTAAGCGTGCAGGCGAAACAGAGAAGAAAAATGCTTATATGGCTTAAAGTGTTTAAAAAAGAATTGCACGTGGCATAATCAAATAAGCATTAATTGTTGTAAAGCTCTTTTTATCAAAACCAGCTTATTAATATCTTCTAAAAGAACGTTTAATCGTAATTGTGCGATCAGTACTTTTTGAGAAAGAACAAAAAACAGATTGTGCAATGAATCGTTGATTGTGACGTCATTTTAGGCCCCAAAAAAATGAAATTTTTGAAATGTGATAAGTCGGGAGCTGGTTTTTGTTTGAGCAAAAAGCAGTTGTCCTCTGTCAAGTAATGCAAATTCTAAAAAAATTATTTTTGGTTAGGCGTCATGATGACGTCACGAACCCCCTTATGACACTCACCACGGGGTGGTGATCAATCGTGCCAAGTTTGATGGTTGTACCTCTAGCAGTTTCAGAGGAGTTAAAACAGACCGACAGACCGACAGACAGACAGAATGCGCTTCATGTATTAGAATAGACGTTATTTCGACTTCATTAGATGTTACCGGTTTTGATCTCATCAGTCTAAATAAGGTCGAAACCGGTCACGGAATTTTGACATGATGTAACAGATTGCTGTTTGGTATTGTATGATGTTGGTGATTATTTTTGATCAAAATTTTTTATTTTACCTAAGTTTTTTTTAAGCATGTTTTTTTCTGTCTTGGATCCTTTCAAAACGCAATAGTACGGCATAATCTTGAATGACATTACAATGCTCGCCACTCTATAGGAAAAATAGTAGCAGGCAGCAAAATTATCCACTGTCATTTTAATAGCAAGCATAAACAGAAAGCCCATAACTCATATTTTGTGATTGATAGGTTCTTTGATACGGTACAAAACACTAATCTTCATTTTAAAAAGGGAGATCGGGATTAGGGGCAAAGTTAATATCCCAAATATAAATAAGTAATGAAATGGGGCCCACCAAATCGTCAAATATGCCCACCAAAAAGTAGCTCATTTCTTTAATTGTCAAAACAACCACCATTTGGGCGCCGCCATCATTTCCCCCTCCCCCCTTTTACATTTAAAAAAAATACGAATGTTATTTTAAGACCTCATTCTTTCTTTTCAAATACTACCAGTCTTGATAAATAGACCAACATGATTGCCATTACGTGTACAGGAACTATGGCCTATAATTTCTACAACTTTTCGTTGTTGATCTCACTAGTCTTCCTACGGTGAAGCAGGCACAACTACCTTAACTGATACACTTTAACTCGGAACAGGTGATGGCAGGATCTGCCGGGGTAAAATCGCACCACTTATAGGAGAAACATTTTTTCTATTTTCGGTTCATAATAGCTTTATAGAGCAACCGGGATCAAAGCCAAAGATTTTGGGAAAAGCAAGGACTCTTTTAACTCTTCTGCCACGTCAAGCAGGGAGGAAAGAACATGCAAGATAATGCGTAGCCATCGAGGACTTGAGAAAGTTTAAGGTTCAATCAAATGAATACAACGTCACCGTGTGATATCGCACCACATGAAAGACATTTTTGCTATTTTGCTTGATTGTAGCTTAATATCAGAAATGTTTCTTACTTCCAAACTAAAGGAAACGCAAGGCCCTCTTGGGTTCACGCAAGCAAGGAGCAGAGTACATAGACCTAAGGTATAGACAGGAACTGGAAATCAGAAATCCTATTAGGGAAAAGCAGCGCAACAAGTCGGGAAAATCTTGCAGAAAAAACATAAACTTTCGTTACTGTTCGCTCAAGTGCTCGATGGGTGAAGCCGGTTTGGCCGGCTGAACCGACATTCTCAATCCCGAAGTTACTCATGGGGGCGCCGACATATACTATGAAGCAAGGATTGTTTCTTTTGCTGCTGTGCTGCCTGTAAAGTTATCTATACTACAAAGCAATGTAATAAAGTCCCAAGTCTAAGAAAAAATCAACATAAAACCATAACCAAACATTTTGTAACACTGAATTTAGAGAAAATAGTTACTTTGAAAATAACTTGGCTTGATGGACGTCTAATAGAATGTGGTGAATGACGTTGGGGAAGGCATAGCCGCTTTTGTCGCCATGCCGGAAGCAAGACAAATGGCGCAGCCGAAGAACCTAATGCAGCAAATACAAATACAAAGGGGGCCGCACCAAATCGCAAAATAGGCTTAACATTAAATAGCTTAATCCTTTAATTGTAAAAATAACTTCCCTTTGGCCGTCGCCATCATTTTTAACTGAGTTTCAATCCCTCCCCTCACACTTTTTAAAAGTATTAATAATAACTTGCAACAACATTCTTTCTTTGTGAGCATTACAGTTTTTGATCAAGAGAATAACATGATTACCATTGCGTGTACAGGAATAAAGAAAGTAAATAAAAAATATCAATTTTTCGTTGCTGTTCACACAAGCGCCCAATGCGTGAAACCGGGGCATCCGGCTGAAGCGATATTGTTAAGCTCGAAATTACTGATGGGGGGGCCCTGTCGGGCGACGCCAGCTAGTAACTCATAAATGGTTTAAATCAGCGTTTTCCAAACTGGGAGGCGCGCCCTCTAGGAAGGCGTGGACTAGTCTAAGGGGAAGTGCGAATATTAGCCACAGTCATTTAAAAATAGTTAAGTATGCGAAAGTGTCACCTCTTATGAAGAATTTATGTTAAATTTGTATTATTTTATGAAATGAGGCGGGAGGCGTCAATATTTTTAAGGGAGGCGTGGTAACATAAAATTTGGAAACTGCTGGCTTAAATCATTTTCAATTTTATCTAAATCTGTTTTCACAAGCTTTATGCTACTAAGCCAATGAACATTATTTATGATTTAAATTCCTTTGTGAGAAAAATAAACAGATGTATAGAGGGTACCAGTTACTAGCCGGCAGTTTTCAGGCAATTTCTTGCTCAGAGGGATCTGTCTCCGTCATCACACTAAGTTGAAATAACAAATTTGCTCAAAAATAATTTAATCATTAAGATTATACTGTACAGCACAGCAATCCATTACAACATGTCAATAGTCCTCGACTAGTTACCTCAGGCCCAAGCCGATCGTGGGTTGTTGACATGTTGCAATAAATTGGTGTGTAGTACAGTAAGATGTTGATAATTATTTTTGAGCAGATTTTCAATTTTACCTTTAAAAATCCAGATGTTTAAGCTATTTAAACTTTAATCACGAAAAACGTACGTAAAATTTCCGCCAAAGTCAAAGACTCGTTTTATTCAAGAAATTAACGTGAAAGCGAGTACGACAGTTTGACTGATTTTCTTTTTTTTTTTTTTGATAAAATCCCACTTTGCACCTCTCTTGGTGGTGATTGATTTTCTTCTAACAACTCATAAACAAGGTTTCTGAAAGACAGATCAACGAGAATTTATCTGCCAAAGTCAATAAATTGCCGGTGTCTATTTTTCAGATCGATTGTTGACCTCAGTCGAGCGAATTCTGACTATTTTATCTCCTCTTAAATTCAGCGACTTCAAACCTATGTGTTGATCTAATAAGAAGTTCGATCGACTCTTTAGGACAGTTCGATTTTTGAACTATGTTAGCGTAAATTTTGTGAACCAATGTCATCTATTTTAAAATACGCCTTCTGTTCATTGACGCATGAGAAACGTTTACCAAATGGGGTTGTGAATTTTGAGACAAAATTATATTTCTAGAACAAAATAATGACATTTTTGGTCACTGGAAATGACAACAGCACGTGCTTTATTGATTAAAACTAGAGCATGTCAAATTTTATTGAAAAAAGCTGAAGCTGTATAGCAATTTTCACTAAGGTTTTATTATGTTTAATGTTTTCTTTTGTTATGCATGTGCAATACAATCACCTTTCAACATAGATTCCAAAACGATTTTTCTATTTGGTTTTGACCTTACGAACACTCATTAGAGATTGCATCCATGGTGTAATTGTTGAAGCTTTTACCTCGATTGCAATAGGTTGCTAGTTCAACCCTTGACTGAATCGTGCCACAATCATCTCGAAAGACTGTAATCTCAGATCTCCTGCTTGAAACGTATCATGAAAAAGCTGTAGAGAAAAAGCCGTCAAGTGTGCTAGTTCTGCTGCCTTTTAGGCAAGGTGCTTAATGGAATTCTTACAGATTTATGTACCATAGAGGTAGCGGGGCTTGAGCTGTTTACCAATATACTGAACCAGTCTGCTCAAAGGTATGGCAAACGATACATGACCTTAAACGAATAAATAACCAAATAAACGCTCATAATGATGAATGTGCAGCCACAGAAGCGTGAGACTTACTGTTGAGAGGGCTGAGCAATATGGCTTTTCTCAAATGGCAGCAGACCATTTTTTGCAAACTCATGTTGTGCCTGTAGAAAGCTGAAAGTTTTGGAAGAGGTTAGAATATTTCTGTACACTGAGTTTTCGTGCTGCCATCACGATTGGTTAGCATTTTTTGCTTCTACTGATTAATAACTGACAACCGCGTGATTTCTCTAACATCAATTAAGAAAAGGCTCTCTATAGCTATCTCAACTACAGATACAAATCTCTTTAATAAGTTAATTGAAATTTCGTTTTGATGAATGTGCAGCCAAGTTTTACAAATGATATAAAATTTGTGGAATGGCATCGTCAGGATGTTACCAATAAGGGGAAATCCTTACATGAGCATATTCTTCCTAAAATATTTTTGTAGACCAGAGTTATTCAGTTTTTAACGTTGCCTATTCGCTTCAATAGAGCGACGTGGCAAACAAACAAATTTCATTTATCATTATAATTTTATAAGCAACGCCAGCGTGGTCCGAAAACGAAACCCACGAATGTCGTGAGCTTTTGGAAGTTAGTCAGCAAAGATAGATTTCCCAAACTAAAACATTGTGCGTTAAATTTGTTCATAATGTTTAAAACAGTGCTCTTTAACCTTTTTAGCGACGAAGAATCCTTACTGTACTTCTACTAGTGACGTGGGACCCCAATTACAAAAAAATTCATAAAAACTGCGTTGGCTCTGACTTTCCTGCGTAAAAACCTTAGTTTAGGCTTTTGGGGTTGTCAAATCGAGGCACTCTAGAGAAAATTTGAGGATAACCAAGCAAGATTGTTGTACAGATGCACCAAAGATTTTCGTACAGGAACACCAAAGATTTTGCCTTTGCAAAATTTGTTGCTTCTGCCAATTCTCAACTCAAAGACTTTTTTTTGAGATCAACTTTACGAAAGTGATTGCTTTGCCCATTTTGTCACAGAAAATCATTTACATTGTGTCCTCCTTATACGGTACTTCGTTATCCGGTAAATTCACAGTTACGGTGCTTGGTAATTATTACCCTCGATTCTATTTACGGTTAGAAAAATTCTCAGATACGGCATCCGCTCGTGTTTTGTTTACACCGTACCGTACCTGTTACAGCCGGCTTTCCACATTTGCTTCCGACAGTGCCGACCACGACTTGTTTGAGGGTTTTTAGCCTCCCGCCTCACCCTGATCTTTCTCTGCCCACTCAGCGGAGGATGAGTAAGGGTTGAAATCCTAACTGTTCCTCAGCCTCGGGAGGAACATCATCTATTAGAATACGTGGCGAGTGAGAAGTACATAAAAACATTTTCTGTTTATTTCTTTTGCGCAGTATTTTAATTTTTTTATAAGTCTATTTTCAGGTCTGCAGGGGTGACTTTCTACTGAAACACATCCCTATTATTACATGTTATAATGGGTTCGATATACGATAATTTCAATTTGTAGTAAGGTTTTCAGGAACGCATATTTACTGTATAACGAGGACTTACTGTGTTTTCTAATGTTGCGATGCTTACGATACTTCAAGACCATTACTGTTTGGTCATCAACTTGATGAAATCAAATTCTAGTCATGCTATATACGCTACACATCTAGATTTAATGAAATGGGTTTTTAACTACGAAGAGTTTGAAAAGCCTTGCCTTTGTTTTACACCAATTTTAAGTCATACTAGGCACATGATAACACTAGTTAGGCAAGCGAACAACACGGCGCATTGTATCGCTGGGCCTTTTTAGCAATGGTATTTTTTTTCTTTCAAGAAAATCGGCTTTTTGCTTTGTTGCGCATTTATGACGCAACAAAAAGAATTGAAATGAAATTGTTGCGCTTGAAATCAAACGAAATGCGTAATTCAAAATGTTTGCAACATGCGTTCACAGTAGAGTTGTCGAGTTTTGCAAAAATGCTCTCGAAAAATAAAAAAACATTATGCTTTGCCCGTTGCAAGCAAAGAAGGAGGGGCCCTTGCAGAACCTTGAGTGGTAAAGGAACTTCTCTAAATATTCATCGCGATCCCGGTGAAAGAGCTTTGGTTTGGGAGCACAGGTACCATTGTACATACCCAAGTGAAAGTACATTTTCCTGCTTTAAGACAAGTTAAGTCTAGATATAGGAGTCGAATAGCTAACGAAACACTGCACCACTATCTCCAACTTGCCACCATTTGCATTAGTATTGACACACTGGTTCTATCTCAATCATAGTATCTTAACGTTGGGGCAATGCTCAAATAATCTATCCGATTGCAACTTTGTTGAGGCCTTCTTTAGTCAGCATCAAATATCTAATTTACCAGCGGTAGATTCACACTACTTGTTTGAAACAACAAGAAATACAATCGCAATAAAATTTAGCCTCAACTGTATAACCACCCACAGTTATCACTTTCGTTTGGCCTTTACGCCTTCCCACATCAAACAATTATTCGCCAAATGATCAAATTCAGATACACATTAAGACAATCTACTTATTTCACTTTCTCTAAAGATTTTTAGTTACCCACATGCACCAAGCGAGGAGTATTCTAAATGTTCAAGAAGAGACCAGCAAAAACAACAATGGGAATTGCTGAGATGTCATAAGTATGAACTTGTACAAATCCTTACTGGGCCAACGTTACGTTACAATTACGATCTCACAATCGAAATGTTATAAACAAGTTTGGCTAATTACGGATTTAAGTTGCATGGCATCATAACAACAGCCTCTAAAACTGCTACTAATTGTTACTTGTGACCCATGCACGAAATAGTATTAGGGTAGTCTCGACCACCTCGCCACCCGCCGAACTTTTGAAATAAATTAAATTAATAGTGCGACTCTATTTGCTGTTGTTTCAATTTTAACTATTTGCATCAATTCTTTTATTTGATATTTGGAGCAAATTAGATCGCAATTTGATAAGTTTGTGGTAAAATAACCCACGAACCAAACCGGTTGGACCACAACGAGCTACCACCAATAATATATCGAGGCCACATTCAGTCTGTATAAATGGGCTTGAGACCAGCGCACCAAAAATGAACATGTGGTAGATTGACTAATGTCTGTGTTTATTGTTTATGTACACAGGGGCGGTAACCAGGGAAGAACCAGGTGGCTGATGCCCCCACTTTCATCCAAGATAATTATAAGGCAACCAACTGCCACAAAAACATCATTGTAAACCTTGCACCTAATTGGCAAAGCAGCATACAGGCGTAAGGGGCATTAACAATTTATTGAAATGAATATGCCAGGAAACAATAATGGATACAACATAAGGTTTACAATTTCCATATCTTCGCCGATAATTTTCAAAAACATCATTCTAATTTTGTTGGTTTTCTTTCTCTGATGTAAACTCCAGTTCCGCAGTTGTTCGTATTAATTTAAATTTGAAGTTGTTTTTTTGCAGAACCGCCACCACAGCTTTCATTATTGCTTCTTTATGTTGGGTGTTTGCTCTTCTTCTCAGTTTAATAGCAGTGGTTTTTCGAGGAACAATGTACAATAACGTCGAAGAGGAATATGGTCAGTGTTTGCCGTTACATAATTTTGTATACGATAACAACGTAGCCTGGAGAATCGGGTTCAATTCCCATTTCGAATCATGCCGAAGACTTTGAAAATGACATTCGCAGATCTCCTCCGTGGCCCTCAGCAACGCTTTTGCTTTGAAATAGGTACGGCCTTTATACGTTTAGTTTGACATCCTCCTTTTACATAATCCAAGTTGTTACGAATGAAATGAGACATGGTGAAGCTGGATATCTACGTACAGATAAGTAATGTGTTGTTTCACCTTGACATTATTATTTTAATGCAATAAAAAAATTCACGCAAAGTACTAGCGGAAAAGAAATGCAAAGATTAGAAAACATTGATTCATCTAACCTCGAAGTAACTAGTAATTAGGTTTTTTAATCAAGACACCTCCTACACTCGGGAACATCGAAACGAAAAAAAGAAAGGACATAACCTGTTTAGGATACACAATCCATACGCACACACACTTACTAATACTTATACAATATAGTCTTATAAGTAATACAAATATAAACGATCTATTGGAGCAGAAAGACTGCAAATATATTTTCAATTTTTTTCAAATTTTTGCTCTGCAAATCTGTTTTAGCTGCATGGTATTTCTAGACATTGGCAGGGGTGAATTGGTGTGGAAAAGCGTGGGGTTGACGTTCTGCTCAGTGCCTACACACACTAGTTGTGCGTTCTCACCCTTCTTTTTTTAGCACTACGTCCCTGAATATGAGTGAGCATTTTTCTTTCAATTTCATTTTCTACGTCATTTCTACTGCAGGCCACCCAGGAGGAGATTTGTGGAAATCATTTGTAAGGTTTTTCAAGTGGCTTGACAGGAATTGAATTCAGGTTTACCACGGATTGCCTTTTCTCAATAATTGCCGTACAAACGATGACTTTTTGCTTTTTTGTCTCTCCACAAACCCTCTTCAAGTCATTCTTAAAAAAGGATTTACGTTTTAGGAAAAATTAGCTTTTCATATTTCTATTGCTTGTCGTGTGATAATTCAAGAAAAAATACTCGAGGGATGAACTTTCAGTAAAAAGTGTCAAACCAAATGTTTTGTACGTATGCCTTTGAAAGCTATCTTTGTTAATAATTGGCAGCGATATTTATTCACACAATTTTGACAGAACAATGTAATTGGAATTTCGATGATCGTACGCCAAGCCATTACAGGTGGTACCTTGCTCAAATGGCACTCAGGTAAAAACCGCTTTTCTTTAATTTTAAAACCTTACTTGGGGAGCTTAGGGGTTCAAACAGCCATCTACTCATTAGAGTAGCCTTGAAAGTAAGTAGGGATCAATAAATGTTATTGGCGACATTTGTAGGCAAATTAGGTTATTTTTCAGGTGATTTTTGAAAAGAACCCACCTTGAATTTTGTAGATTATCACTAAGAATTTTGAGTGGGCCCATGCTCCCTTATGCTTTCCCCTAGTACTTACGTCTGTCCTCCATTTGGCCTTTAGACCTGCAAATTTAGATTTACAAGACGGAATCGAGCATTTGCCGTATTTGTAAGCAGGATCATCAGCCTATGGCCTAGCTGTGATTTTGCGGTCTCTACAAATATTCATGACCACGTTTTTGAAGAGCAGTATAGGCCTAGTACGTTTAAAGTGAACATTAGTTCGACTAATTCTAACTGGCTGGAAACACCAGTAAGGTCACGTTTACGGCTTGAAATTTTCTTATATAAGATGATGATGCAATTCCTTCCCTTTTAGGAAGGAATTTTCTCAAAGATAAACGTTATAAGCCTAATCTTTTTTATCGATGACTAACCGATAATTCATTGCATCTAGCTGCAGTTAAATTTAGAAGATAAAAATGATTACAGAGACATGAGGGAGCAGCGGAGGGGGGGGTATCAACAAGCAAAGACGTTTCCGCCGCCAATTTTTGCTCCCCTTCAACTTTATTGGAAAAATTCGAAGCTCTTCTAAAATAGGTCAAACCTCACTTTTTTGTTTTCTCACAATCTCTTCCTAGAGCTTTTTTGACCACGTCCTTACATGCATGTTTGGCGACAGGGAGGTACGCGGGATAGATGCGAGGGTCTAACTATCCCTAATAGAATCAAAATTATCAGCCTTCTTTTTAGTATTTTACGTTTTCTTGGCTTCTGTAGATATGCTTTTGAAGACTTTATTTCCTTAAACCGCAAAAAGAAAGTTTGGTGTATGGCCCTGAATAAAGTTCAACTGATTAGTTGTTATATGTTTTTACAGGTTTGTAATCGGGTTTGTCATACCATTATTGATAATATCAGTCAGTTATGTTGCCATTATAACTTACTTGAGAAAGAGAAAATCATCAAAGCAAACTCTCCGTAAGAAGCAGGTGCGATATATCATTAACATCTTTTCATCTGATAACCTTAAGAATGCTGACAAAATCAATGTAAACTAAATAGGAATATTTGAGAAAGGGATAAGGAAGAGGAGCTGAGGTTTTATTTTTACTTTACAAAATCTATAAACACCTGCTAGAGAACTAATTTTTCAGCGACCAAATGGTTTACAATGTGTACTTTTATAAGTCGTTGTTGATTTTATGGAATATACCAATTGGTTGTCACAACAAACAGAATATTTAAAATCTTATTGCATAAAGCCTTAGTTGTTAAGACGACCAAGCGCCACCTTCCCAAAGCATGAACCTCTTTTAGAAAATACCCAGTCCCTTACAATCTCTACAATAAAGTAATAGTTTCGCTTTCAACTCTGTGATTTTCCCGTTTGCGTTGCTGTATTTAATATGAAACCACTAAAGGAAGCTCAAAGTTCGTTCAATGTGTTTTGCTACTGACGCTGTTCTGCAAGTCTGAAGCAATATCAACCGCAACAAAAGCACAGTGCGAAAATGACAACAACTTGGAAAGCGGCGTTTTCGTTTAAACAAATCGAAAATTTAAATGGTCGACAGCAAGAAAGCTGTGCATTAGATAAAAATAATTTTTGCTAATGGACAAAATAAATTTTTCTGTGGACCACGTTTCGTTGTATGCAGCCATTCATTCTTACCGTTATTACCAACAGCGATATTTTGATCAATTGTGAAAGCTTACGGTTGCAAATAACAGATGGTTTATGCAGTTTACAGATAGGCTGCATCGTGTTTAATTATCTTCACCCTATCTTCTAGCATTTCGTTGTGGAGATAAAACATAGCTATTAGTATTTTTAGATAATGCTTTTATCGTTGACACCTTTCTGTGCTTTCATTCTCAATTTTACGACTTCCGCATCAAGTGCACTTATACTTTCTTATTTCAATTGATCGAAAGATATCGTACCGGCGATGTAGTGGTTTGAAGGTTCACAACACAGTCGGTACACCTGGATTCAATTCCCTTGTCGGGTCATACCAAAAGACTTAGAAAAAATGGTATTTACAGCTTCGCGATTTGACATTCAGGACGATGGGGATTATCGGGAGAAAAAACCTGCGAGTTTACTTGTTGTGCTTATGGATAAGGCGTGGTATAGGGAACTTTATGTGGCATTTAGATAATCGGGCCAAGCAGTTTACTTGTTGTGCTGGCCTAGTGTGATTGAACCTAGATGTAGCTAGGATTTTTAATTGGGGAAAAGAGCGCCAAATATTTATGTCGGGCGTTTGATTTTGAAGTTCGTAACTCATGTTTTTCGGTGTTTATGCAAAATTGCAGTGAAGAACTTTTTTTTGGAAATCAATAATTTCAGAGCTATATCAGGCGATTTGTTTGTTACCGTTTCGAACACAATGACTGAAAATGACATTTAAGTTTTCCTGAGGGGGACGGAGCGCGCGGATAGGAGCCCTGTTCTTACGTCGCTGCTTGTCAAGTACAATTGGGGGCCGAGGCCCCCGTGGTCCACCCTGGCTACGCCCATGTGACTGAAGACTAGCAAACAGAGCATGAGCTCATTCTATTCGCATAAATGGATGAAACGTGCGGTGCGATCTGCGTTAGTCAAGTTTGCTTCAACAGTCAGCGAATCTGAATCTGTAGCGATTTACCCGGTTGTGTAGAACTGATCGCAGTTTACTCGAAAGTTGTATTTCATGCAACAGTGATGTCAGCAATAGATGGTCTGTCCGTTTATAACGGAGGAGCACTTTTGGAAAAGATCTTTTTTCCCTTTTAGGAAACTCTTTTGATTGCAATCAAGTAAATATATTTTAAAGTCCTTTGTCTTTACTGAAAACTCCTGAATATGAAAATACAAATTCATTAATATGACACGTCTTGAGACCACCCTGTATGGGGTGGCTTTTTCAATTTTGGGTGTGATATTTTTTGAGCAATCTCGGGTGTCACAAACTCTAGTGTCGTCACCATTTACTAGTCACAATAGTCATTGTTTGATTGGTTCGTGTAGGTGTGGGTTCGAATCCCACTCTCAGCATGGTTTTGACACTTTTTCGGTTAGAGGATCTAAAGGTCAATCTAGTTATGAATAATTCTCATTTTTATTTCAGAATCGAATTACTGCTACAATCACAGTTGTTATTTTTGTTTTTGTTTTATGCTGGCTTCCTAATCAAATATCTGCCGCCATTTTCACTGCCCAAGCATTCAAACTAATAAGTAAGTTAAGTATTAAAATAATTAACATTTAGCTACAAGCTTTCAGAGCTGTGTAAATGCTTGAAGAACTTGGGAGGTTAATTGGTAAGTTTCTAACTAAGCTTGGGGGGGAGGGCCCTCCAAAAAAATTTTAAAGGTTTTTTCTTAGTTTAGATCAACATCTTTCAAATCGCATTGTTAGGTTGCTTCTCTCGCATGCGTCTTGAGCTACTACTTGAAAGAGATTCTAAACTTTCATCCTCAATTAGTTTGGGCAGTCTGTACTGTTGTATACAAAAGAACAAGGATTTAGATCTGGTTTGAAATCGTCAGTGCTACCGTCACAAAAAAAAATTGTTGTCGCATTAACTAAACAATATTTCATCCGATAGTGATGCAAGAGGCTAGCGATCTACTTAGCAAACTGCAGACAGTGACACTGTTTCGAGCTATCAAGTCTCTTCAATGCAGTTGGTGACCACAAGAAGCTAGAGGCTTTTAATAAAGCATAGCTTATACCGCCACACTTGTGGGGTCTATACTAGATCCACTTGGTGAATGGCCTGTAAGTATTGTGCGAAGCCGTATCACTCGTGAATGAGTGGCGGTTGTCGCAGGTGCACTAAGTCTAGCAACTGCTAGAACAATAGGCCCAGTGGTCTCAAGGTCTTATAGTAATGCAAGAGGCTAGCGATGCACTTAACAAACTGCTGGCAGTGACACTGTTTCGACTTATCAGGTTTCTTCAGTGCAGTTGGTGACCGACAAGAAGGCCTAAGCTATGCTTTATTGAAAGCCTCTAGCTTCTTGTCGGTCACCAAACTGCACGAAATATTTCATCTATTTATTCAACAAGAGTGGCTAGTAAAAGCAAGAATCACCACTAATTTGGATCAGTGAAACAAAAACCTTATTTTAAAGTTTAAAAAATGGGCTAGATTTGCC
Organism: Trididemnum clinides; assembly: GCA_963675345.1. Taxonomy (NCBI): domain Eukaryota; kingdom Metazoa; phylum Chordata; class Ascidiacea; order Aplousobranchia; family Didemnidae; genus Trididemnum; species Trididemnum clinides. The sequence continues at coordinate 7,839,765 of OY776293.1, forward strand.
TTGGCCTTACATACATAACTAATCTAGCATGAGTATTTTTTACATTTTATTTTATATTATGTACATACAATTTTCATTTGGATAGCATGGTTGATGCAGTATCATAAATTAAAAGTGATCTTGGTTTTATATTTTTAAACTATATGTAACTAGGTAGCTGTATTGCATCGCCTTACGGTGATTGTTTGACTCTAACAAACTAAAGCAGATTCGGGCGTACAATCTTTTGCCTTTGAGCAACTGGCAATGACAAACCAGAAAGAGAATTAGGTTAAGGAAATCAGTTGCCACTTGAACTTAGCAGCAGCTTTTTTTACTGGTGAACTCACTTGTACCTCATAATTATTCTTTTACAGATAAACTCTGTTGTATTTTCTCTTTCATTATTTTTAAGGTAAACTTTAGCAAAAAAAGTTCTTACTTTACCCTTTACAAATTTTTCAAACATCGAAAGGCCGTGGCCTCTTTCACCCCTCCTGACCATAACCATGCCAACGGGTATTGAATGGTTTTCTGGGTTATATTAACTTAAAAGTGTTACTAGCATAACAAGCTGCAGGCGCAACGTACGATTGTTACAAAGAGCCCATTTTTGCGTGGTTTCTTTGGTCTCCCCGGCTTTTCTTACGCATTTCTGGGGGAGTTTTGAATTTTTCACCTCTCCTCTACTTAAACTTCAGACAGAGGTCTACTATACGTCCCGAAATTACCAGTTGAGATCCGATTTTCGACGTTGATCCCAGTGTTTAAGTCTGTTTGTCAGGAGCTCTCAAATTTTGTCTAATGGGAAGAGTGTAAAAACTATAATTTACTTTGAAGTAAATTTTTGCTTTTTCTCGGAATACACGGTAGAAACCTCTAATCCCTCGTTTAGTTCCACTTGATTGCAGCAAAAAATGACATTCTTTCCTAGAAATATTTTCAAATTGGGATGGAAAGCAAGCCTGTTGAAAATGTAAATTTTGGTCGTTTTAAAATCATCTGGGTTTGAAATACTTACTCAATTGCGCGATATTTGAGTAATTTATGTTGATCACTTTATTCCTGCACCAGTTACTCGAAATTATTGCCCATCAGACATTGTAAGTTTGGAGTGGTCACAGGTTGTGTTTTGGTGATGCTCTTTCAAAAATACGTCGCGGCGGCTCTTTTTGCTAGGCGGTAGGGCTACCGGCAGAAATGCACAATGCACACACTGATAACTCCTAATCTGGATAAACTCCAGATGGATCAATGTTTAGTCGAAAAAGTTTGGCCCATTTGATCGAGGTTTGAGATAAAAATTCAAAGTAGTCTAATTCCACAATTGTCGCAACAAAACAAATTAAAGTTCTTTTTATGGTTCGCTTGTCCTCAAACTCGCAATCGCATAAGCATTGCAAAACGACAAACGATTTGAACAAAAGATAATAATTACATACGACAGAATATGATACTGTTTATCGATTAAATAATTCATATTGCGAAATATGATAAAATTTTCAAAAATATTGCATTATTAAATCATGCTAAAAACAAAATAGTCTATCAACCGACATTTAGCACACTTACGTTCCAGAGGCAATTGTCTTTTACGTTATTTTAAAAAAGGTCAACAGTATAAATATCCTGGTATCGGTATCTATCACAATATTGTTGTTTTCATAATTTATTGAATTCGTAGTAGCATCTTGATTGAAAACACTTGTCATAAAAAAATGTCAAGCATAAAAATTAAAATTCATGCCTTATTCTTATAGTCAGGGAATTGACGGCGCTGTTTGTATTAAAGCTCATAGGCCTATATCTCAGTTATTCTTCTCATAGCAATTTTTTATGTGCTATTCAAAGCTTCAATTTCTTCTACAAAGAGTCTTTACAGGCCGCTTGCTACACTTGGCGGTTAAATAACTCGAATACGATAATAGCTATTTCTTACGTGGGATTTAATTTAGCCCCCGACGAGTTATCAAGAGAAGCACAAGAGATTATCCATGTTATCACAAATGCACTAATGTGGAGTCATTCATGTGTAAATCCTTTCCTTTATGCCTTCATGAGGGAAGATTTTAAAGAGCAGGTAAGATATTTAATGCTATTTTTTCCATAGTCCATCGCAACGTCGCCGTTCCAAAAAAAGAAGCGTGGGAAAACATAGAGTAGAAATATACATCTTCCATTCAGGTTACTATCAAACACTGTTGGAATGCCGTTACTACACGTTCCCATACCACTACGTCCCTGGTCAATTGTATTTTTGGCTTAGGCATAGACACAGGGCTAACAAATGGTGATCTTCTCCAGCTGAAGATGCAAAACAGTGTGAAAGAATTAAATTTTTTAATTTTGTCTCTATTTCATTTTGTCTCAAGAGAAAAATGTCTTTGTTTTGTATGCTGAGCCTTCTAAAACGCTTTGTAGCAAAGTAACTCAAATCACCTTAAGGTGGTTAGCAGCAAATCTTGGATCTTTATTTGCCAACAAACCTAAAAAGCACCAAATATTGAAATAATGAAACTTCGAGGTTTCATTTTATTGTTTTTATGCATGTTTCAAATTTTGCTGAAGCCCGCGTCGTTTCGCCGAAGTAAGCTTAAACTGCTGTTGGTTGAATGTAAATTATTTTATTCACCCGATGTTTTGACAGTTTGTTTTAAATATTATATTAATATTTTTATCTACATAAATTTTCTAAACCAGTAGCCCCCAACCTCACGTCTACATCCTGCCACCGATCTGCGAGGCACCGTAATTGTTACCGGCTCGCTCAAAAAATAAAAAAATAATAAAAACCGAATTTTAGTTTACAGTATAACTGCAGGTGAAAATGTAAAATTTGTACATGCATCTGTTTTTGTTTATTTTTTATCTTGCAGAAAAGCGACGTAGCTCAGAGCGATAAAGCGCTGGCTCGTAATATTGAGAATGATTGTTCAATTTTGGCATAGCTTTGCGTTGATATTCTCGTGGAAAATCGCGATTCCTTTTTTTCCTTGCAGGCTAGATATGCACTGTGCGGGCTGTAGTAGTATCTCCGTAGTGGGCTTGAACTCAAAATTTTCTATGCCCAACCGTAATCGTGGGATACAAATAGAGTGACAATGATCGCAAATTGCGGCTCTATGAAAAGGGTAGCCTTTACATATCACTCTGACCCATTTTCGAAGATGCAAAAAAAGTATCATCTGTCGCATCGTCTTGAACACCGGTCCGCGAAAATCGACATTAAACCGGTCCGTAGCGCAAAAAGCTTCAAGACCACTGTCTAAACTACTTGAAATAGATTTCTGTTAAATTAAACTCATCAGGTTATTCTTTATATGATATGACCACCTTTTCTTTTTATTTAGTTGTCAATATTGTTTGAAAAAATACGGAAGTGCTGCTGCTTTAGTGCATCGACTTTGACAGATAGCGGCAAGGATGCGCGACAAAGACAACTGCTACAGGTAGAAAAAGGCATTTAACACTTTCGGTGCGGCACGTGAATTTGAAAATAGTACCTATGGAACTGAATTTCAGCGATTTTTCACTCATTTTTGATTGCTACGTATATACAAGCGCACGTATATTTACGTGATAATAATAGCGATAATCAGCGTCCCGCACCAAAGTGATGAGATTTTACCAGCCATGTATTTTTACGTGGTTTCGCACCGAAAGTGTCAACAATATGTAAAAACAATTGTAAATATATGCAAATATAAACTTTATTTCGTTCTCATTGGCCTTACTCATAATCAGTTGTAATTAATGGGTGTAGCGGAAAAAGCTTTCGTTGGACCTGAGTACGATTATCTTGTCGGATATAACCGAAAACTTTAAAAACGGCATTCACTGCTTTCTTGCTGTACACTCAGCCTTAAAGGAATAAATAGTGCGGAAAAAAGCTGGCAAATTGTACCCCAGAGTAAAACACTTAACGGGATTCTTCCATCTTTGGTGGCGGAAAGGTGACGAGGCCGAGAAGATTTTCTCTTTTAAGAAAACTTTGCATTCTAAGTTACATAAAATGATTTTTGACTGCAACTACTAACCATTAACATGGAAAAAATTGAGATAGAATTATGGAGACCCAGCAAAGATTGAGAGTAAAATGTAAGAGCATTATGTGTTTGTCATTCCTTTAAAATTTTCTGTTTAGAGCTCGTGTCCTCTGAACACCGTCATCACTCCAGGGGTGAAACTTGGGAGTTTGGCCACCGTGTGCGGGAGCGGTACATGTCGCCCCATTTACTATAAAAACAAATCTTAAATGTCGGTGTTAAAGTCCAATGTTTAGACACAAATAGAATTTTGTCTTTCTTAGACAAAAATGGTCGCTTTCTTCAAGTGGCCATCCTGTGCGGACCAAACACACACCACACCCTTTGATAAACCACTGCATCACCCCTCACCACCGCAGTTTCTAGGGAGAAGAGCTTTTGGCCTTGACAACAAAACCAAAAATAAATGGGGTTCATTCCCGTGTGTAAATGAAGAAAATCTCATCTGAAAAGCAGCATCTAGACTTTATTTTAAAATATCTTCATCTAAAACCTGTGTAATTAAATTTTATTTCAAAATTATTCATATTTGCAAAAAATCTGAAATTATCTCTACAAAAAGATCTTCATTGGATTAGTAGTTTGGGCTCCTCCTCCTCCTCCACTTTTAAAAATTATTTGCACGCAAATGCCTTTCACCCAAACTATTTCAAAGTTAGCATTTCAAAATCACACATATTTTTTATTGCTTTTTATTGCCGCTTATTTATTAAAAATTTGCTTTAGAACTATTACCCTACTTTTTGAAATATACACGATGTTCAAAAATTATCGTACAGTTTGCAACTTCAAAAATTTCCCAAAATCTAATTGTTTTTGAGATATTTTAACACAATTTGTTCATCAATATCTGTGGGACGCAGAGTTGCTTCAAATTGTTTGTAAATAATTTTTCTCAACAGATACTTTTGAATTAGAGTTAAATTTTAAATTTAAAGCTTGGATTGAAATTAAAAATGGATTGAAATGGAATTAACTTGGCAGAAAAGGTTCAGAGCGAGCCTTGGTTGCGTGATAAAATCATTAAACATATTTTTACCGAAAAACAATTACGCCAAAGGTGGATCTTGACGTTTTGCAAGAATATGGGGTACCACAACTAGAAGAGCGTCAACCTGTGGGGTTTTGTGAAAGATATTGTAAATGGAACCAAATCCAAGGCATTGATTACGTGCAGCATAAAATATCTGAAGCAATTGCTGCAGATATGTTATGACGAACCTGGCACGCAATCGAGTATCGGCTGAATGTTCTACAGTCCGTGAGATCAGTAGTGCACACGTAAAGGTAACAATACATCTAAAAAAATTTAAAGCATTTCATTTTATATTTTAAGCCGCATCAAAATATCTCAAAAAATCAGAGTTTGGTAAATTTTGAAATTGTAATGATAATTTGTGGACACCTTGTACTTTCGCAATAATCTGTTGCTTTTTATCTTTTCATTCTGTACTTCATATATCATGTCGGGTCAGCAGATTTGTTGTTAGCTGCAAACATAAGCCCATCACTCCCCGGCATTACCTTGCGAATCGTTAAACTTTCGTCATGTATAGTTATTTCCGTACTCCAATAACTTTAAAATTTTAGAACGACATGGATCCAGACAATAGTTCATGGAACCGGACAACCAACTCTTACGATTACTTTCTACTTCGATCAAAAAATCCTTTCGGAAAGAAAAAATCAAAAATCGTAAGTCATCTTTCGCCTTTTGACAACAATGACTTAGCACAATGACTCTGGTTTTTCCAACAATATTTTATTCAGTAATAAACCCTCACGGGGTGATTGTTAACTGGTGTTTTAGGGAATACTGGCGTTCCGTTAGAAATGGTCTGATGTCTCTCGAAGAACATTCCTTTTAATTAAAATTAAATGAGTTGTATTGCAAGTAAATCACATAACGTGTTGCTTTGTAGCAACTTTTATGCGATAGTTTTCTAAAATTTTTATATTGGCGAAGTGTTCTGCGTATCAAAATACCAAAAAATTAAAAGCGTCTTATGATTTATGATTCGCTGCGTATGATCTCCAATTATTCGCTCTTGGCGAAATTGCTTTGAGATCATTTTCTCTGCTTTGTTCTAACTAACAAGACAATCTTAGATTGTCATTTTAGTAATTAATATATTACATTTTATAGTTATGGGTAGAACTTTATATGATTTTATATCAGTTCAAGGATAATTTGTTGTCGATTACAGGTAGAGCAGAAGAGTTCTTGTTCATATCTGCTTCGGAGTTGCTTGCTTCTGATGTAGCAGCACAAAGGAGAGAAAATTTCCATAAGGGGCCTTTTGAAGGACGCAATCGTGCAGATGTTTCAAGGCTTAAATACTATACTATTCAAACACCGTTGCCATAAAACTTCGCTTCAATCATTCAAACACGTTGCCGATAAATGCAATTTTTTCATAGTTTACAAAAGCTTAAGCGTAGCTTAACAACGTTTTATCTTTTAGAACCAGACAACCGTTACTACGCTTGCGTCTCAAAGTGATATCAGAGGAGGAAAGAAACTTTCCATAAAAAGCCAGCAATCTATTCAACAACTGGCTGCTGCTGTTTGACTTGGCTTTTACAAGAAAATCAACATCGACTTTTCATTTTTATTCAGCCGTGGGTTTCGGTTGTGTCTATGATTTTCTCATTGCTTTTACATCGTGACTTTTTCTTCATCACCTTGTGGCATGACTGTGTTTTAAAGATGATTTTGTTGGAGGAAAAGGGTGAAGCCAAGAATGAAATTTGAAGACAAGTAGCAACTTTTCCTTAAATTTTTGACACGTTTTTTACCAGAAAAATAATCCTTCACAAATTTTGAACTCATTTCCAAGCTGCTTACTCTTTCAGTATGCTAAACTTTAAAAACAGATCTGAGAGGGGACATGACTTCTTTGGTGTTCCAAAGCTACCAGCATTCCTATGCTGCAAGATATGAGAGTAAAAGTGGTGATTTTAATGTCAACATTAAGATTTGCTCAAATATTTTTACGCTATCGTTTTGTTGTAATTTGATAATGATTGCTGTTTCACCTAAAATCTGTACAATATTTTTCATATTTTTGTACATTTTTATCTGTTGAATATTATTTGTTAATATTGACACTGCAAATAAAAGCTAGTTTTGATCTAGAAGTTCTTGTCGCGGCGAGTGATTGTTTGGCCTTGTAGCCAGGCCAATATCGTTTCAACGTGATGATACTCTCCAGTAGTTTCTCGATGCTGACTTGGAGCTTAGCTGAAACAAACTAAGCATTTTTTGTCGTTACAAAAATATGCCAGGATGCAAAGCCGCTTTTTTCATTGCTTTAAAAATTTTCAATTTGAAAAGCTGTTAATTTAACTAGTCAGCCAGTGATTGTTTTTGAAAAGGTTTAACAAATTCTTGATTAGTTCTAGAAGAGCGGGCTTAAAAAAACGAGAAAACATCTGGTTTAAGTTATCAAAAAATTACATTTGCGTTGCACTGGTTAATTGTTGAGCAGTCTGGCTCAGCGAATTTTAGGTCAGGCTTTTATTTAGAGTTTGTTACCAACATGCAAGATTGATAACATAACCGTACTAAAATTGAATTTTATTGATCGAATTTCTCTGATATACAGTTCCTTGACGTAGATCCACATTTATTATAAGAGTAATACACAAAATGCTTATAAGGACATGAAATAATATTCACAAAAATGGGTTATAGTCAGAACCAGATCATGTCAAGGACTCAGCTACACGTCTGCAGAGATAAAGCTCAACAAAAGTTACCCTCACTTTAATACCAAACAGTGGCAGCTCGTGGTTGAATTTGCTGCTGGGGCTGCAAGTCATTTTCTAAATTTTTGCACTCTTTCTAGACTGCTTATATGTAGGCAGTTTATTTGTAGGCAGTTTATTTGCTTTTGCTTAGCTATAAATGAGCAAATTTTCCGAAACTCTGCTCTTTATTAGTTATATTCAGCCAGGTATTACTTTGGCTGAATATAACGGATTACGGTAGGCTATTTTAGTGTGCAGTGAAGTAATTTTAGTTTGTTGGAATATTTCGAGATCTAAAAAGCCAATAGAACCAACAAAACGTCTCGCTCTTATCAGCAAGCTAAGGACTAGCCTGAAGAGTGAAGCATATGGACAAGGGTAAGTCGTACGAATTTTTCGCATTTGAACTTACAACCGGTTATTTGATCACCTGCAAAATTTCTTTCAGCATCCCAGGACATCAGCAATATATAGAGTAATTGGGGTAGTCTGATATTTAAATGACAAAGCGAAAGTTTTACAACTTTTTTTGATCGGTAAAAGAGAAAAAATAAGGTAAACAACTTTCTCGCATTCAGATAAGTTTTCTTACTCCCTATTCATTTTATGTACATTCATTGAATGATACAACTGAAGGGCAACATTTGAATATGCTACCTAGAAACAATCTTATCATTTACGGCAACTGGACCTGTTTTGAAGTCACAACATGAGCAAGCTCGACGGGAATTGTTACGTCGCAAGAAAAGCGACAAGAATCAAGCGATCGTGAAAGCTATGGGGCGCCATTTGTTCACCGCTGATTACACATGTTTTAGGACAACATTTATGACTAAATCAAATGCATTTGTTTAAATGCACAAATACATTTAACATTTGTTTAAATGTTTATAACATTTGTTTAAATGTTAACATTTGTTTAAATGTTTTTAACATTTGTTTAAATGTTAACATTTGTTTAAATGTTTTTAACATTTGTTTAAATGTACAAATACATATGTCACTCAACCGTATCATTCACATATGTCACTCAACCGTATCGTATCGTTCTTTAAAGGGAATGTACTGCGAATAACGCTTTTCCGATAGATTTGGTCATTGGACCATCACGTGATAGGTTTGCGACAGACTCGTTTGAAATGGGCGACAGGCGCGACATAGTTAAAATTCTCGAAACATGTGGTCTGCAGCAAATTAAACCACCAACCGCAAAAGTCCGAGTCTCTTACTACAAGATGTCTGCTGGATAGGATATAGGATGACTGCTGGAAGCAAAAGTGCAACATAGGCTGTATAGATTTATGCTGTTAGTCAATGAACTCAGTCTGCCAGTTTCTTGCAGAAAATAATGATACTTATGAAAGACTATGTATGTATATATAAACATCATAGGTAGGCTGGCCATTTTTCGAAATGCAAAACCGGGACGCTTATTGCAGACTGCTATTATGACTAGGTAGGGTGGCCATACGTTCCGATTTAGGCGGTACAGACCTCCAATTGAGCGTTAAAAAACGGGTTTTTGCATGAGCAAATAACGGGACAGTGGATGGCCGCTTTTCACGAAGCCAAATAGTTGGGCTTACTATAGACTCTAGATCAAAATCGGGACGCTCAAGACCGCGGTCGCGCCTACGGTGGGGTGGATCTCCAAAAAATAAAGGTCACCACCTATTTCGCTGCCCGTTTGTTGTCATTTTCGGCCGGAATCATCATTCAGGTAGGGTTTGCTGCCAACATGCCCTAGTTTATCACGGCTAACTTTGGCATACCCTAGGTCAAGCTGTGCTGCATGACTGAGCGAAAACATCAGACATTCCACAATTTAACTGGGACAGGCCTGAAAAAGCGGGACTGTCCCGCCTAAAACGGGACGTATGGCCACCCTAATCATAGGATAAAACATTAAAAAACCTTTTTAATTTTATATCCTATGATGTATATTTTCTTTATTATCTTGTTTAATCAATTTACTGTAAATGCCGACTCGTTTCGGCCATGCTACATGCAATGTAACTATAAGTATTAAACTCGCAGTCTTTTTATGAATATAAGTTACAACATCTTTGAGCGATTTATCATTCGCCAAACTTTTCCTCTGCTTTTCCTCGCCCATTTCAAGAATTTTAACTATGTCGCGCCTGTCGCCCATTTCAAACGAGTCTGTCGCAAACCTATCACGTGATGGTCCAATGACCAAATCTATCGGAAAAGCGTTATTCGCAGTACATTCCCTTTAAAGAACGATACGATACGGTTGAGTGACATATGTGAATGATACGGTTGAGTGACATATGTATTTGTACATTTAAACAAATGTTAAAAACATTTAAACAAATGTTAACATTTAAACAAATGTTGAAAACATTTAAACAAATGTTAACATTTAAACAAATGTTAAAAACATTTAAACAAATGTTAACATTTAAACAAATGTTATAAACATTTAAACAAATGTTAAATGTATTTGTGCATTTAAACAAATGCATTTGATTTAGTCATAAATGTTGTCCTAAAACATGTGTAATCAGCGGTGAACAAATGGCGCCCCATAGAAAGCAGCGTATATACGTCATTTGGGCGCTACTGATTTTGCCCTTCGTGCTGCTATCTTTTGCAGCTTGGCGAACGGTGTTCAAAAGTTAGAGATATTTAGTGAATAGCGATACAGAAAAATATGGGTTAGGTATGTTGACAATACTTGCACCGGCAAAAAAATTTTGCTATGAAACTAAAACTTAAGACATTTATGAAGCTACTATAGATCGCTTTTCAAAATTACGGTCTCGGGCGCTGTGGCTGCAGCCCGTCCAACGCACCATTATGATATTGTCATGTAAAAGCCCTATGTCGCACACTCGCTTAGTTTAGTGCTAGGAATATAGAAAAATTCGTCTTTTCAGCGACAGAAACTGGTGCATTGGTAAATATGGTATGAACTATGACATTATAAAAAATTAGAAAAAAATAGATCGTAGAAACGCGTGGTGGGGCTGCAGCCCTGCAGCCCATAAACACGAGCCGCCACTGATATCAAGTGTCCTGCTGCAGACGCGGGCTCCCCTTTCCTAAGCTTAAATCAATTCGTAAAGTTTTTTCAAAAAAAATGACCCAGGGTTTCCAAGAGCCCTTTTTGATAAAGAGTTGTGGTGCATGTGCATCCCCTTTCCTCTAATTCTAGCACTGCCAATAGGAAAGTAATGGTTCGTAGCCTATCACACGTGGGTCAATTGAACTTCTAAACACTCTTGAAAGGCGATAACTTCCGGGCTTTTTTCTTCGTGTGCGTTTTCAATTAAAAGAACCTAAACAAGAAATAGTGCAATATGAGTGAATGGCATGTTTTATTCTACACTCAAGCATTAGCTAGGTTAGGCACTTGTAACGCTTCTAGTCAGAATACTTTTCCACCTACTTTGTTTGCTAGCATTTTCACTCTCAAATTGAACTCGCATGATAAATTTTTCAAACCTATCTCAATTCTCTTTTTCCGCTTTAATAAACATGATGCTGTTTTTCTTAAATTTGCTGTTTGTCAGAATTCATCAGACAAATGGGAAAAATGGGTTTTCTAAAGGCTAACAAGAGTATTGAACGGTTGATTGCTTGATCAAGAAGTGTTGTTTTCAAACTCGATTTCGAGTTTGGTGACGGCAAAATTAAGGTTTTTTTTGTTCTTGGCCCACGTCACGGATGAGAGTCGATTGTGAAGGGGGCAGTTTCTTTTTCTCGACCGTCTTTCCTTTGACATGAATATCTGCCTGCGTTATTACATCCTGGGTAGAAGCGGCGAGCTGTTTTTTGAAATTTTTCACCGTAATTACCGCAAAAGAGGCATTCCGTAGTCCCCTTTCTAAAAAAAATGTTGACAGATCTTTAGATCACTCGCAATATCCGTGGATGGAAGAAAGACAGGTTGTGATCACACTCACTGGCAGGTCTCTTGCAGCTGCTTCTCTACCAAACAAATCAGGGATTTTCGTTTTTTCCAACAAAAAACCTGAACCACCCTTTTAGAAACGCATTATCTTGTAAAAAACGTAAAACAATCCAACCTCGTTGTCTGCGTCAGTGTTGCTGTTTGCTGTCTCCATCTCATGGCTGAGCTTAGTACAAGCGTTTGCTGGAGAATTCTACAACATAAAACGTCATTTATTTAAAAGTAATGCATTGGCATCTCTACATAAATGAGGGGCGGGGGGATAAATAAGTTAAACTTCTCATAACAAAATTCAAGCAAAAGAATAGAAGAAAGCTTTAAAAAGATTTTGCTTATATTTTGGTATAAAATTCATGCCATTCTGGCACAATTTTAAAATGGTCAGGGGTTTTGGATTTTTATGGCAACGCTTTTGCTGCAAGGACTGAAACTTTGCATTAAAAAATATCTTTCTCGGCCAACCCTCTTACAAGGTATTTACTGAGTGAATGTACGAATGAAAGTATAAAACTTGTTGCTTAGCTTGCCACATAACTGCCGATCACAAAAATTGTATGGTTGTAAGAAAAAAACTGATGTACTGTACAACAAGATTTTGTGATTTTCACCCATGTTAGTTGCGTGTTTGCAGTCTTTCCAATATCAACTGAAACAGAATCTGGAAGATTTTGCTTTCTCGTCAATATTCTTTTGGCCTAAATACAACATTTTATCACTTAATTTCAATATAACCGACCACTGATTTAGCAAGTTACAAACCCAAAATCATGCATGCATAGAACGTACCCAATACAAACTCAATTCTTGTTGCGCATTTGGAAAAAATTTATTATGATTTAATCTGCTTGAAGCACTAACTAGCAGATAATTTAATCACTAATAATAACTTGCAGTTCAAGGGGAATGTCGAAACTTGAAACTCTAAAGCAGATGTGGATAACGGTTCTTTTTTACTTCTACGTCACTGTTCTGCGAGTCTGGAGGGTAAATAATTGTGCATCACGTAAATAAAAAACAAACTACACCTATGGTTTCCTTTCGGTGTGGAGCGCTCACTTGTGCTTAACCATTCAATTTAACAGTGTCAAAAACATACAAATTAATTCTACAAAGTTTATTCAGTACGTTTATTAAGTCATTGTTTTAGATGCCAGCTTTTTGTTAATTTTTGTAGCCCGCCTTGATTAAAATCCCCGTAAGAAGACGAGAACCTTCGGTACTTTGCTTTTTTTGGTTTTCATTTGATAAGTTTAGTAAACATCGTATCGTTATTGCTGTTTCGGTTCTCAGATGTCAGAGCTAGGTCGGACAAACTTTTTAGGGCGCGAGCCAAAAAATTATCTTTATTTTACAGGCGGAGCGCATGAGCGGAAAAATTCAATTCATTGTTACAGCGTCATAGTAACAATGGAAAACGCGATGCATGAATGAAGCAAACACAATTGAACTTAAAGGTTATTTTTCTTTAAATCTTAACACGCCGCTGGGTTGTTCCTTTACCGATTCAATAAACATAAGTTTTTGTGTTGTTGTGGCAAATCCCAGAGCAGATTGCAAATGTTTATCACTCACCTGGGATCTGTGACGAGCTTTGCTGATGTTTATTACACTTAATGTATGCTTCTATAGGTAGACTTACTTGTGACTTACCACAACAAGTTTGCTTGTGTCATCTTCCCCCATTTTCAAAAACTCTGTTTTACTCAGTGCAATGGCGTTTATTGTTTTGTTTTTGTCATTAGGCCAAAACATTTTCGTTTAGCTTTGACTAAATTTTTATTTCCTCAACCACAATCGAACAGAACCATTTTTATTGGTTCCACCGCTCATTCAACCCGTGTAGAAAAACAAACAATAGTTGATCTCCAGAAAAGACCATTAAGTGAAAAATGTTAACAAAAAAGCCTTCAATTCAAGTTGACCTAGAGAAAAAAGTCATCTAGTCAACACAGATTGATTTCCGAAAATGAGGCATCAAGGATGTAAGCTTGCGAACCCCCAATTGGAAACATCCGTGATTCCTAATTCCTCACCCGCAACCCCAGCAATTCCTCACTAGTGGGAAATTATTCAATGATTAAGAACCCCTGACGCAGTAAAACATAAAATTGATTTAGTGTGCATTAGCTACATTTTTTTCCTTTAAATGGAGTCACTTTAAAGATGAGTTAGTTCTAATTGCAACTCTTCCGGAACTCTTTCTGAGTCTTGGGTCAAAAGGCATGAAACAGTCTCAAGTGGACATTAAATTTTTTTAATCTATACACTAATGGCAGAATTCTGTGTGCCATTCGTCTAATTATTTGCTGTATTTATTTGCAGGTTGAGGGATTTCTTTTATTGAAATCATGATGGGAAAATGAGAAAAGAGTTTGTAGACGTTTGTCATGAAAATAAAGATGACTTGGCTTTGAAACGTTTGCACTTCTGTACATAGCGTGCTCATATCAATCATGTGTATGCTTTAAGAAGGTCAGCAGAAAGATCTAAAACTGAAAAGAATAAACCAAGTTTTGTCGAATTGATGGCGGGCCGTCGTTTTTCCCACACCTGAGTTAGAGCAACAATAATAACAACAACAATAAGAAAGCACTTTAAAAGATATCTAGCTAGCTAGCTAAACAAAAGGTAATGACAATTATTGTATTAGTCATCGACCACACAAAAGTGGTCGAGAGCAAATATGCATGTGGATGGAAAAAAAAACTTAATTTCATCATAAAATCGTTCTCCTTTTAACCATAGCAAATTTTGAATTTTTGGCTAAAAACTCAAAACAATGTTTTTGCAACTTCAAGAAATTTTGTTTTACACAAAGTTCAAAATCGTCTTTTAATTGTTGGCAGGGCGTCGCGAGGGACTTACAGGTAAGCTCATTGTCAGAAATTTATTGATGGTTCAAACACTGTAGTAACGTTACACTTGACATTGCTGAGGAGCCGCACTGTTGCTTTCAAGCTTAAACTTTGGATTAAAACTATGGCTTACGGCGATGGCAATGACAGGGACCGCTTACTCAAAGACCTTAAGGTTATTTTGTAATTTCCAAACTCACCATTGCCATTTGCTTCCTAAAACCACCATCCCTCGTGTGTTTGAAAAATGGCTCGCGGATTTTTTTGTAAATTATATATATTTATCCTATGATCCTTGAATAAAGCACCTTATTGGATACCTTCATCTTTATGAAACAGACTGGGGGTAAAGACCGTGGGGTTAATCACCCACAGTGCAATTACTATAACAATTAAGAAAAACAATCAAATTACTCTATTGTCTATGTACAATATAAAATTATGCTAGAGCCGATTGTGTTCAGACCTGCTTTGGAGTTGGCGCAGTGCACTTCAACCACTAGCAGTGCAGCTGAGCAGAGACAATTCCCGTATAGCGCCTTCCCTTAGAATGCAGCAACGGTGCAGTCATGATGTTTGTATATCCCTATTTCTCTCGCAGACGCCATTAAACCCTACATTACGGGCGAAACCAGTCCTTACTGTCAAATATTTTTTAAACTTTACTAACCATGTCCACGATATCTTCCCTTATAAATGCATAAAGGAAAGGATTGAGGCAGCTCTGACTCCAAGCCAAGGTCATTGTAAATAAATGGATGTGGTAATGAAGGTTTGAATACTCCTTTGGTGTGCCTGCACAAATTAAATTGATATGATACTCTTCTTCATCTTCTAGGCTGTTCGTTTGTTGTTGGACGTAGCTTTCCCCTTTATTTCTAGGAAAAAATGGGCTTTACCTTTTTTTCTAATTGCCTAGTGGTGGAGAGCGGATGAGTTTTGGTTTGGCATCTCTATCTCGACCACTCCGACATAGCTGAGTCTATATGGTACCTTGCCTATCTTTGTTTCCTTGATGCATTTTACCTTAATCACCCCGTCAAGTTCCATCTATATGCAACAGAAAGATGGAGGTATTCTGCTGAGGGCCTTATCAAAGGACAAAACAAGCAAATTTGCAGGTTTTTACTTCACGCTATCCCTTTGGTGTCGGGCGTCAATTAGGGAAGCTATGCATTGCATTATAAGATAATAATAATTTTGGGAACAAGGGGGATAATGTCCTCTTATCAGAAATACGAATTGTCACGAATAAGTAAATCTGCTTTGTAAGAATAGTTTTTATATACACTGTATGTGTAATTGTTGTAATCTGTTGTTTTATTTTGCAGTAATCATTTTATTTGTAAATCCGAATTGTCTGAAGCCCAAAACTTGCTAAACTGTTTTCGAAAAAAGACCATTTTTCTTTCGCATTTACTAATAGATTTGTAACTCACACGCGTTTTCCAACGTCACAATGGTTGACAACGTGACTAAGTTTCAGTGTATTCTAGTGAATCTTGTTTCTTCTCGACAATTCTTCTTTTTTTTATTATTAACGATTACGTAATTTATTAAACCGTGTTCTTTCTGTGTCACGTGATGTTCTAGCATTTTCCAGAAGATCATCTTTTTGTATATCAGGCGGCGAGATTTTTAAGATTCGGAGAGAGAGTAGTTTAGTAGAGTGTAGTAAAAAGGCATTGTTCTGTGGTGATTGTTGTGACAAGAATCAAGCAATTACTTTGGTGGTTTTAGTTTTGGTTAGTCTTTGATATTTACATATTAAAATGCTTTAGTTTCTGTATTTGACAAGCAAAGGAATTCGAAGTTTTAAAGTGGTCTGTGAATATATTTGTTATGTTATTGATCGAGAAGTGCGTGAATTAAAGTATCTCATTGGAAGCCAATTTTTTCCTAGCTATTAAGTTGCAACCAGACTTAATTATTCGAGCGATACCACAAGTCGCCTGAATTTTAAGACGTAAAATAAAGATTGAGATAGAACGAAAATTCTATTGAAACGCGACACATATCAAACCCTTTATAATTTGTAAATTACCCAATTTTTGACCAAAATTCTCAATGCTCTCGAAAAAAAACCATCTCAAATATTTACATACAAAGTTTACTTATATCTTCCTCTACCAGAAACTTCAAAAAGATTATCTTCAAAAACCCAAAAATTTGAAACTCTCCTTTTCGAAAAAATTTTGACTGGTTATGCCATTTGGAGTTTAAACGGTTTGAGAAAAACGTTTTTCAGAATTTAGGTGGTGCGTTTTTGTCGACTTTACATTTTTTAGAAACTTATTTACTGTGAGATCTTTCGTTTTGTTTCGTTTCTTCTTGCACTTGCTATTGTTTCCAATGAATTGCAGTTATGAAAGGTTAGATGTTAGATGGTTATCGTAGATGCCGATTATGTCAAGTTGTCTGCAATTTCATAACCATAGGCCCCTGTATGTCCAGGCGTCCATGAGCTAATAATGCAATTACGTTCACCTAATTTGTTGAGAATTTTAATGCATCGCGATATTCTACTAGATTAAACAATTTTGCTGGTAATGTCTTTTGTAGCTGCTTGTCTATGTGCCAGAACAATTAGAGCCTGCTGTGGACTTAGAACGCTGGAACTGAAGAAATCATCAGCAGTAGTTTCTTGTATCGTGGGAAACATTAAGGCTTATCGTGAAATTGAAACTGCACTGACTAAATACAATGTACTACTCAAAGAGTTTATAGTAAGCGAGATATATTTAAAACACCTCTATGAACATAGTACGCGATCACCATAACCATATCATGCATAGATTTATAGAGTTATAAAGGCAATCTACGAGCTTTATATGCATGTTCACACGAATCACGTGGCTGTTTCAAAAAATAATAGTATTGCAAATGATAAAAAAACCTTCCCACAATTTAACGAGACCATCTCTGGTCGCGTTTCGTCCTTTTGGACTCATCAGCAGGGCCTGTCCCGTCATCACCAAAAAACAAAACCCCGTATTTGCACTAATATGAAAAATGTAGAATCTTTCTATTACAAATTCCTTCGCATACATAACGCACGCGGCGCATGCTATCACTTTGGTACGGGTCACTTTTGTGAACATGCATATAAAGCGCGTAGATTGCCTTTATAACTCTATAAATCTATGTATGATACGGTTATGGTGATCACGTGCTCTGTTCATAGAGGTAAGAGTTTTAAATATATCTCGCTTGCGATAAACTCTTTGAGTAGTACACTGCATCTTCTATACGGATGGGATCCTCGTACCAAAGTGATAGCATGCGCCGCATGCGTGATGTATGCGAAGGAATTTGTAATAGAAAGATTCTACATTTTTCATATTATTGCAAATACGGGGTTTTGTTTTTTGGTGATAACGGGACAGGCCCTGCTGATGAGTCCAAAAGGACGAAACGCGACCAGAAATAGTCTCGTTAAATTGTGGGAAGGTTTTTTTATCATTTGCAATACAATTATTTTTTAAAACAGCCACGTGATTCGTGTGAACATGCATATAAAGCGGGTAGATTGCCTTTATAACTCTACAAATCTATGCTCTGACCAAAAAAAAACGTAAGAAATTCGCTTTCAACTTTCCGTGATCAATGCCGACGTAAGATAAATAATTAAACAAGAAGCTGCTTAAAGTAATTGTAGTAATAATAACGCTTGCTAGCACTTCAAAAGAACAAAAAGTGATATTCATGTAGACTATAATGCCAGCTTAGACAGCGGCATTTCCAAATGATTTTCAGGCATTGAATCTTTATCTAAAACTCAATCTTTTCTACGATTACAAGATGCCTCATTAAAGATTTATTGTTTTTTCAACAAACCGATTTTACCCTCAAAAATTGGGATATGAAGTATGACAGCTTTTTGATGCTTTTCAACTGAAACAAACTTTTAGTTTCAGAACATGTTTTTATCATGACTGCGTTATCAGAAGCGCTTTACACAGGCGCGCGACCAGAGGGGGAGCTAATGGGGCTGAAGACTCGCTCTTAGCACAAACGTCTTCCCATAAAAAGATGCTTTTCCTCAAAAAATGAATTTTAGTTTCCCTATCCTTTCTGTCCCAACGTTCACTGAAAAATGATCTATAGCCCTGCAAAAATCCAGGTCGCGTTCCTAGCTTAGCATGAACTGCATAGATGAGTAAAAGCGCTTACCTATTTGTCATTCCTCACATTTCTCCATTACTGAGGGCCAAGCAGGAGGTCTGTAAATACCATTCTTTATTTTTTTATGACACGACTAGGAAATTGAAGCGAGATTCACCGATTGCAAACTAGATACAAAGCCGACCCTTTAACCACTACATCATCTAAAAAACCTGAGTTGGAAATTCAAAGCTTAGATTTAAAAGACTTTCTTGGAGACCATCTTCAATACGCTTATTGATACACCTGAATTCAATCTCTTGTTTTTACTAATACACAGTGTTCCCTTTAAGGCAGGGGTGTCAAACTTGTGGCCCACGGAGCCTTTTAATGCGGCCTGCGAGACGATTCAAAAATTCTTAATGAACTTCACTTCGTGCCACAGAACTCGATTTCTGATTAACGATGCCTGAAGAAGGGCGATTGTGTGGAGAGGAAATGGCCTTTTTTTGGAGATCGACCTCTCTGCGGGCTATGTTACAGAGACCGTTGCCCGGAGAAGTGGTGATCTCCAAATCGAAAAACATCATGCGGCCCTCGGCACGATTGCCAACATGCAATGTGACCCCCAGAAGCCCACTGGTTTAATACCCCTGCTCTAAGGTGTGCGCTTGTGCACGCGCACACAAGTAAAATAACGCCGGACATAAAATTTATATATTTTTCCATACAAATTTAGGATTTTTTTGACAGTGCACACTTCAAAAATTTTCCCGCACATGACGAAAAAAAATTAGAGGGAACATTGCCAACAAACGACCTTAATAATGATGGTAACAGATCTCTTGCTTTGCGTTCAGTACTTAAGGAAACGTGGAAAATAAAACGCGAAGCTGAACAAACTGTTCTTGGTGCTAAACAAAAAAATTGCTGATACTAAAACCCATTAAAATTTAAAAAGTCAAAATATGTAGAGTTGTATTCACTCACGTATCAAATGTAAGCCTTGTAGAGAGTATACCAGATTTGAAGTTTGATTAGGCAGCCAACAGAAAAGATAGACTCCAACCACCACTGTTACGAGAATAGATGCCTTTCGCTATGCAAGAAAATAATTCGAATTGAAGAAAAAGCACTGGTTGCGCAGATGCCCAAAAAGCCACAAGAGCTTTTCCAGGTCATTCCATTTGGGATTTGCCTCACAAGATTGTCATAAAATTTCGAAACCAACTTCCAGCAACTACTAATTTAAGGAAAAAGTCGTTGTTTCTTTGAAATACCGTTAGCTGCAGCTAAAGTGTCACCCCTAAAAGAGTGTCGCACTGGGGCGCTACCCACCTAGGGGCGTTCCTGAAACAAGCTGCATTTAGAATTTTTGAAGATTTCTTGAAATAGTCGTTTTCTTCAAACCAGGTTACAATGACAGATAGGGCCAAACGTCAGGTTTAAAATGTGATTCTCACATGTTTCATTCATAAAATTCTCACATCAAGCATCCCTTAAACATAACCCGAACTTGACTGTCTTAGTTTTCAATGTGGCTAATATTATCTATATTACACGAATTTGTTATTTCTTTCTACTTAATTTGCATGAAATACAAAGCCACAAATGTCGATAAATAATTACAATAACTCTGTTTAAAAAAAAAAATGCGCAACAGACTAAATATGAATCGTATCTCACTTGTTTTTGAGCATTGATTCCATTCTCGTGACCTTCCAATCTACGACGTCTACTCAAATAAAGAGCTATTTTGACGTAGCAAATCACAATGACAATGGTAGGTAGTATAAATCCAAGAAGATTTCTAAATGCAAATTGGCTAAAAAATAAGTAGCTGTTTTATCGGAAACATAGAGCTTCCATCGAAAACTCACCGGCGCAGCGTTGAATACTTCAGCTTCGCTGTCGGTAGACCTGGGCTCAATTACCTGATTGATCCATACCAAAGTCTTTTAAAATGATATTCACAGATCTTATGCTTGACGCTTAGCAGTAGGGGTAATTTAGAGGGTGACTCATGAAACTAAGTTTACCCAGTCGTGATTAAAGAAATAATGCTAAGGGCCGAGCACGATGTAGTTCTCAAATCACAATAAACCTATTGAGAGCTCACGTCTTCAAAGCTTTTGCGAAGCAAAAGGAGGAGAATTAATAAACAAAGCAGAGTTTCACTTTAAAATATCTGTGAAAGAGGCAGGCAAACTTTCCTGGGCTTACTGTGAAAACGTACTGTGCCATGCAAATTGCTCAATTCTCAGGGGAAGTGTTTTTGAAATGTTATTGCTGTAATCGGAGGATAAAAAAATAATCAAAAAAGCATATTTGCTTAATCAAGTTTGATATTATACTGAAAAAAAAACAATCTATTTGCATGAATTCTCAAAAGAATAGAGTTTATATTATACCAACCTTACAAAATATCTTAAATCACCTGATTATGATGTGAATAACTGACCATTCTTTTGCTTTATGATGCTCAAACGTCCATGTGCATATGTTTGCTACAAAAAAATAATAAAACAACATGAAATCATCGTCTCGAAAATAGAAAATTTAAAACTGAAAATTTAAAACCAAAACAAGTACAAAATTATGACTTTATTTCAAAAAAGTAGCTTACAAAGCAATTGATAGAATTTTATTACCGGTATCGTTATTTTCATTTTCTATTTTTTCTAAGCCTCGGAAGCAAAATGGAAGCAAACTCATTAACACGGATGCGAACCAAACAACGCAAACTGCTATTTTAGCTCGTTGCTGGCTCCTGTATGACAAAAAACAAAAAAGTTGAAAAAATGAAAGATTCTGGTCTGGTTTTTGACTTCAAATCTCCAGTGATGAAAGATGTTTATTGTTTTTGTCTTATCTATATCATTTTATATCATCTAGGCTCCACAAACAGCGACCGAGGCGCTAAGTATGGATCGATTGCCTATATCTACTTCATAGTTTCAAAGTTTTAACTTTCAGCTTCAATTGCTCGACAGTGCTATCAATAAATTAGCTGCTTAGTAGTATCCACCAAGTAAAGGAAATCACGGAAAAGAGCCATTTTCAAGAACACAACTCGGACGCCCTGAGGTTTAAACGCATAAATCTTTTGATTACGTAAGATAAGTAACATAGATGGCTTATCCAAGCTTTTCTTACAACTGTGGTAAAAATTGTGTTATTTAAAATGCTAATAAGTGACAATATTAGGTTACGAACTTAAACTTACAATTATTAAATCTTTGGCGTTTTCTGCAGTTTTTAGCGCCAAAACATACTTTTGACCAAGGCTGAGTAACTTTCTCAACTTCACTATGTAAAAAATGTTGAAAAGGTACCCCAACCCATTAGTCATAGCACTTATCCTCAAAGAAGAGCAAGAGATGTTCATTTTGGTAATACCCCACAAAAACATTTCAAAACAATAATTTTGCACATAGGCAACTCAAATAAAGCAAAAGATTTTTTATAGACACTCAGCAACTTCATTGTCATTGTTCTGGTTAGTCCAAGAAGATTTTCAACACAGAGAAGACGAGGAACAACTGCCTTCTGGCATTACTCCGGCATCCCATCAAATCGTGCCGCAATGGTCCGATTACGAAAAACCTTGTGCAAAACGTACTGGAACATCGCTGTGTCAGACTTGCTTCAGGATTACCAGTACCGTCGACACAACGCATTTCAAGCACGAGCGGTAAAGTGTCTTTCCCCAGGACACAAAACGTGCCATCGTGAGATTTGAAAGCAAGTCGGCTGCATAGCTTCCATATATCTGTGTCTAACCACTCGCCCATCTTACCGGTTGCCAACAAATTTCAACTGAAGTTCACTCTTAGACCCACAAAAGAGATCACACGTTGGATAACTTTTTTCAGAGTGTTTAAGTGAACATTATACAATACTTGCTAAAAAAGCATAAAAATGGCATTTATTTGCAAGTTCTTTGTGAAAAGAATAAAGTTAAAATGCAAGTAAATATTTGACTTCATTCTTTTTATTGAGACTTGCTGTAAGTTTTAAATTATTTGGCTATAGGCTCAATTTTTTGGGGATAAATCTGCACCATTCAAAATATACTCTGCAAGATTGAGGCCCAAATAACGTAAAGCGATGCACGTAGAACTATAATTGCTTTGCTTTTTTTTGAAGCAGGGTGGTTTCGTGCACAATACACTTTATTTATCAGAATTGTTTCATAAATATTTGATATTGCATCCTAAAGTTACATTTTTATACTGATTGTTTTTTCGACAAGTAGAAATTTGATAGCAAGAAATGTAGTAGTACAATAATTTCTTCTTTCCTTCATTAGCATACGTCATAATGCTGTAAAGATCTCACAAACACAATAGACTGGAAGTTATGTTCAGAAGCAATAGAAAATTCTGCAAAGAGTCAAACCCTCTATTAAGACTTTACTTAGAGGCTCATTTTCGCTAAAAGAATACGTGAGATAAAATTGCATTGTACCAGCGATAGGTTACAAATTTCATTTAAATCGTGGCTGCAACATTGACCAAAGGCGAATATTCTTGAAGATTTTAAAAACAACTCCAAGAGGGTAAATTTAACGGTGATATTGCTTTGATAAAATCTGAGTTATCAAAAGCTTGCCGTTACAGCACAGCGTCAATTCTACAGTGTACTTTCCGCAACAGAAACCGCAGGTTCCTTTGCGTAAATGCTGAGAGTGACCACCCTTCAATTGCTTTGGTTAAGTCCGAATTCTCAAGATATATAATCGCCTTCATCCCTGCTCTTTAACGCGGGCACTAGTTGAGCTGTTTTTCGTTTATATGAATTTTCATATTAGAAAAATTGTATAAATAAAATTTTCGGTTCTATGTTTTCTAATTTTGTCAAATGATTGTTTCCTGAGACCAATAATTTCTAACCAACTATTCTGTACATCTGTACCTCAAATTTGTTTTAAAAAATTCTTAATATTTTGACATTTTGTAACCGTTATACTAACGTGAGAAAATATCTTTGTTGCTTTATGAGGTGAAAAGATTTTGGAGAGCCATGGCCCTTGCAGCCTTCTCCCATAGTTAGGCCTATATTCCTGTTGTTCCTTTTCACCTGATGGATGCGTCTTGAAAAGTTTCTGGCAATGGCAAAGCAGCTAATTTCAAATATTATACTTGTGTGCCATCAAGAATGTAAATTGAATCGTTGTAATTCAATGTCTAGGATTTTTCCTAATTTGGGATTAGTATCTTAATAATCGATTTTTTTGGTTAAGATCATGTTTTCGCGTGATTGACCGAAAAATAAATGCGCAATAATTAATTTAGCCTAACAATAAGATGTGAAATTACACCTGGAATAGATTTTATGGTATTAAAAACGTTTTTGGCCCTGTTCTTAAATCCTCTTAAGAATATAAAAATATGAATCCATGTATTGGACTGCAGATTAGTTGTAACCTTGGATTAGTTTTTAATTAATTTTGAAAAGGTCATTCATGTTGTCAAACGTCATTGCATACCTAATAATCCATGCATATTAAATTGGCTGTGCCTAAAGCTAAAAATTGTCAATCGATATTCTAGACAAGACTACTAAACCATTTTTTAGTAAGCCAAGTTCAAAAAAACGTTTTGTCGGTATTAGCTATCTGCATCAGGAAAAAGGTTTCCAAAAGCAAAACAGTAACTTACGGTGCGAAGGCGTGTTTTGTGATGAGCAATGCAAGGATGATCTCTGTCAAACTGACTGAGTACTCAATGGTAAACGTCAAAGCCGTAACAATCACTACAACCGATCAGTACAAGTACATATTTATTATAGACTCTACAATTTGTTTCGTCCTAAGGCCCATCAACTTCTCATCTTGACGGCTGGTAGACGGACCTCACGGCAAAGCAAGTGGTAATGCTTGCAATAAATATGAACTCGTAGTGATCTGCTTGACAGTAAATGGAAATGGTAATAAGCTAGCTTTCTTTTATAATCCTCTGAAGGCTTTGCGGCTGGGGGAATGGGAGGACAAAAAGATTAAAACCTTTTTCACTTTAGCCTTAAAAGTTTTATCACTTGCCTTAAAAAAGGAGAAAATTTGCCTTTAAAATCGTCACAACACAACATAGATTTAGTATCTTTGTTCCCCTTCACTTTCTTGTTGCGCACTGTTATGCTTTACAAGGTACGTCTACGAAAAAGATAAGCAAAATAATTTGTTTTCTTGCATTCTTGCTGAGATTAAAATCCACTTCTTATCTTGGCTTGATTGAATTAGTACTATTGGATGCTAAAGGCCGTTTATCTCCGCCGAGTAGGACCCTAAAATGTTTCTACATACACTGGCCAGAATCATTTATTGCCATCGTCCTTTTTGCAATTTTCTGTTTCTTTCTAAATGTCAATAATTTCAATGTCAGTATATCCTACTATTCAACAAGGAAAGATGTGAAATGTTGTTGTGTAACCATAGTTCAATTTTGCAACTTCATCCCTACTAAATTATGATGATGTCAGAGTGACCAGAGAAAAGTCTAGTAGTTTAAAAGAATGGTTCAACGAACTAATTGTGGAAATAAACAAAAATTTGTTGATGTTGATCACAACCGTTTGATTCATTAAAAGTAGGAAAAAGAGTTTCCTCCCTTTCTAAAATTTAACAGAGCAATCAAACTACTTTGAACGACACAACTAGTTTTCCTTTTCTTCTCACTAAGTAACACCCGCTTGAATCTTCAAGCTCCATTACGCGAACCTACAACTCGGAAGACAAAAAAGATTGTTTAGTTCAACACCGTGCATTTTTTATTACTGTTCAAGGTAAATTTGTTGTCGGTTACGCCCAAATATCGATTGTTTCTCATTTGGTTTGACGTTAATACTACTTTTGGGCCAATGTTTCTCTTCCACAATCGGTGAGAGCAAGTAGGAGCAATTTCCGTAAAAAGTTTTTTCCGAAAACTTAGCGTTGTAGTCAACTTGAGGTTAGAAAACGCCATCACCATTACCATCACACGACGCTCCAGTCCACTTGACCACATCGCCGACCTACAACTTATTTGCACTTGCTTATCTAAAAACAACTTTTTTGGGGGGAGGGGGAGAGTGAAACATCTATGGTTGAAGATCTTTTGCATAAAAAATAACTTTTTAGAATTAAGAATTTTGCCCAAATTGGTCTTCAAACAAAAATAGAGACCTTTATCTTCTCACATATTTCGCTACTGTTTTACCGTGTGAGGGGGGCATTGCCCTTTGTCTTGTTCCAAATTACGCCACTTGTTGTTTGATGTTTTGTAGTTACTTACATAGGGCCCAGTTGAGAGACCGCATTTTCTTTTAGGTTGGCTAAAAGTGACTGTTCAAAAAGAAACAGTACAAAAATAGTAAAAAATGAAAATGGATTGCCCAAAAGTTAGAGAAGATCGAAGGATCTTTAGGTTATCTATTCAAGATGGTACCAGTAATTTGCCAAGTTTCAGCTAAAAGCAATAGATATTTTCTTACCTTTTCACCATCGAACTGTAATAAACAATCCCATGGACTCTATCAACAGATAAAGCAGCTAGAAATAAGACACCAGCGTACATGTGAATGTATGTAGAACCGCTAGTAATCCGACATAATGCTTCCCCAAAAATCCATCTATAAATTTGAAAATTTACAAAAATTATATAAAAATGTACAAGAACATAAATTTATATATTTAGCAAGAACAAATGCAAAAAAAGTGTATGTACGTTGCGCTATCGTTTTTTTACGTAGAAAAACCAAACAGGATTTGCAAAAATGAGAGTTAGTCAATGATATTCATAAAGTTCTAGGCCCATTCTTTTTTTAAATAACAAAACCAATGGCAGAAGTAGCAAGTTTTTCAAGCGTCAAAACTTAAGCACAGTGAAAGAAAAAAATGATTATAAGCAGGGGTGTACAAACTGCGACCAGCCTGGTGAAATTGTACGACCCACACCTACCGATTTACCACACCGGCGAACAAAAATATTTTCTGTTTAAAAACTTGTTCCATCTGAGGAAAGACAACAAACAAAAAAGGTACAAAAGGTCTTTAGTTGAAAAACAACTTCCTTCAGAGCTATATTGATATCCAAAAACTTTTTTTTTGAAAATTTCATCCTTTTTAAATTAATTCCTAAAAATGAGGTCTCTAGCTGTAACACTACAATCTTTTAATGTTGTTATCGACCAAACAAAATTCTTGGCCGATTATATCGTCCAGTTGAGTGAAATTGGCCCGTTTGCAAAAAAAAGCTTGCACTTTTCTAATCTTAGTAGTGCGTAAAAATATGATCGAAGCTGAAGTGAAGCCAAATTTGTTTTTCAAAGCTTGCCGAAGTGCCCAACCACAAGCTTAAACTTCTCGCGCTTTCCTTCTTTCTCCTTTCGACAATAGCAATTTTGTCAATGATTTTTAATTATCAAAAGTGTAAAATCATAACCTTGTTCTAGGGCTTAGTCTTTTTATACATCTGCCTTGTTAACGGCATTTAATTTGCCAAAAAAAAGTGGTTTAAAAAAAAGGATTGTTTTTATTTATAAATCAAGCAAGTGGTTTGCAAAAATCCATTCTTTCATTGTGCACTGTCAAAGAACAACGCGTTTCTGAATAGTGAATGTAATTTGTCTTTCATAGCCGACCAGTGGTAGGAGACAGAATGTCTCCGTGTGCTTACAGATAGCCAGAACGGCTATCGACAGAGCTGATTAAGCCCGTGTCTTTAAAGGCAACAGGCTGTCAAAAGCTCTTGTCGGTAAAAAGTATGATTGACAGATGCCGACAGACCTGTTTCGATCAATGAGAACTCTTGAGGGCACTTTTGTCCACGAGAATCGAAATTAGCAACCATGGTTTTCATTTTATGATTTCTCACTGAAGAACATTGCAAGTATGGATACTTGCTACTTTGAAAATATTTTCTATTTGTGGTACCTAAGTAGAGTGTCGCAAAAAAAAGTTTTCCAATTTTCGCGTGTTCCCCACTGCTTTCTGGGGGAGCACACGAGAAACTGCTCATACATACATGCATAACTGGAGTAGTTATAAATAGTGAACATAACTTGTTCTGCCTAGTCAACTAGTGGTACGATTCTCGTTGACGGAGATGCGCTGAAGAGATATTATAGATCGAAACAGGCTTGTCGGAATTTGTCAGTCATGCGTCTCTAAAAGTTACGTGCTGAAAAAGTCCTTTTGCGTTTGATTTTTTCATATTGGCGAGTCATCCTCCACTAAAATTTTGCTCCAAGCTTTTCTATCTGCCGGAACCTAACTTTGAAGGGTTAAAATTTGTCTCACTTTAGACGCCAGCTTTTTATTAAGTACGCTTGTATTTTTAATGTTGGAAAGAAAGCGACTTTAACTTTGACACCTCCCCCACACACGTGCCCGCACTCAAACCCCCTATTCCCCTTGAGAGGGTCACAGGGCCAGCAGTCACTCAAGTAACCAATAAACCTTAGGATATCCAGTTACATCTGCATACTTAACTAACTGCTTTCAATATCGTACTTTCTTTATGCAGTAGGCCTACGTAATATTTACCGTCTTCCAAGAGCCAAATCAACCGTCCAAAAAGGTAATAAAGCAATGAATATGAAATCAGCAATTGACAGATTAATGACATAAATGTCTGTAATAGTACGTTTCTTTATCTGCAATTTAGAGTAAAAAATTTATTATTTGCTATAGAAGTAATTTGGTTGGGATATTCACTTAGAATAGTATTTGTTTTATATAGTAGAATTAGAATCGAACTCATAATAATTGAAGCCAATGAGCATTAAACATTGACTGATTCTGGGAGGATGTTTAGATAATTTCCTTAAAAGTTCTTTTCTTTCTGTGTTACGTTGAAAATTGTGCGAAATTTCTTTTTCTCGAAAAATCTGGACACCTGGTCAGAAATGTTTGGATCATTCAATGATCTCCGACGGAAGTTTTACTTTTTCGATGTCCATTTGGTAGACAAAATTAGATAATAACCAATTTTGTTAAAACCTGGTCTACGTATTTAACTAATTTCCTCCTGCTTTCAAAAAGTCTTATAGCTGTGATATGTTAAAATTTTAGTTGAAGGGATAAATTAAGTATTTGCAAAATTTTTTATGTAAAGCAAGTAAATGCTCTCTCACAACAACCGATAAAAACTTCAATTTTATTCTTAATTGATAGCAACAAGTATGGGAAAATTGTCTAAGTGTAAAAGATTTCATTTTTTACCATTACCTTATGCATGATGTACAAAACAAATCCATTTCCGAGCATTCCAATCACATACACAACAGAATAGATGATTGGAATAATGACGCTTACATAAGCAGTTGATTGCCGTTCCGCTTCGTCAGAACTAAAATTGCTCATCATGTAGGTACTAAAATCCTATTGAAATAATTTCTATTTAATAAGATAAAAAATGGTTAGTGTTGGCATATTTTAACTAAAATGTTTTGCGTTTGAATGAAAGAATTATCAATCTTTTCTTATGTCCGGTGGCATGTACTACGCCGTGCAAGAAGCTAATCATAGACACAAGAGTTCTCCCTTTAGCACGGTATTGTGTTAAGTTTCTACATCACCAGTGACATATCTTGTTTCTTGAAATGTTGAAACACAGCGTCTAAACACTGGGTTTGCGGGTGGCGTCACCGCGCGGGCAATTCAAATCGGCATCTTTTGAACTCCGCTTGGTCCGGATTCAGTCAATTAATGGAAGATGAAGTACATGGCCAGACCTGTGAATGCTCTTACGGCAAACATTCAACTTTTCCGGAAACCATTTGTAATAATGCAAAACCTGTTGGTGATGTCTTCCAGCCACAAAATATCATTTGTGTAGTCAGAAAAAAAATTGACGAGAGCAAAGATATCTTTTTCGGTCTAGATGTTCCTCAAATATATTGGTGGCCTTTTTTTGGGGATTGATCTTTTGTGGCCTCCAATTTTGGAAAATTGCATATAAAAGCACTTTTTATTCCTTTATCAAGTTCAAAGCTATTTAAATAAAATGTGTACGACAAGTAGCTTTACTGATTCTTTTTGAGATTTTCAAGAGATTTTGTCTTTATGCTCCAAAGCTATCAAAATAACTAGTTGTTACTAAATTTGAAATCAGTCGTGATCTATATGTTACATTACAAGTTCGGCTTACATAATCAATACGTGATATATTTTTGAAACTAAAATATCATTATCATCTTCTGCTAATTTAACTTGCATGATTTCAATATATTTTACTTTTAATCTCTGTCAAAATTATTTATCAATGCAAATTCTTATTCAGTTTCTACGTGACTGTTTATAATGTAATCTACCTGTATATGAGATTAGATCTTCAAGATGTAAGACTTTCCGTGTTATCGAGTAGTTGGAAAGAAGAAAGCCGGAGTTGGTGGTGCAATCGGCTCTGCTAAGTGGAAAAACTTGTTCAATATTTGTACTTATGTCAGCATTAATGAAGTCACAAAGAGACAAAATCAATTTAATAAATAAATAATGCAATTCAATTTGTAATAAGAATTATTGATTATTCGATAGTCTTGAAACGCCACAAACATATTTGATTTAAAGAACCACGCTTGCTCGGAAAAAGCCATCAAAATATACTAACGAATTAACTTTTTCTAAAAATTGTAGGTTTCTTTGGCCTGGTAGAAAAATTGTTCAAGTAGCCATAGAACATGACGTATGGCTACCAATTTCGATCAGCCATTATGAACCAATCCTTAGCCTAAACTAATTAGAATAACTTATTACTGAAAAGCAAATTTTTTCAGCGTTCAAACAATTGTGATTGTTTATACCTTATCGCAAACTTTATACATAAAACTGAACTCTTTTTGCTCAGCTTACCACATTTTTGGGAAAATAACATTAAATTACAGGTCTTAAAATTCAGCTTTTTTGGCATAAAAACTAATTGTAAATATACATGTCATATATTGTCGAAATTGCCTTGAAACATCCTGTAATTTTTTCAAAAAAGTTTGAAAATCGGTTGAGAAATAAAGCCACAAATCAGTTTTTAACTGAATTGATTTTGTAAAAGTGTTGCAATTTTTGAAAAAATCATCAAATGATGATTTCTGGTAGCAAAAGACTGTGTTTATCGTGCCAGGGAGCATCATGACATCATAAAGCGAGTTGAAGCATGCAGAAAAAAGCAAGAAAAGCATGCTTAGAAAGCTTAAAAGGCTTAAACGAAGAATCTGTTGTTGTATTGCCAATTGAGCTTAAATTGTTGTAGGGTTTCTTTCATCGAAGGCATCTTGCTAAGATCTCCCGAAAAAGCTTTTAATCGCGTTTCTACAATCAGTATGTTTGAGTAAATCAAGAAAACAAACTGCAGACATTGACACTGTTTCAAACTATCAGGTCGAAACAGTGTTACTGTCTGCAGTTCGCTTAGTGCATCCCTGGCCTCTTGTATTTTTTAAAAAAAACAAATTTTACAATTAATCGTTCGTTAATTATGGCGTCATGTGACATTGAAAAGAAGTAATATTTGTTGAAGTCGGAAAGTTGGGTACTGGCTTCCGTTTAAGCCAAAAACCGCGTTTGTCGGTCCAAAAATGCGATTTATAAAACAAAATTATTTCTGATTATGACGTCGTTGTGACGTCACCAACCGCCTTGACACTCACCCCGAGGAGATGATTAATCGCGCCAAGTTTGATGTTAGTATGCCTGGCAGTTTCGGAGGAGTTAAGACACACAGACAAACAGAGAGACAGAATTTCGCTTTATATATCACATACTGTATATCTAAATTTCCGATAGATTTATATTGGACAAAATCCACCGTACATAAGATAAAGAACAACGAAAAAATAAATCAAAAATTTCCGACATACAGAATATGTCGGTCAAAACCCACCTTATATGAGACAAAAACAGCTGCTAAATGTATTGGAAATTTTTGATATATATGCTCCTATATATAACCTATATATATATTGGACAAAATCTACTTTGAATATGACAAAGTACATCTAAAAAATTAGGCAAAAATTTTTGATATATTGGGCAAAATCCACCTTAAATAAAACAAAAGAAATAGCAGCAAAATATATCGGAAATTTCCTATATGCATTATATGAGCAATATTACAAATCTAAAAGTAATTTCACGTGACTTTGTGATCTCAGTGCAACTGGAAAAGAAGGAGAAAATACTTGAAACTTCACGCTATGCAGGCACTAATTTTAATAAATGAGGCACAACGTGGCATCATCATGAAAAAACTGATAAACATGATGTTATGGTCGATCAGTGTTTGCATACCCACGCAATGGCGTAATGTTTTAAGCGTCCGCTTCGCAGTCGATAGACCTCAGATTCATTTTCCAAGTCGAGTCATACCAAAAAATAGACAAAGACAAAAGATAGACGCGAAAGTTTCATTACTATGCTTGATTTTTGATTTTGTATTACCTTTTACTTAAAATTTCTTTCAATCATTTGCTTTTAATGTGCAAAGTCTAATCATTGGGTGACATGTGCGAAACAATTTCTTCTTTTCAAAATTTTTTGAAATAAGGGGAGAGAATATCGCATTGGCACTTCCCATTTTTTCCAGAAATTTACGCTCCTCAACTCGGAAAAAATTGTAGGAAAAAGGCAACTTTCTCCTAACTTTATAGCAAATTCTTTTACAGATGGTCTCCAAAAAGGAGTTCATACTCATCCGGTAAGCCTAAACAAGCTTCCCAAAATTTCTAGTTTCGCAAAAAGGGTTATGTTTTACCTCTTTCCTTACCTGGCTACTTACTTTAAAGTTAGCCGGAAAATTGAGCAAACTAATATTGATAAGTGACTACGTGTTTATACCAGTGAATTAGTGATTGCCAAATAGAGATGAGCGCAGAGGCAATTTTGAGACCAATTGTTCGGCAGAGTATCGATATTACAGTATTTTCGCTGCTCAGACTCGGCAGCGTATCAAGTGATAATCAAACAAGTTCAAGAGCAAATTTTAATCTTCAAATGTGCTATTTATATCATTTTCCTAAGTGTAATTAATCGTATTTTTAGAATTTAGCATCAACCTTGGGTCCTGTATGGGCCTAGCCAGAGGGATGGCAAGAAGGGCCACGGCCGCCCCCCACAAAAATAATTTTTTGGATCTAGTCCCAGTATTAAACTATTCTCTTGTGAAACAGGAAAATGTTTTGCTAGATTGTACAAGATGACAATATTTTATATCAACTCCATAATAAACTTGGATTTTTGTAGACTACTAGCCGGCTTCGCAAGCAGGGCTCCCATCGGTAATGTCGGTGTTAAAAATACCGGTCCAACCGGCTGCTTTGGTTTTACCCATTGGACACTTCAGTGAACAGTAACGATAATTTATTGTTTTTCTGCATATCCAGTTTTCACAACTTTGTGCCCGCATTTGTGAATGCAAGGTCCTAGCTATGCCTTAGGTCTATGTGCTCGGTTCATTGCTTGTGCGAAGCCAGGGGACCTTGTCTTTCCTTAGTTTCGAAGTAGGAAACACATTTCTGATATTAAGCTATTTTGAAGCAAAACAGCAAAAATCTCTTTCATGTGGTACAGTTTCACACAGCGGTGTTGTGTTATTTTGATTTCCCCCTAAACTTTCTCTAGTCCCTGCTGGCTACGCATTATGTTGCATGATCTTTTTTTTTCTGCTTGGGCGTACCCAGAGAGTTAAAACAGTCCTTGATTTTCCCCAATTTTTTAGCTTTGATTCCGGTAGCTCTATAAAGCCATTGTCAAGCAAAAAAATAAAATGTTTCTCCCAAATGTAGTTCAATTTTACCCGGCAGGGACGCCATCACCTGTGCCTGGTCGAAACGTGTCAACACTGACTTTTTTTCGGTTAAAAAAATTTCATTGAGCGCAAGCAGTAAAATTACAATTTTAAATGGCTATAACAAACTTTTTTGGCAGTGTTGCCAACAAAATTCAATTTAAAAAAAATCAAAAAGTTCTCTATTATTCAAAAGGTCAATTAGCAAAAATAAATCCAAACAACTGACAGTGTACAAAAAATGGAAAGTGACATTAATCATTAATGCCCTCTTAGTTAAGAAAGGGTTAAGGCACCTGCGCCGACATCACCGTAAAACATTTTTGAGAGAAGCAGCAAAAAGTTTTGGCAAACATAGATCACAGTTCCTCTACATGTATGTCATGGGGATCATCTTAGTCTATTAATCAAGATTGGTAATACTCACAAAAAATGATGTCATAGCCTATTGCTCATACTTTATGAAAAGTGTGAGGGGCTGGGGGTGATGAAACACAGTCAAAAATGATAGTGGCGCCCAGTAGTGTTCGTTTTGACAATTAAAAATGAGCTATTTAGCGATAGGGCAATTTGACGATTTGGCGAGCCCCCTTTTGCGTTTATATTTGTGATATTAAATTCTTTGATTGTGCTGTTTGCTTTAATTCGGCCATAGCAACAAAAAGCCATGCCTTTCTCCAAAGTCACACACCCTACTCAAATAAGGGCCTGGTTTACTATTTTGAAGCAAAAACGCTCGCTTTAAATCTAACTTAACAAATTTATGCGGTTGTTATTTTATGCTGATCTTTCCATAAACTTTGGATTTTACGCCACTTAACTTTGCTCCTAATCTCGACCTATCAATTTTAAAAAAAGATTAGCTTACGCACCAGCACTAACAGCCTATCAATGGCGAATGTGAGTAATCGGCTTTACTATTTATGTTGGCTATCAAAATGAAATTGGACAATTTTTCCTCTAGCTGCTGTTCTCACTCTATAGTGTTAAGCATTGTGATGTCATTTAAGATTAGAATTTAAGATTTCTTTTTAAAAGGATTCAAGATAAGAGAAAAAGCATGCCTATAAAAACCATTTCAATAAATAATCACTCGTTGCATCTTGATACTGCGAAAGGTTTTATAGAACTACTTTTAGCGGAAGCACTTCGTTAATATTTTTCAAAATGCGTTCAACCGCGTTTCTATGGTCAGTATTTTTTGAGAAGCTAAAAAACAAATTTTAGAATCAATGTTTGAATATGAGGTGATCTTAGTCATTAAAAACATAAAATTGCTTGTAGTTTACAAGTTGAGCGCTGGCTTACGTTTAAGCCAAAACACGCTTCTCTTCATCAAAAATGTAATTTTTGAACAATCTATCTTCAAACGTGACGTCATCATGACGTCACCAACCTCTTCATGACCCTTATGTCGGAGTGATGACAAAAAATGCCAATGATAGAGTTGGTATATTTGGTGGTTTCGGACAAGTTAACTGAAAAAGGGCATCAAACCCAAAATCGCATGTTGTGTTGCCAATAATTCTCAAATCAAAAAAAAACTTTTGAAAACCCTGTCGTTGATATCTCCTGAAAAAGCCATCAACTGCGTTTCTATGGTCAGTATTTTTAAGAAATTAGGAAAAAGCATCGATCCACTTTGACCAAACTGAAGACAGTGACATTGTTTTGACTTACCAGGTCTTTTCAGTGCAGTTGGTGACTGACAAGTAGCTACAAGTTTTAAATAAAGCATATCTTAGACCTATACTCTTGAAGGATCTATGCTGGGTTTACTGTAGTGGATGATTTGTTAGTATTGTGCGAAGACGTATCACTCGTGAATGAATGGCGGTTGTCGCAGGTGCACTAAGTCTAACAACTGCTAGAAAAATAGTGCTGTCACAGCCCAGTGGTCATGAGCTCTTAAGTAATAAAAGAGACCAGCGATATACAGGGTGGGCCATAAATAACGCACCAAAGCATATAAAACAATTCAGATAATAATAACAAACGTTTTGGGCCATAAATAACGCACCAAAGCATATAAAACAATTCAGATAATAATAACAAACGCCATCGGCACCAGACATTAACACTAATTCAACTCGTTCTTTAATTGTTAAGTGCATACCCTAAAAATGATATAAATTTTTTTTAAAAGGCAAATTATAACTAAAAAACTTTGATTGAAATTAAATTTAACAGTTATAGTAACTGATATTGAAATTAAATTTAACAGATACCCAAAGAAAAGATATTTACATTATTTCACATCACAATTTATTTTAAATCTTTGGTGCGTTATTTACGGCCCACCCTGTACTTTAGAGATCTGATAGCCCGAAACAGCGTCACTGTCTGCAGTTTGCTCCAAGAAAAAACATTTTTTGCAATAAAGAGGTAATTATGACGTCATGACAGATTGTAAAAAATGAAATTCTTTTGAAGTCTTGAGGTCAAGTGCTGGCTGTTATGTAAGCTACAAACGGCTTTCTTACATCAAAAAATGCGATTTTTGAAAGAAAACTATCTTTGATTGTGACGCCATGACATTATCAAATCCTTTATGACACTCACCTGGGGGGTGGTGATAAATGATGCCAAGTTTAGAGTTTGTAGCCACAGTAGTTTCGGAGTAGTTAAAGCGTACTTACTTAAAATGAACGTGCATGAAAAGCAAAATTTGCTTTTCAGTATAGACGTGACGTCATCTTAACGTCGTTGACGCCTCGTGATCATCATCCCGGGGTGGTGATTAATCGCGCCCAGTTTGATATTTTTATCTCCAGTGATCTCGGACCAATAAAAAAACAAAAGGAAATCTGTGCTTTATGGTACAAGTTACATGCAGCTAATAAGGCCCGCTAATCTTTAACTTCACTTATTTTTATCATTAATCGATGTATTCAAACTCTATTAGGCTGTATGATAGAGTATGGCTATAGCTACAGTCCAACTTAATTTCAGCTACTTTAGTGAAACTGTTTTCAAATAATTAAAAAATTTTTTTTGGGCCCTATTACCTTCATTTGCTACAAACAAGGCCAAATGTAGCATTGCATAAAAAAGCATAGAATTTGTTGAATTTTCAAGGATATTTTTTAAGCGCTATAAAACATCACCAAAATCAATACTTAAATGACATATTTGGTAAAAAAGCTTTTAATTTTCTTGCAAGTTATGATGATTCAGGGACAACTTTCACTCAAAGAAGCATCTTTCTATTTTCATGCGTTTTGCATAAATTTACTAGATTTCAAAAAAGAGAATCAATAGCATGAAGTTTTCACTCATTCTGTTTTTTATATTTGTCAAAATGACATTCTTTCTGTCATAATAGGAAAGCAACATGAATACTGCATTTCTGTGCATGCTTTTAAACCGTTTTCCTGAGTATGAGAACTTGATAAAGAGCTGATCCAGAGCTCAGCCAAAGCGATGAAATCAAACGCGTACCATAATATCAACAACACGAGCCTCTGGAATTCTATCAATCAAAGACAAAATAAGGAAACTTTTTTGAAAAAGGAGGCATGGTTTAATTCTACAATCCTTCCCCTTTCTCCCAAAATTAAAACTGTTAAAGAAGAGCAATGATAACTAACAATTTGTGGTTAAAAATATTTCTTAAATATCATAATACTCTATTTACAAGAGGCATAAACTTCACCCGCTTTTACCTTCCTTGATTGGGCAGATAACTTGCATGATTGTATAAAAATTTTAATTATGACAACAAATTTTGAGCGCAAACAGATTGGAGTCTTAAGTTTCATTCAACAAGGAGATCCGGCTCCAGGACCTTATTACTTGCAGGGTGTTATTTTCTGCAAGCACCTTAGATGAATAAAGCCTACTCAATATAATGCCATCACTTGCAGTAAAAAGCAGTGCATGCAACTGATTTGAAAAATTTGTACCAAAAACTAAAAAACGTGGAATTAGGTATTACAATTATGCACAAATCTTTTTGGAATACTAAAAATTTTCGGAAATACTTGATCTTCCAAATATTCTTTGGTCTCGTCATTTTGAAATACCAAGTGTTGCTAAGTTCGACGCGTCAACAAATTTAAGGTAAAAATGTGTCAAAAAGCAAGTTATGAGAATCTAATACAGTGGTTTTGAACCTTTTTTGCTGGAGCGGAATCCCAAGGAAACATTCCAGTGACTCGAAGAACCCCTGTGCAATAATTCAATTGTCTTGTGAAAAAAATAGCACTTAATTTAATTAATAAAATAAAATTTGTGCAACTTCTGACGGAATCCCTGGACTGCACTGGCGGAAAACTCTTGTTGAAAACCACTGATTTAATATATAGAGCGCAATTTTTTCTGTCTGTCTGTCTGTCTCAACTTTTTTAAAACTACCAAGCCTGCAAACATTCAACTTGACACGATTGATCACCTCCTCGGGGTGAGTGTCATAAGGTTTCGTGACGTCACGATCAAAGATAATTTTTTTAAATCGCTATTTTTGAGCGAGGAGAGCGGCTTTTGGTTTCAACGAAAGCTGGTACCCGACTTGCCAATTTCAACAAATTTCACTGTTTTTGGATCCAGCATGATGTT
Source organism: Trididemnum clinides (assembly GCA_963675345.1). Taxonomy (NCBI): domain Eukaryota; kingdom Metazoa; phylum Chordata; class Ascidiacea; order Aplousobranchia; family Didemnidae; genus Trididemnum; species Trididemnum clinides. The sequence continues at coordinate 7,877,755 of OY776293.1, forward strand.
ATAATTAACAATGAATTTCTTAATTTGCTTTTTGAATTTTTTCAGTAACTACTGATAGTAGAAACGCGAATAAATTCCTTTTCAAAAGTCTTGGGTTTTAAAAAAGGCAAGATTAATCAAAAAAGCCAAAAAGGCTTTTTTAAAAGTCTTTGCCCTGCCGGGTGCCCTGTCCGGCTAGTGGACTATAAAAGCGGTAGTGGTGACTCGACCTAAGATGAAGTAACAGATATTCGGATTTAAACTTATATTTTTAGCTTTATGTCCTAAAAAATTCATATAACTTTTCGCCACTGTCCAGGTTTCGCTTTAGATGAGCATGACCCTTTTGAGCAGATCTTTGCTTGCAAATCTGTTTTTATGTTCTCATACAAATTATCAGATGACTAACTGCTTTCTTGGTGCAGCCATTTCAATGATCGATTTTTCGACATTTTTTTGAATAAAGCTAAATTCACTAAAAAATTAAGTAAATCTAATATGTGGTAGCCTATAGCTAAGTTTTAAAATGTTCTTACTACAGAAAGTGAAAGATATCTTGACTTACTTTTAGCTGAACAACGATATGAATGACGGTCGCTACAGGCTGAGAAATAGCTGTAAGCACTTATTCGATTTTTTCGTTTCAAATTCTTTTTTTAAACCCATCAGCATTTCTCAGTTACATTGTGGAAAACCTCGGCCAACGCGAAAAAGAATTAGTTTGTCGACAAGAAATTGCAATTTTAATGTCGAAGCGGCTCTTTTGTGCTCTCAAAATAAGGCATGGCATTTGGCGAGGCTTAAAACCGGTAATTTATGGCGTTTGTTGGTGCTTAATCACTGTACCTGCTACAGAAGACCAATGTACGAAGCGGATTTAAAACTTTGTACAGCGCATAAAAGCGGAACAAGTTTTGTTCACATCTGTGATTATTTTAAAACCGCAGAATAAAAATATTCTCGAATGATTCTGCTAATCAGATTGTGGACAGAATTTCCTCCACGACGTACCTGGTTTTGGTCCTAAATTTCCTAGCGATGTTTAATAACATTTAGCTAATTGCTGGCTATCAGCTTCGCTGTTGTAATCTGACAGATTGCGCTCTGTCTGCATTTGCTTTGCTAAAAGACGCAATTAATCATTTAACATACATAAAAAGGACTTTAGTTAGAGTGTATTTTTTCCTGGTGATTAGTGCCTGCCAAAAATATTGTTTCCCGCCTTGTTGTTCATTAGTGTTTGAGGTTTGCCGAAGAAATTAAATATCTCTATATGTCGCACTTAGTTTTCGACGCAGTATAACTCTGCTCATTGAATCAGAATGAAGCAATAACGTAAGTTTTTTGTTATATTACTGCTTCACCTGAGCTTAACTGTGCTACTCAAGAATTTTAAAACCCTAATAATCACTACGTATTCTTATAACGAGAGGTTGGTTCGAATTCCATGAAGGCTGATATTTTGCTTCTTGCTCAGCTACTTATTTAGATTAGTGCAAGAGATTGATATTCTGTAGGGTAAGGGATAGAACATCTGACCGATAACCCAAAAGCTGGATTGAATTTCTGAGAAATCATTTTCAGCTTTTGGCACTATTTCGTCGTTAGTACAGGTGATGCCACTTAGCTACCCAATAATGTGTAAGCATCCTTGGTCAGTGCCAAACCACAAAAATAAAACATCGCTCTCTCATTTATCCTTTCGCTAAGTTTCCCTTGACTGAAATGGATTCAGCATGTCAATCCCATTTTCTATCCCCAAGTTTTGGCTAAGCTTTTTAATTCCGGAAAGCCTAATTGATTTCTCCGTACCATCTGTATTGGCATCACCCAATTCACATGGGAAAGAAAATCTCCAATCGATTTTTGTCATTAAATTTGTAGCCAGCGTGTAGGCCTTCAGGTTTCTAATTAAAAATTTATTTGCTTGTACGTGAAAAGTGATATAAAAGTCTAAGATTATTCATCATTTGGCCTATTTACTAACATTTTTGTAAGTTATTATTCAACATTATTTTTCTATCATTAAGAGTGGAAAGACATTATGTGATGCATACATCTTTTAAACCCACTTCTTTTTAGCATAATCGCGATGATAGCAGCTCTAGAGCTACCTATAGCTTAGTATCAAGATCTCCAGCAGCACAGTGCTAACTCGATTGGTTCGTTTCCAAGCCTTGACCAAGTCAAGCGGCTTGTATAATTCAACCACATTAGATCATGGGCGGCTAACTTTTTTCTAGTTGATGTCTCAAAAAGAATTTGACGAGTGTATCTTTCTCGGGGAATTCTGTTTACATGGTCAAAGCAACGCAGCTGAAATCTTTAAGATACAAAGTGACGACGGCTCGATGTTAACAGATGTTTCCAATTTCGATACTACAAATTTTATCAATTGGTTATGTGCACCTTTTTTCTTCTCAAGAACCCAATTTCTACAACTAGCATTTCAGATCGCATTCTTTTGTTTATTATCCATAAATGATGACGGTATGTGTTAACAGGAACAAAACGTGTGGTAAAATCGAAAGATTGATATGATTAGACAGTTCTCGTCTTATAAAAATTAGGCGTTAAAATTGAGCGACTATCAAACTTTGTGTTCCGTCGATTACACTCCCACATGAATCCCAAGGTACTTTAACTTCTGTACCTACTTTAAATTTTGTCCACAAACCTGCAGATCTCTCTGATCAAGATTTCTGAAAAGGTTAAAAACCTCAATCTTCTTTGTTCTTATTGCCATTCAAGCAGCGTCACAACCAGCCGCAAAACGATCACGTAAATATTGGAGGTTAGATTTCGAGATGCCAAAAGTCCTCATTTTCAAAAACGCGATATGGCAGTTTGGTTTTTAGAAAACACAATTTCCTACATCACTTTAAGGTAACAATGCTCTTTGAAGTGGAGGTGATTTAAGTTTTTCGTGAACCTAAGAGCATAACCGTGGAGAATAATTTTGTGTTTCGCAGGGTCGCTTATGACGCTGTGATCGAAAAAGAAACAAACAAAGTGTAATTTATTATGGCTGTAGCAATCAAAAGGCACTATAATAACAAAAATTGTCTTTTTTAACCTAAAGCTGGTTTAAAAGGATAAACGCCTAATCGGGAAATAGATCTACCACTTAATAACATAATTCTGCATTTGTGATTGTAAAAACGCCCAGTTAACGGTCTACAATCACCATTTTGATGTACCACCTACTTCGACTTAATGCTTTCTTACGTCGTTGGCTACGGCAATTACACTGCTTATTTTGATCCAGCTGTCGTAGAAATATGAAGATGTTGCGCAATATCTTTAGGCCGGAAACAAATTTAGTTGGAAGGGGATATTTCATTATTCGCTTCTTATGACAACGTCATTATAAATTTGTTCAGTTTCATGTCTAAAATTTGAGGGAAATAGGGAGATCGCTTTTTGCACTCTCTTCCTGGAAAAGTCTTTGGATTGCATTAAGTAGTTTACAGCGCTTATAAATGTCCTACAGATAGTGGCCTAAATCTTGGAAAGACGAGGGAATGATTCACCCCTAATAATTTTAAAAGGGAATACTAACGCAATTACAGCCTCTAATGTTATAGAAAAATGAACCGTATATTTTTATAGGCCTACTGATTCTTGATTCCGCATTTACCTTTTTCTTCAAACTAAAATGCTACTTCTGGGATGCAGCCTTCAAAAAATATAAACATTAAAGTTTTAATTATTATGTAACAGGAACAAAATAACGGCTTGTAGCTTTTTAAAATAGGCCAAGAAATTAAGCAGAGTAGGGGTGACTATGAGTTCACTGTTACGCCAGTGAATTAGATATTTCTGATTCGGAATGTGCAGAATTGAATCCGAGACCCAATGGGCTACTCCGCTGAGTACCGATATTAGAATATTTTTATTACTCGTACTCGACGGAATATATAATGATAACTCAAACGTGTACAAGTTCCAGTGTACGTGATTTATACTTGTGTGGTGTTTCTTGACCTCTTTTTTCTGCGACCAAAAATTGTACAAAAACACCGTTAGCAGCAATGACACTGCGACCCAGGTTTCCATAACTTGGAGACTTTTGTTTTATATTTGGATATTTATTTTTTGGAAAAGACAATATCCCTCATTTTGATCTCCAAAACAAAATAAAAATTTTTTTGTGTAATAACATCAAGTGGGAATCTCGTCTCAAAAAAACTTTTATAATTTTTGCTTTTTTGAAACCGTTTGGAGGGAATCCATTCACATTTATCCCCTCTTGAACACGTCACTGCTTGCTACTTGTGGTTTGAAAATTCTACACAATCGCAATCTTTCTGCAAAGCATTTTCAGTAAAAGAAATTAAATGCGATTTTGGCATTTAGAATCGGCGGGGGGTGACGAAAAGGCCGCTCCATTCTAAAAATACTTGGACCTGATCTGGGTGTTAAGGTAATAAAATTCTTCTAAAGCTGCTTTTATCTACTCTTAACAGTAAATCCCACTTCGTGCATCATTGGCGTGTTGTAACCGCCAATGGCTTTGGAGACGCTCACATGGAAATTTGTATGAGTACCTTTCACCGGCAGTCGGGACGATGATGCAGTAGTCAAGGCGACATCTTTGTGGTCAACAGATCTGGGTTCAATTGCTTTGTCGAGTCACATCAAACAGTTTAAAAATGCTATTCATCATTCGCCGGCTTGGCCCTCGGCAATAGGAGTAACGCGAAGAGTGAAACATGAAACTAAATTCATTTGGTCATGATTAAAATGAATGCAAATGGCTTCGGTGGCCTAATAACGTAGCCATTGTTGGAACTACATTAACATGAAATAATAGACTGTAATTTGACACTAGACCAAAATTTTAAAAATTGCACAATTAACTAACAGTAAAATGAAGACAGACGCAGAATTTACTAATTAATCATATCGTTAGGTGCAATTTTAAAACCAATTCCTTGCCCTTTGACCTATTTGTTTGCTCTGGTGTGAAAAAATTTTTTCTAGAACGCTGGTAATGATCCTTAAACAGATTTGTGCTGATAAAGTCGTGGAATAGCTCTTAACTTCAGGAAGTAAATGTGCAGCAGTAGTTAATTGACTTTTTTCCTAAGTGGATTTATCATAGTCGCATTCAAAAAATTGGTCAAACTTGCTGCATACTCTATGATTGATATTCATTCGTATTTTTAGTAGCAAAGAAAGCTGGCAATACAATGTATAACAAAGCAACTCGGTTTACAATATCATATTTTTCTTTATGTTTTTCGGAGCTTTTTAACTGCAGTGGTCTTTAAAAATGAGGGCATTTTTTGCTTCAACTGAGAAATAAAAGAAGGTTATGGTAATATGATCTTTGACATAGAAGAATCAAGCGGCGCAGCATCTGTGTTATAAAGCGCAATTTGTGTGTGTGTGTGTGTGTGTGTGCGCGCCCGCGCGGGTGTGTCTGTGTGCTTTAATTTTTCTAAAACTACTTGGACGCACGAGCATAAAACTTGGGCTCAATTGAACTCTACCTCGGAGTGAATATTATAAGGGGATTCGCGACGTTATCATGACGTTATATTCAAAGATAAATCTTTTATTGGATTTCATGGATTTCTTGACGGACCAAAACCGCATTTTGCTCAAACGAAAATCAGCGGCCAACTTATAAAACTTACAAAAAATTTTATCTTTTTGGGGTCTAATAGAGCATCACAGCTAACGCTTGATTGCACAATGTGCGCTCCATATTTTCTCAAAAAGTGTTGATAGTAGTAGAAACACAATTAAAAGCCTTTTTGGGAGATATTAACAAGATACTTTTAATAAAAACAACTCTACACATATTAAAGCTCATTGGACGATACAAAAATATATTCTTTTTTGAAGCATTTTAAGCCTTCTGAGCATGCTTTCTAGCTTTTTTCCTGCAAGCTTGAGAGTTGCTCGGTGATACCGTAATGCTGCCTGGTACGATCAAAACTTGCGCTAAGAGACATTACGATTTGATGATTTTTTTTCATTTGTGATCTCATTTCTCAATCGCTTTTTAAATTAAAGGGTGTTTCAAGAAAATTTCGATGATAAATTACATGCATTTACTATTAGTTTTTGTAGTAAAACAAATGAATTTTAAGACCTTTAGAGTAACTTTTTATTCTCTTTTGAAAAGTGGTAAGGTGAGTAAAAACGTATTGATTTAATGTATAAAGGTTATGATAAAGTGTTAACAAATATTGTTGGTTGGAAGCTGAGGAAATTTGCTTTCCAACAAGACGTTAATCTGATTAGCTAGGGCTAAGGATTAGTTTATAATGGCTGATCAAAAATACATCCTTTTCCATTTTTAGATAAAATTTTTCCTATCACACCTAAGCAACTTGCAATTTTTTAAGATAGTTCTTTGGCATTATCTATCTAAATTTGCAAAAAGATTTGTTACAAAATGAAGTTTCTACAAATTTTGCAATGTTCAAAACACTCTATATTTTCTATGCTGGACTTCACAAAATTCCAAGTTCTAGAAAAACTAAGTCCTTTGATACATTTTGACTATTCTTCCTCAAAATTATGATTCTTTGGCATTATCTATCAATATTTTCTAAAAGATTCATTTAAAAATCAAGTCTCTAAACCAGGATTTTTTCAAACGGAACCCTGGGCCCCCCTTGGGGGTAAAGTGCAAAGGCATTCACTAGGTAGCTTTGCAGAACTTCACTAATATTGTAAAACCAAGTGTCACGATGATAAGTATTCGCCACTTAAAATTAATTTTTTTGTAGTTTTCATTATTACGTAGTAGACCTCCCTTGCGACGTTCGGTGACGCATTTTTCTAGAACGTTCTTGAATTGTCGGGTACATTGTAGCTTTGTTTTTAATTTGTCGCATTACATAATTTAAATGATTAGGTCTTTATAAATAAGCTTATTAATGGAATTTTGTGATAGCAAGTTGCAGATTGTGGCGTAATCCTGTTTACAACTTTATGAACGTCTGAATTTGCTAACTCCCATGGGGGTCTGGTAATTTCAATTTTGCTCGCTTTATATGTATATACGACCGAAATTTCGCACTTGACTATTCATAAGGATTAGAGTCAAAACGTGTTTTGAGGATGAACGGAAGGTCCGTATTGATAATTGGAGTTAACTTAAGGCGTGAGTTAGTTGCGGATAGAAACGGAATATCCGCGATATATTGTTGTAATTTGTTGTTATTACAAAGATAGTAGTTGTAAGTAGTGGAAAGAGTTTGGTGCGTCCTGCACTAGAAAAAATATAGTTGGTTAATTGCGAAGATAGAGTAATTGTGACTGTTGTATTAACAGAAATTTAACTACTTCTTCGTTTGCATTCTGTTTCAACTCTAGACCTTAAGTTTCAAAAAAATATTTAGCCCAAACGAGATGTTTTGTGTTATCAAACGTCGAAAATTCGCGAGTGGAGCGAGAGCTACGTCTCATCTGGCTTCACAAAAGTTACTCGGAACGGTCGTGATTGTGCGCAGCGTCTTTACCGCTCGGTCGTGATGTCAAATGCGTCATTACGACCTTCCAAATTAAAAAACCATCGCAATAAAAAGCATCCCCAAAATAAAGGATGATGATATTGATGCTCTGTCTGCCAAAAGAGCACGATGAGACCTGGAAGCAACGCTACCCCATTTTGGATTTACGGTAGGGTAGAGGAAAAGCCTACTCTTCAATGCAGCTATGAGGTGGCCTATCGAATTGCGAAGTGTAAAAAGCCGCATACCATCGCTGAGGAGCTTACCGAGCCATGCGCAGAAAAAATAGGTTGAAATAATGATCAGATCGAGGGCGAAAAAAATTCAGCAAGTTTCGCTCTCTAATGACACCATTCGCAGACGGATTGACCACATGGCTGCTAATGTGAGCCAGCAAGTTTGCTCGGAAATCAAGCAGAGCACGCTCCAGGCTAACATTCAACTGGACGAGTCTACCGATAGCGCTTTAGAAAGCCACTTGATCGCCTTCGCCCGATACTAGAAAGATAGAAAGATGGAAGGAAGAGTTCTTGTTTAGCAATACACTGTCAGCCACAACAACTGCTGGTGATGTCAAAGCCCTTGTGGACTCTTTTTCTTTAAAGCCAACGAGCTCAGTTGACAGAATTTTGAGCACATCTGTACTAAAGGTGCTCCAGCGATGATTGGCGTCAAATCAGGATTTATCACACTGGTGAAGAACAAATGGCCTCAAGTGACGTCCTCGCACAGTTCACCACACTGATACACACTAGCATCAAAAACTCTACCTCTACACTTGATGGAAGTTATGGACATTGAGGTTAAAGTGATCAACTTCATTCGCTCGAAGGTAAAAAATCACTGGCTCTTCCGACTTTTGCCAAAGAAATAGGAGCGCAACATGTGGGACATTTGTTTTATACCAAAGTCCGTTGGCTGTCAAGAGGCAAATACTTCTCTCGGTGGTATGAACTTAAAAATGAGGTTGAAATCTTTCTTCGAGAAAACAAAACAATCTCCATGTCCAATTTCACTATAAGGAATTTGTTGTAATGCTTGCGTACCTGGCCAATGTAGCCTACTCGGCCAACTCAACGACATGAATTTGTCTTTGCAAGGCCGTGATGTAACAGTCAGCGACGTTAAAGAAAAACTGGCTAGGCTAACTGCTCGAATGGGATTCTGGCAAACACGAATCAAGGTAGGATTCATTGCCTCGTTTCTTTTGTTAGAAAGGCACCTGAAAATGAAAAGATGTGATTTGCCTGATAACATTAAAACTTGCATCATAGAGCGTCTTGAAATTGTTTCTGCTGAGTTTCGATCATACTTCAGCGACAACCTGTTGCATATTTAATGATATAGAGACCCGTTTAACACAGAAATTGACTCTATTACCGAAGAAGTAGAGGAGTTGGCAGAGTTCAAAGTTTCGAATGCGATGAAGCTGGCATTTAATAACAAAACTGACGACTCCAACTTTTGGTTGTCTCTTCATAATTCACATCCACTACTCAGAAAAAAGGCTTCCGCAATTCTCGTTCAATTCGCGAAACTGGATTTTCTGAATCCAGAAAATCCAGAAAACACCTTAGTGTATGTAGTAACATTCGCCTTGTTCAGTCCAAGACGGAGCAGAATATCAAAGGTCTCCTCAAGCGAGTAGAGGAACATGCCTCGCACTGACTAGCCTACATCAATTTAAAGTAAATTGACTGCCATTTGTTTAATTCTTTAACCGCAATGTAAGGATTCTTTTACTTTCGTAGGTTGGCTTTTATTATTAAACGTGGCGAATGAAATAACTAATGGAAATCCGTCAAAATCAAAACTAGGTACTTTTATTGAAGAGCAGGGTGCCACAAGTGTTAAGAGTCTTTGGACGGGGGCCACGGATCATAAAAGTTTGAGAACCACTGCTGGGATAGGTAAGCCCTCCACTAACTTGGAAAAAGAAGTCAAAACCGCCGTGGAAAATTGCTATATTTCCGTTAGCACCCGCTTGGTTTTTACATCAAAGCGCATGCTGCCTGTGGCCTGCAAGGATGCTCTACCTTCCATTTAGAAAAGTTTGTCATATGTTGCAGTGAGGAACCGCTATACTGGTCGTTTCACTGCTGCTTCTATTTGGGAGATCCTGTCTCTAATTGTCTTGCTCACCAGAGATCCTCGACGCACGAGCACACACCAACTTGCAGAACATGAAGACTGTATTAAAGGAGAACAGAAAAATTTGTTCACAAATTAGTTGCACCACACGCATCAATTGCGATACGCTAGGCGTATCTGGCTCTAGTTGTTACAAGATATTAAAGACTACTGAGAGATCTCCTAAATACAATTCATGCAAATAAAGATATAAGCAAATGCGAAATAACTTAAAGGTATATTATCAATTAAGGCTAGCATTAGCTGACAATACAAGCAGTTTCTTGTTTCCCAGTTGATTTAAGACACAGACAAGCGTTTTCGAAATACATAAACAACTTGCCACTAGCATTAGTTGGTGATAAATATTAGGTTATCTATTCGCTACCACCCCATACTAAACACTGCCAAAGTAGAGTGAGCTCATAAACAGTCAATAAGCCTATTTAATTCCACAAATAAATATGAGATCAATCAACGAAATTGTCACATAACCATTAACAAGAAACGAGAATAACAGGCGTTAAGTAAAGAGAAAACAACTTGCCGAATTAATTTATAAATGATTCACTGTACCCAACTTACGGTTTTTCCATTAAGGGTCGAACGTAATAGAAAACAATTTCGGAAATATAAAAAAACAATTCATTGGTCATCACATACTACAAAACATCCCTATTCCTCACTTATTACAAATGACAATCTATTAAATGAGGCGGCAAACACAACAGCTTAGAAGGCGAAAGCTTCCGAACAACTATGACATCAAGAACATTAACAGTCACTTTACTAAAGACACAAAAAACAACTAAACCAATGACAGGGCTCATAAATCACGTTAACATCATATATGAATATAAGTGCCACTGTGATAGTCGGAACGTGGGGCGAACATCTCAACGACTACAGGATCGCATCAAGCAACATGTTTTGCAATGGTTAAGACAACAATTGGCCCGTTCACGCCGACCTCAACCACACAGATCGTGCAAACAAAGAGACACCAAACCGAACTTTGACTCTACCATTGGTCAACATCTTTTAGAAAATGATCAATGTGCATTAAACTATGATAACAAGCAGTTTTTAATCCTCGCCGCAGCACGCAGTTCTTTCCATCTTAATCTCTTAGAAGCTGCTTATATCAAGACCCGGCCCCCGGTGTTATGCAGACAGAAAGAGTTTGTTTACACTCTCAAACTCTTTCGATAACTGCGGTGTTCTTATAGGTCTATTGCGGCGCTTTCTTTAGCATTTCGCTATTGCGAAATCTTTCTTTGGCGCGCTTTACAATGCTAGCGCTATCATTGGCTTGTCTTGATTGCCTAACGTTTAATCTAATCACATAAAATATTTACTCACTCTATATATTCACTTATGACACGATACCGCCACTGATGAGAGCGTCTCGAAAAGCTTATGGCTCAAGCAGCTTTTTTCAAAGCTATATTAAAATTCTGTACCCCCAACAAAAAATCATTTAATAATTATGACATTTTCTGACAAGAGTATAAAATGTCATTATCAGTGGCGTTGCCAGATGCATTTTTGCAGAAAAGCCAAAGATCATGAAATGTATTGGCACGCCATATTCCACCCAACCATTTTCCAAAAATTCAGATAAGCTAATACTCCTGATAGCGGTTCATCTCTAGAGAAAAGGAAAAAAGGTCTTCTCTTTTCATCCAATGGAAAACCCCAATCTTTGCTTACATCTCTAAACAAAAAAAAGATCTTCACTTCAACTTTTTGAAAATTTCGAAACTATGGGTTTACACACCAAAATCAAACGGCTTCGCCAAAGGTCTCAACTAAAAACATCCCTGCATTCCACCTTAATTGATAGATCCCAAGATTTTTTAAAAACACATTTTGTGAAAAAAAATGTCGGGTGGCCTTTGAAATTCTCAACATTGGCAACTAAGAACGTGGTGTTATTACGGTACCTTGTCTAGATTTTTAGATTAATTGTGCCGCTAGAGCTCGCTAAAGGAGCAGTAAAATCTGCAAAGTCTACCAGTTTGAATTTTAGTCTTATGCATGAAGATCAAGCTGGCTCAGCTGCAAAAAGGAAACAGAACTGAGAATGACTGTTGATGGATACAATGTACAAAGTAAAATTAGTTGTGTTTTTGACACATGCGTAGTAGATGGCACTTCAGCGAAGCGCCGTCATCAAAATTTTCGAGTTTTGGCTTCAGAAAACTTATCAAATGAAGCTGAAAAGTCTTGTATTACCTCTTCGCATGCCAGTGAAAAAATTGATGGAACTTGTTGCTATGTTGCAGAATTTGAAGGTATAAAACTTAATTTAGTTTTTGTGAAATTGTTCTTTTTTTGTATGTTGTACTGTTTGCTATATATGTTATTTGTGATTGTTTTAGGGTTGCAATAGTCTGATGACTGAGTGCTCCTTTAATCCTTTCTATTCGTACATCTTCCAGGAGGGACTGATTAATTTTTGTGTAATTCACATTTTGTTTGCAACAAATACGTACTCTAAAATTATGTTTAGGTTAATGCTGACAGTACTCTAGTACTGAGCATAAGATTCAAACATAGTACACTGGTACAGCAAAAGCAAGCAACCATAATATTTTACTCGTTTATTAATTCATGAACCAATGTTATTACATCGAAAAGATTTAAAAAGTAATTGATAATGCAGCTGTGCTTGACATGTTGATATTACCCCAATTTCCTGAATACTTACTTTTTTCATGCTTGCTTTGTTGCTATTTCTTTTTTTAATTTGCCATTGTTAATAGTTTATTTTTATTGGTTACACACTTTGCATTGATGTGGTGATATGGTATTGCAAAAAACTGACTGAAGCATTGTTTGCTTTTGGCTTTTGCAAGCTCTTGATAGTTTTGGGCAGTGGCTATTTTGCCGTCAATGGCAATTTACCCTTGGAGACTATTTTGCCATAATCATTCACGTGTGTTTATATTGTCATGTTTGCTACATTTCAGCCAGTGACACTGTGGTGTAGTGGATAGTGCGCTGGTCTTGAGATACCATGGTTGTGGGTTCAAATCTCAGTTGGCAGGGCATTAAAAGAAAGGCAGTGTACACCAAAGGGGCAGGCCTGGTATGTAAATGTATGGGGCAGTGTACACTGGAAGGGAGTGTACAGAGTGGGGGGTAGACACTGGGGGTGCAAAATTTTTTTAATTGATTAAAATTGACCAATCAGAAACGACCAAAAGTCACATGTTTAGTACATCATTAAGATTGACCAATCACAAATAACTCATGGCAAAATAGTCTCTGAGGGTAAAATGTCATTACAGCAAAATAGCCACTGCCATAGTTTTAACAGTTTAAACCATAGTATTTTGCCTTGTGTCACTCCATCAACTACTAAAAATAACTGCTAATTCAAAGACTATATGGTAATGTTGCAATCTCAAACTTCAATTTAGTAGAAAGTGTGATTTGCTAGTCTCCTACTAGTGTAATGCTGTCAATTAGGCAGTGGTTATTTTGCCTACAGCATTTTTCTCTTGAAATCTGTTTTGCCATTGAATGTTTGTAATATGGTTGATTTTGATGACATATTAAAAACGTGATTCTTGGTCATTTGTGGTTAGTCATTTTCTATGATGTATTAAACATGTAGCATAACCAAAATATCAATGCCATGTTACACTTTTTTGTATGTTTACATACTGCCCCCCCCCCCTGTGTACATTGCCTCTGTTGAAGTACCCTGCCTGTGAAAACTCAAACCCATAACCATCACATTCAAAGGCAGCAGCACTATTCACTACACCACAGCTTTACTATGTTTATTATAGCAAATGTGCTTATTTAAAGGCATATGATCATTCAATGGAAAAATAGATTCCAAGGGTAAAATGCTGTCAGTGGCAAAATAACCACTTCCTGTCAATTGCAATCTAGTTTCAAATTGGAGAAGTTCATGAAAAAAGCTGGGAAAGATATTGAAGAAGATAGATGCATGAGAGCAAAAGACAGAAGGTTAGGTTTCAATGAAAAAGATAGAAAAAAATCACACGGAGGAGATCATGAAGAAAGAGAATGATTGGGACCACATGACAGAAGTTGGTATGCTAGAGGGACTCATTAAAAATACCTGCTAAGAAATGGCGATAGCAATAAAAGTGATGAAACCAGGAAAAGCAGCTGGATCCTCTGAAAAATGTACAGAGATGATTTATGCTAGAAGAGAAGTAGGAGTTAGTGTGATGGTGGAACTTTCCCAACACGTGTTAGATGGGAAAGAAATGCTGGATGAATGGCAAACAAGTGTGCTGGTACCAGTTTTCAAGGAAAAGGGTGATGTTAGAAATTGCAATATTTACTGAGGAGTAAAGCTGTTAGAGCACATCATGAAGATCGCTGAAAGAGTGTTGGAAAGAAGAATTCGAGAATTAGTAAATATTGATTCAGTGCAGTTTGGTTTATGCCTGAAATAGGAACTACAGATGCATTGTTTGTAGTGCAAAGAATGTAAGAGGAGTATAGGAATAAGAAGAAAAAGTTGCACATGTGTTTTGTGGATATTGAGAAGGCATTTGATAAAGTTCCAAGAAAAGTGATGGAGTGGCAATGAGAAAAAAAGGTTCACCAAAAATAATTGTGTAAGAGCAGCAGTGAGCCTCTATTATGGGGCAAAAACAAAAGTTTGAGTGGGAACTGAGTTATATGAAGAATTTTTGACACAAGTTGGTGTACATCAAGGATCTGTGTTGTCACTTCTACTTTTTGCAATTGCAGTGAATGTAATCTTGGAAAATGCAAGAAAAGGATTGATGAATAAAATTTTGTATGCAGATAGCTTCATTTAAATGAGTGAAAGTATAGAAAACTTGAAAGAGAAGTTTTTTAAATGGAAATAGGCGTTTGAAATTCTTTGAAAGCAAGGGATTGAAGGCGAACCTCAAGAAAACCAAAATAATGGAGAGTGGTTCAAAAGGTGAGGTACTCCAGAGTAAAGTTGATCCATGTGATACATGCAGCAAGAGGGTGATGGCAAATTTGTTGATGTGCACAGAAGTGTTTTAAAGGAGTGCATGGTAGATGTGCAAATAGGAGAGGGTGACTTCAACTCTGGCAAAAAATTTTGTTTGTGAACTACGTATTGGTACAATGGAAAGAATTGTGGAACCTAGTGAAGAAATATCATTTTTTGAAAAAGTTGAATTTGTGAAGACTTTTTGTTATTTGGGGAACAGGTTGAATGCCAGTGGCAAAAGTGAAGCAGCGTAGACAGCAAGAACAAGAATTGGATGGATAAAATTTAGAGAGTTGCTTTATAGGAGAAAGTTTTCATTAAAAATAAAAGGAAGGATTTACCAGAGTTGAGTAAGATCAGCAATACTGTATGGGAGTGAGACATGGTGTCTGAGGGAGAATGAGATGGCAATTTTGAGAAGAACTGAAAAAGCAATGTGTGGAGTTAAGATGATTGAGATAAGATGGAACCTAGAACTAATGAGTTTGCTGGGTTTAAAGGATATGTTGGATGGACTAGCCAGGGCTAGTGGAATATGATGGTATAGGCATGTTTTGAGAAGGGATAATGATGACATTTTGAGAAAAGCGTTAGATTTTGAAATGGCAGGAAGAAGAGGGCATGGGTGACTGAATATGATGTGGAAAAGACAAGTGAAAGAACATATTGATCAGATTGGACTGAAAAAGGAAGATGCCATTGACAGAGTGAAGTGGCATGATGGTGTTTATAAACTTTCAAGAAACGTAAGGAAAATTCAACTACTTGCATTAACAGAGACAAAATTGGATTTTAGAAAGTGGATCTCTCTTGTATCACATGTTTTGCAATGTTTGAATCTCAACTAGACTAATTTTCCAATGTTTAAGCCTACCAGTATAAGTAGTGTCATACTAAATATTACATGTGCATGATGTATATGTTGTTAATGATGATGTCTTGCAATGTCTGCTAACCTTAACCATGCATAAAAGAGACATGTACTAATCAGAAATATCGTATGTGGATAAGTATGATTGTGCAGTTGAATTTATGCTGATTTTCTCCTGTTGTGATTATTAATTTGTTGCCTTGTGTGCAGGTAGGTTATGTTTATGGGCAAGATTAGATCAAAAACTAATCAAATCAGCCAACAAACGATTTGAAGAATTTAAGCGAAAACAGCTATCATATGGCAATGATCAAGTAAGTGCGAATTTAACTCTAGTGAAGCCTGAGCATGATGCAGTTGCCTGAGCATTAGCCTTGACTAAAGTCTTCCAGTTCATTGCTGAAAGCATTGTGTTTTGCTTGGCCAGCAGAACCAGAAGTGGCAGTGAGTGATACACTGAAAACGGTGGCTTACATACATTGATGCTTTTTAGCAACCATGCAAATACACACATGCATACTTATGTATTACTGGTTCTTGTGAGACAGAAAAATGAAATTGAAACCAAAATGATTTACAACATAATATGAAAATAAATCAATTGCTCAAGTGTTTTAGACAATATCAAAATTTTTGATGTTACTTGACCCCACACTTTAAGCAGTGCATAAATGTGCGTTGGTGATGTCTGTCTCAATGCAGTCACTTTCTTTAAAAAATAATCATATGTAAGTTTCAATTTTCACCATCTGCCACCAGAACCATCGTTTGTTTTAAAGCTTGCATTAGAGTTTAAATGTTCATCAACCACAATAGCCTGTTCAGGTGGTGATAGTCAAAACTTGTTCAACTCACTGAACACTTTATAATAACTTTTTGAGTTTATAGTTATGCAAAGTTTAAACTCTAAGAATAAGCATTAAAGCAAACTGCATGTTTTCTTGGCCATGCAACACAATGCTCTGAGCACTCCACACACTTAACTTCTCACTGCTATTTTGACTCTCATTTTATTGCACCATGCTTTTGCCGACAGGACAGCTGACTTAAATCATATCTTCCCACATCACTTTAAACAGATGCTTACATTTTGTATGATTTTTGCTTTTATACAGCTTTTATCAGGTTGATTTTTCATGTTTTGCAGCGCTAAATAACATTTCCTCATGAACAGTTATTTTCCTGAAGTTGCTTCAGATCATTTCATTTGTTACAAATAAAGAAAAAGATATAAAAACTTCAAACTTGATATTGAAAGGTCACAAATATTTGACCAACCAATTTCTTAAAAACGAACAAACACTTAAACACTATTTTTACTGGAGCAGTCATTTTGACCAACAATAACTGCACTAACTTGTAAAAGTTATTTACCAGAGTTGCAAAAGATTAAATGTATTTGCCACCATAGGGGTAGAAGTACGGGTCTGGTGCCTGAAGCCTTTGTTTTGCCCCGTTATAAAAATTTTAAAACTGCGTAAAATACTCGCTTTCTAATGTTCATCTTTAAAAAGCGTATAAACTTTTTGGGGTACAAACATACCTTCAGCCTTATCCCTAGTCTCAAGAAATTTCAAAAGTGGGCAAAATACTCACTTTCTTAACCCTGCTCTGGTACCATGAAAAAAATCACGTTAGCAGTACCTTGGGGTCAATATGACCCCATTACTAAAAATACATTTTGCCACCAGTAGAAAAACTCAATTCGTAATTAGTCTGTGTTTATTGCTTGAAAAATGTAGTGGAGTGCACAATACATAAATATTTTACTTCTGACACTAGTTACAGACCACCTTGCTGTGTTCTTCGCAAGTGGTGTAATGACATCTACTACAGGTGAATCTGTACTTTTTGTCCTTCAATCTCGGACAATCTTGCATCTCTTGCGCCTTGATGGACAATACCTGGTGATGTTTTGTACAGCTAGAGGTGCTTCTGGTAAAATTCCACAGCTGCAAATGATTTGTTTCACAACCTGAGGTGTTTGCGGGGTCACCAATTTGCGCTTAGCTTGGAGAACAATCAACAATATGAGTAGTTCTTTCAGGGGGTCAATATGACCTCAAACAAATAAAATGTAAAATTTACAAAAAAGGCAACATTAAAATTAAGATTGAATGAATGGAAACAGTTGACAAGAACCTGCAAAGAAAATACAAAGCGAGATGAAAGCTTATAATCTCAAAGTTTGGAATATTTAGCCTATCAAATAAGCCTGGGGTCATATTGACCCCATGGTACCACAGCAGGGTTAATGCTGATCTTCAAAAAGACTCTTTCAATGTTTTTGGGGACGCAAATGCCTTCAGCCCTACCCCTTCTCTAAAGAAATTTCAAAAGAGCGAAAAATACTCACTTTTGAAAAAAAGAAAAAGGTCTTCACCTTTGTTTGAAGCAGAAAATAGCGAAAACGTCACTTTAAAAGTATTGATATAAAAAAAACACAGGTCTTCAACCCTTCTTTGAAATAGAAATGCTTTTAGTGCTCTACCTATGCAAGAAAAAGTGTTAAGCTTACATTTTATGTTGCGCTTTGATCAGGGATTGGCTTATTCAGACTTGATTCGACTTGCATGGGAAAATGATTTTCTCAAATTAATCGAATTCAAAGACTGCAATTAGTAATGTGCAGCAAATTGATTCAGCATCATGTAAATTTGTCGGCTTTGGCAGTGAGACAGAGACAGTATTGATACAAGTAGGCTATTACAGCACAAGCACTAGGTGATAGCTTTACATGTAACACAGCGGAATTTAATTTGGATTGGTCACTAAGGACGAAGCAAAATGGAAATGCATCAAATTTTCTTCAGAATCGAGAGGCAGGCACAAGCTCTGAACATACTAACAGAAACGAAGCTAAAAAAGTAGAAGGCCTGCAATTCATTTCATAGATCAGGACCTATGCAGTTTATTCCAAGACATAATGGAACTTACGAGTCATTAATCTCTCACTTGCAATGATTCAAGACACTACTAGGTCTAGCACAACAGTTAAAAGCAGCTAAAGACACAAAATAATGTCTAATTATTACTAAGCATTTTTTACTAATTGAGCAAATGGTCATTTTAACCCCTCGCTGTAATTCTAATGTTAAGACATTAACTGATACTACGTTCATCAGTGTATGTTGAGAGATGTTTATTTATCACCTGCGCGAGTTACCCCAGCGTCGATTTAAATCTATGTCGAAGTAAGAGGGTATGTCAACTGTTACGGTGATGATACGCTCATACGAGTCTGTGACGTTGCATTGTGCTTTATCTTTTTTTCTTGCTTTTCTATTGTTTCTGTGAAAGGATTTTTGCAAGCTAGATTGAATTGCACTTGCGATGCTGTTTTGTGAAGGCCTATATGATTCCTATAAAACATAAAAATGGGGTAAATTGCAATTCAAGCACTTTACAGACCAACAAGACCCTGAACATTTGCAAGCTGTTTGTTTTTAGTTGTGAAATGGATTTAGCTTTATAGAAAAAAAGTTAGAAAGAAATATGAGTTGGGTAGGTTAAAGAAGTAAAATATTACTAGGGTGTGCAGTACTTTTAAAAGGAGTCGCAGGTCAGCATTAGTTGCATTTCATTCTACGGTACTAAGAAGCAGTAATGTTTTGCTGGCTAAAGTTTAACTTTTCTGATATAAAATAAACTAGTTTACTTAAAGGCCCATTCAAATATCATGTCATTCCTCCATAGAGGAGACGGTGGAAGCAAAACAGTCGTATTTGTGTTACTTGGAAGGAGGGGGCATAACAGATATCGTTATATGACAAACTTGCTGTTATATTTAAAAGAATTAGAGTGTTTAATCTTGTGATTAAAACAGATTTTTGTGGCGAATCCGAATAGCTAAAGCTTGCTTGAAAATTTTATATGTGATTTGTCATATGATAAGTAGAGGGATATACGAAAACGTCATAATGCATCACATCGGGGGATTAGAAAGCGTAATATGATTTGTGAGCGGCCCCTAAGCACGTAATGAGCATCAAGTGAGGGCAAACTTTAAAGAAAACGTTACCGGTACGACTCTACAGATTTAAAGGTATGAATGTTCATAAAGCATTATCTCAGGTAGAAAGTGCTTTGGGAACACACAGTAGAACATATTATAGCCTCTTACATTTTTTACTCTCATGCCTACTGACGTGTGGTATAGAAATTGGTTTGATGGTTTGCACCATTGGCTCTAAAGGAAGAGAGCAACCTTCCACCAATGGATGTAAACGTACATCTTTCTGTAAGAAATGTGATGTTGATTTGCACCCTAATTTACTTCAATAGTACCCCTTCAAAATTAAAGAATGTTATGACTACGTATCGATTTGTAACGAGCCGATGTACTGCCATATACAGAAACATTGCAACTGCATCCGCTTTTGTCTCTTGTACTTGACGATTGTTTTATTGCTTCAAATTCGTTGTTTTTTGTTGAAGTTTTAAATTTTGATGTTGAAGCATATTCTTTTTGTGTTGATATGTGCTTTCAGCCACTTGTGTTTCAATCATTTTTCTTCCTTCATTTTCTATTTGGTGTACGTTAATTTAAATTTCTCAAAATGTCTGTCGCGAAAATTTAGCTAACAATACAGTCAGTGCCGCAGCAAACCAAACTAAGGCCTCCTCCAAAATTTATACGGCCCTTTTCAATACGGTTTTGATGTGGGAGAAAGAAAACTATTTTCAATCAAATTTAAGATAAGTACTGTTTTTTTCAGAATCAATATTTTCACACTTCCCAATGACCTGTTTTCAATCCTTTTCTCAAGTTACAGCCTTTCTCTTTTTTGTAAATCAACATTTTAGAATTTCCAATTTTTGAAATAACATTCTTTGAGGCGGGAACCATAGACATGGCCGCCCCTTTCTCCCGCCAAGGGGTGTGGGGATGGTGGTTTCATTGGCCCTGAGCCTCTAACTACTCTGCTCGATCAAAAACTATATTTTTTTTATCTGAAAAAGAACCCTAATGCCTATAAATATCAATATTTGACAAAAGAGAGTTTTAATAGCGATTGAACGTCTTATAATCTAAAGAAGCATAAAATGAAAGTATAGTTGTCAGCTTTTTTCAAAAGCTTTTCAATATTATGTTTTGCTTTAAGCTACAATATTGTAACACAACTATGACGTCACAGCGTAAAGTATTAATAGTTCATACACTGACGTTGCAAAAAAAAACGACTCGAAGGGAATGTATTTGTAATATAAACAGTAAACAATTAACCGTATTTTAACGTTTACGAGTATGCCATGGTTGCAATCTGCACGTACCCTCCTACCGCTACGTCGATTTAAACCAACTGTGCGTTTTTCGTTAGATAAAGAAAATATATTTACAAACAAAATTAAAACTAAATTTGTTGTTTACTACATCAAATCTATTAAATTAAAGTGAAATTTTGAAAAAATGTTTTTCTTGGGAAGATACGGGCTAAAGAAAATACGATCACTTGCCGTGTGTCAAACTCTCCACTTATCATGTGGTGGATGAGTACATTATAAAAATATAAATTCTCTTTGAAAATGTGCTGTTGCCAAAGATAGAGCATAGCTTATGATGACAAAGGCAACAACGATTTGTTCCACTTTTGTGCATAGCCAGTCAGTACATGGAAGTAACTGTTGTTGGGTCATTTTGAATTGCAATTGTCCCGAAATGCATATGTTCTTAGGTCGCATCTTTATTCTTTCAATCACTAGGACAATGACAGCAGTGCCAAACATTGGACAAGTAGTTCAGATTTGCTTTTAAGTTTCTAATTTTTCATGTTTTGTTTGAATTTTTTGGATATTTTCCATAAATTTACTGCTTGTTGGAATCCACATACCAGAGGAAATGAACAAGCGTCTTTCCCAAAGCATAGCGATGTAGCCAAGTCCATAATAGTGTAATGGAGTCATGTCACCATTAAAACAGTGTTCTATCAAATCCAGTGGTTTTTAAACTTTTTCCTTAAACTTTTTTAAACTTTAAACAGGTGTCAGCATCATTGTTTCCATTTGAACCAAGTGATTTAAAGACTGTGCCTGCATCATGGCTACCTGCAAGCAATGTTTATAGACATCCTCAAACCAACAACATATTACCTGATGCTAACGGTCATATACCAGGTAATACTGACAAAACATACCTAGAGTAATACTGTCCCCCTATGTGACTTACTGGTTTATTGAATTCGATTTTAGGTTGGGTGCCTATTTCAAGCGATCCCAAGCAATACTGTTGGCATCATTCAGTAGCTGATGATGCTCATCAAATTCTCCTTGTTTTGAAAGAGAGTGATGCTGAAGAAGATAATTTGTCGAGTGCCTTGCAGTTGTGTACAGAACCTATGTCAACCTACAAAGGCAAAACACTCGAGCTCATTGGAACAAACATCAACTCCAATCCTTACAGTCGGTGATTTTATGTTATTTATTGAAAGCTTTATGAGCATACATGTATACATTTTTAATTAGTTTAAAGAAAATTATTTTGCTTTAGTTTCGTGTAATTAAGATATATGTATTTGCTTTTCGATTTACTTCCATGTTGAGTATATTCGGCTTTACGGTTGCAATTCGACGGAAGTGAGGCGCGATGAATTTTGTGTCATTCTTTCTGTCGGAAGTGCGTTGAACGCTCATAGTGTTACGTTGCGTACGGCGACGCCGAGTGGAACCATCTTTTGCTTTGAAAGCTCATCTTCGTGTTAAAACTGCGGATTAGGCCGACCGCAATGATATCTTGGGTAGACTGCCGGCTTATACGTACCTCCTGTGTTCAGACCCGCTTTTACGATGGCGATATTATCTGCACGGTGCCTTTTTGATGCAAACATATGATTTAGCCTAGAAAATTGCTGTTCAGTTGACTTTACTAAGGGAACAACTACGTAGCTACTAAACGGGCCTGAAAATTTTTATTTGATGTAATGGTCATTTAACATTACAGACTTGGGAGCAAAGCAAGCACCATTCCACGTGCTGGTTGCCCATGGAAGCATATTAGCACGCTCTCTACCTTCTGAAATCAATTTATCTTCTTTAAAAGATTGGTTTTTGAATGAAGAGCACGGTACAACTTATGGAAGTGTTGAAGGAGTAGTGTGGCGTTGTGATAATGGAAAAATGTTTAAGGTGCGTTAAATATCTACAGTTGCAGTGCTTATGGTGCTGGCAAGTAAATATTTTTATACCAAACTGGTTTATATCAGGCTTTCTCTGGCTGTTCCGCGACCTTCTTCAAAGCGTCCTGCAAATTATTTCTGCCGTCCGTTAGTAGTAGTTATTTTGCATTTTTGCAGTTAAGCTGTAAGCAGATATTTTTGCCGGTTAGTTTACGCAGTGTTGCTATCAGGCATCTACTACTTGGCCGTTTGCGAAGTCGCATGCTAAATTATATTTAATTGGCGCGATGGCGTTGTGGTTAGAGCGTCCGCTTCGCAATCGGTAGACCTGGAGTACATTTTCTTTATCGAGTCACACTAAAAGACTAAAGAAATGTGATTTACGCTATCCCTGCTGTGCGCTCAGCACAACGGTGATGGTGTGTGGAACAAGACGATAAGTTCACTTGTTTCCTTGAGTAAGGCACTTTATAGGATGCTTCCATCTTAATGAGCAGGCTAGCGGCGGGGCCAAACAGTCTACCCGTCATGGTGGCCCAGTCTTACTGCGGAACTGGCGAAAATAGCGCGGGTTAATGCGCATGAGATGCTTTCATTATCACCCTCACTTAAGATACGAGTTTACTCAGCAAATCATTAAAAAAGTGCAATGGGCCTAAATTGGTCTGAACACATAACCGAAAAAACAAATATTGTTACAACATCCAGTGGTCGACAAAGATGGAAGTATATAAGGCAGTTGTTCTCGACAGCTTTGAGGTTGTTAGACGTGGACCTTAAAAAGGCGCCACATCAAGCGGTTAGAGCTTGTTCAGTTGTTCGTATTCTCAATTTGCGTTTATCCTTTGCACGAGGTGAGAAAGTGGAAGGATTTCAAACCTTGAGGGTTTCTACGAGACTGGTGCAACATACGCCCTGCGTTACTTCATTAACTTTTCATCAAAAGTTCAGAAAAATAAACTTCATTAAGTAGGCCTTTAAGTTGTAACTACTTATGTAAAGTTGTACGATAGTGTTTTTATCTTCATTATTGGCATTTTTGACTTTGGATTAGCTTACGTTACGCTGCTCCGAAATTTAGACTACTGTGTTTACCTGTCTTTGCCGACTCTTTGTTGTTGCGTCACTATCGGCAAGGTAGTGAAATAGATACCAAGCTAACCTCCAGCCCAACCTCCTCTTACTCAACTCCCGCCTCCTTTTCAATCCCACTCCAACTTTTCATGGGGTCACCTTCGACCGCACCCTTTCCTTTTCTAAACATGTGTGTTCGCTGAAGGCCAAGTTTTTCCCTCGTCGCAAGGCCTTACGCTGTATCTCTGCTTCCTCATGGGAACCCTGTAAGGAGTCCCTCTTTCTACTGTATAAAGCTTGTCTTCAGCTTCTTCTCACACATGCTTCACCCGGATGGTTTCCTTTCTTAAGCGTTACCAATATCACCAAATTGGAACGGCTCCACCGAGCGGCCAGTCGCGCCTTCTCCGATTGCCTCTCGTCCTCCCCTGTCCCACTTCTTCTCTCCGAAGCTTCCCTACGAGTCACCCTGACTCATTTCGCTCTTTCATCTTATGAGCGGGTGCTTCGTCTCCCAACCTCCTTTCCCATTTCAGGTTTGGCCAGACTAGGAGTGAGGCCAAGACTCTGCAGATCCTCCTGGAGAGCATTTGCGTCCACACACTCGCTCATGCTTCCTTCTGCTTGCCCTAAGGAGGCTCTCCTTGCTTGCCCTCCCTCTTTTCCTCGAAACCAGCCTTCACTGTTTAGTCCGCCTTTTCCTCTCCATGCTTCTGCTCTGATCCCCCCCTTTCTCGCCAAGGTGCGACTCTTACCTTGACTCTCTCTCCCCCCCCCCCTTACGATCTGGTGCTTTGGACTGACGGCTCTGGTTTTTTATCTTTGGCAAAGGCGGCTCTGGGGTACTTGCCAACTGCTCTCTCTGTGGCACTGAGGCCGCTCTTGCATTTCCAGCAGGTCCAGTATGCTCAAGTTCCCTGCTGAAGCCTGCGCCATTTTGCAAGATCCTGGCTGGTCTCGGCAGCCCTAACAAGTCTGCCACTTCTCTTCTCCAATCTGACTCTCATTCTGTTCTCACCACTTTATTCTCTCCTCCATCTTTCGTTTTACCCCAAATTCTTTGGCAAATCTGGCAGGAACTGTCTTCTCTCTGTTCCTGTTCTATCATGCTACAATGGGTCCCCGGACACTCGTTTGTCCCGCGGAACGACTTGGCTGATGAGCTGGCCAGACGGGGAGCGCTACTCACGTCTTCTACAATACCTTGTAGTTTTCCTTCTCTTATCTCTCGTATCCACTCTTCTCTTTTTTCTAACTGGAGGCGTACTGTCTCATCGAAATTTTTCGACACACAGGCTCCCTCAAGTTCCATCGAGGAACTTGTTCTCCCTCGTCATGCTCGTTGTGTTCTCTCTCGTCTATGCTGCAACAGACACAGCCTTCTATTAAGCTCTTATCTCTCTGGGATTAGCAGAATCGAGAATCCTTCCTGCAGCGTCTGTGAACACCCGTCCCAAGACACCTTTCATCTCATTCTGCATTGTCCAGCTGCGGACTCTTTTCGTCGCTCGCTTTTTGGCGACTCTCTGTCTCTTCATGACCTCCGGTCCAGGCCTTAGGGAGTCGCCCGGCCTCTGGGGCTCTATGATCTTTCGTCATGCCCCCATTCCTCGGAAGGGGTCGGTTAGCAACAACAACAACAACAACAGGGTAGTGAAATATTATTATTCGAAAAATATTCTAATATATTTTTTCCATGAAACGGACGAGGGTAGAGCACTGCCAGTGAAGAGAAGATATACAGGGTGCGGCATAAGTAACGCCCTTTGTTTAAGTGGAACGAAATTAAGGCCTTTTTGGTTATACTTTATTTTTTCAAACATGAATGCATTGCCACAGGTTAATAAATTAATATAATGCATATGCGGTTAAATAATGTTCAGTGCAAATGAAATCAAGCACCACTTTTATTGTTTTCATAGTACAATTTAATTGCTTTTACTCTCTGTTCCTTTGTTAAGCTCATGGTTGTATAAAGCATCCGAAAAAACGAAGAATTTGTAAATTAATTAAACAAAATAATTTGCTCTCTGTTCCTATGTTAATCTCATGGTTGCTTAAAATTCCTAAAACAATGAAGATTTAGCAAATTAATTAAACAAAATAATACAGAAAATGTATGCTACAGTATAAGATGTAAAATCAAAAAGGGCGTTACTCATGCCTGTATATCAATGTTTCCCAAACTTTTTTGTCTGGTGGCACAGTAAATAAGCTAAACAATTTCGCGGCACAACAGCCACTTGAATCAATTCGTATTGACCGCAAGTAGCATTACAGGTGACAGCAAGAACGGTGATGATGACCTTTTTTTCGGAGATCATTTCCTAAACTTTGTGCCGCGGCACACAGTTTGGAAACACTATATCAACGATAACGTCACGCTCTGAGATGACTGATTGCGTTTATTTTTTATCATAAAATTTGTGTATGCGGCCTATTATTCAGTTGTCATCCGTCAGCATCATTACAAGTTTTTGTGGCGGCACATTGAAATACGCCGTTACATAATCTTGTCTTGGACTGTACAGAACTGAGATGTACGCTGATGTCATCCCCATAGAATTCCAAGGTAACTGTGTGATGTAAACTGATCTTTGGCAAACGAAAGCATGAAAAACTTCTCAAAAGATTCAAAAACAACATCAAGACTAACTTCTCTAATGCTGGATTGACTCTTAAACAACTAGAGAAACGTACACAGAATCAGTGTAAGTGGCGTAGGCTCACGTACGTGACTGAAAAAAAATTTCGAGAGAAGGAGCGTAGAAACAGCGTCTCCATGACTCGCTTCAGTAGAAGAGAAGGTTTCCCGCACCAACAGTCTTTCCTTGCCGACATTACGGACGAATATGCATATTTTTTTTTATTTTACTCGTGAGCCATCAATAGGTCCATTCTGAACAACTCTGGAAAGCATATACACATCATCATCGTCAGCTACGCACTAGCCACCATTAGTACGAGGTGTGTCCGAAAAGTAACGAGACTGGTGTTATAAAAACTGTATTGAAAGGTATTGAAATATACCAAAGTCAAATTCCTTTAAGGTAATCTTCCACTTTGAAACACTTGTGCAATCGCTTTTTCCAGGGTTCAATACACTTTTGGAAGGCATTTTCTGGGATCTTTTTGAGCTCCGTCGTCGCGGCCATTTTGATGGAATCGATGTCAGAAAAAAATGGGTTCTCTTCAGAACAGATTTGATCTTGGGGAAGAGGAAAAAGTCACAGGGGACCAGATCGGGAGAATATGGAGGGTATTCCAAAGTTGCAATGTTCCTTTCTGCAAGAAACTGACCAATACTCAGAGCTGTGTGATCAAGAGCGTTATCGTGATGGAGTGTCCATGCGTGAGCTTCCCAAAAAAGTCCACTTCTTGTCACGCACTGTCTCATAAGGCGCCGAAGAATGTCTTTAAGACATCGTTCATTTCGAATTCCTACCCCAAGGCCAAACAGTGCACTAAACCGTCTATAAAGACATTCTTCAGAGCCTTATGAGACAGTGCTTGACAAGAGGTGGACCTTTTTGGGAAGCTCACGCATGGACACTCCATCACGATAACGCTCTTGATCACACAGCCCTGAGTATTGGTCAGTTTTTCGAAAGGAACATTGCAATTTTGGAATACCCTCCATATTCTCCCGATCTGGTCCCCTGTGACTTTTTCCTCTTCCCCAAGATCAAATCTGTTCTGAAGAGAACCCATTTTTTCTGACATCGATTCCATCAAAATGGCCGCGACGACGGAGCTCAAAAAGATCCCAGAAAATGCCTTCCAAGAGTGTATTGAATCCTGGAAAAAGGCGAATGCACAAGTGTTTCAAAGTGGAAGGGAATTACTTTGAAAGAATATGACTTTGGTATATTTCAATACCTTTCAATACAGTTTTTATAACACCAGTCTCGTTACTTTTCGGACACATCTCGTATGCAATATATCTTCAATTCGAGCTGGGGCAAACAAAAAATTATATTCCCCATGGGTCCAAGGTTTGATAGTATCCCATATATTCACCCTTGACCTTAAGCTCCATCACGTAAAATAATAGGTAATGTTACTGGACTAAAAAAGTTCTGGAAATATTGGTCAATGTCAAGGACAAAGGGATGGGTGACTACTTTACGATCAAACCGTGAATGTTTGCCTAATAAGGTAGCCTACACTAGCTTTGGTACCAACTCAAGAATGGGTTAATTAGCCTTTGTTTGAGGGTAATCATTATAAATTTTGACAGGTCCATCGACATCACCTTGGTTTAACTTGGCCGATCCGATTGACGCAAGTTGACAAAGAAGATATTGTTGATAGAAAGCAAGAAGTCAACTCGATGCCTCTGCTCTGCACTCGAAAAGTTGTTGTGAACACTGAACTTCTTCAACGCATTGATGATAAAGAACTATGCCAACAATATGTAACTCTGAAAAACCTTCACTCGAAATCATTTTGTTCCTTACCAAAGTTGGCTGCGTTTCGCCGGTAGCCATAAATTTTCATGTTCTATAATTAATTTTTATTTAGTAGTAATGGTGAATGATTGTGTAGTAGGTGTAGACAATAGCTGCTGACGTCACGGCACCGTTGACGCTTCAGTGCCGTCGCAAAAGCGAATAAAGTCTGTCAACAAAGTGATCATTTTTTCAGATGCAAAACTAGGGTAAGTTTAGATACAGAATTAGGGTAAGTGGGAGACCATTTTCAGTTCTGCAGCATCAGCTTGAATTAGCCTGTTATTAACCCAAGCATTTTTGCTTAAAAGTGAATTATGAAAGTGATTTCATGAACAACTTCGTAATGTTTGGAAAAATGAATGGGGTTCACCAGCCCGATTACCGTAATTTTCGGTTACGCATCTGCAATGGTTGAACTAATTGGATCGCAATCTCAGGCCGCGCTTAAACTAAAAATTAAACTTTCTAGTTACCAGTTTTAGCGTAACGCACCAATTTCGAGAAGCAAAACCATTTGGCGGTTAGTGGAGGATGAAGCGAGGTAGATAAAGGTGGTCCGAGCAAATCAATTATTTCACATTTATTAGTTTTACGTAAGATTTGTTCATCATGACTCACACCGGCTACGCAGGTCTTTCGACCATTTTGTTGTAATTTTGCTTGAGATGGTAAAAGACCAACAGATGATGCACCTGCGGCGGTTCAATCTGTGAAGAGAGCAGAATTCGAGCAGTACTGTGAGAGTAACATGGTCCGTGACCGTGGATATCGCATGTTAGAGCCGCTATTTTAATGTTTTGCATGTAAGTAATTTTTGAGCTGCCTATATGGCGACTATACGAGATACGAACTTTGCATCATCGATGCTTTACTGAAGTCAAACTTTATGGGTGACTCATGATCATTCTCGCTATGTTCGCGCGCTCGTTATTCTATAAAATCATTTGTTGGCCTAAACTTGTCATAAAAAATAAGACATATCTACACATCATGAATAATGTTCGCTCTTTGTTATAATTAAATAGTACTGGGTGACTAAGCCGTATGGCCAGGCCTAGTTTCGTCTGACGCACGACAATGTGATCTAGTAAATAGCGTATCAAAAGAGCATAGCAATTGGTCAAAGGTATTAACGTTTGAAGGTATTCAAAAGATTCATTGCAAGTAATCATTCGCGCATTCGATGTTGTGTTTATGATTTGAAAATGTATTCGTTCTTGCAGTCAGACGGGCTGTAGTAACTACTCAACGACAACAACAAAGCAACACAAAGAAACCTTATCAAGCTTCCCCAAATCTATGTCCGTTATCAAAAATTTTGATTTTAGTTTTGTGATTCACATAGGCAACGCAGGTAATATTCAAATGCGACTTAAGTATTGTTTGTATGGTAATCTCGGTTGAGGTGATCACTAAAAAAAGTGCGATGCAAACCGGTAGAGAGATATACACTACAATCATGCTGATTTACAACAGCGAAGAATTTGGACCACCGCAAAATGATTCTGTATCCTCAAGAGTAAAGTCAGATATTCATTATTATCAATCATTGCGTATCTTTCGCCATATTCGGAATATATATGTAGCCTAAGCTTAGATTGAGCTATCGTTGTTTTGTTATCGAGCAGTTGATTAAACTGATCAACAAGCGTCTAGGCCCAATATTGTTGCTGTGTTCCATTACCGACGCTAACCGTCGCGATGGCGTAGAGGTCTGCACCTATCAACAGCCGCCTCAACGTGGTGGTGCGGGTCGGGTCGAAATGGCTGTCGGCCTTCTCGAGGGTCCCAGTTATCTCGGACACAAAACCATTTTTTCGCCGTGCTACCGTCTCAACAAGCACAGGAGAGCAGCAAGCAGCCTCTTTGAAATCGGTCGACTGTTTTCTTTCTTTCCCATTTTCTCATTCTTCTCTTGATAAGCGGCAGCGTTCATTCTAACCCTTTCCCTGCTCAATGTGCGCTGGAAGGGTAGATCGGTGCAAGGCTGCACCTGCTGCAAAAATGTTCATTTAAGGTGCTCAGTTCTCTCCTTTTCTAGATTCAAAACTCTAGGCAGCTCTCACTCCTGGAGCTTCCCTCCCTGCTGCGATTCTGCTTCTAGAGGTACTAACACTGTGTCTCTTCTCAAGCTTAAACACCCCCACTGTTCAATCTGGGCCATGTGGCCCCCCTCTGCTAATGCAGCGCTGCCACCCCACCCTCGCCTTCAAATTTTTTACCCCCTTCTGCCCATTTTGTATCTCCTCCCTCTGCATCCTCCCATCCCTTCATCTTCCTGGCTGGTTTTCTTTACCTCCTGCTTTCTCTTCCTCCTCCGCCTCGCACAGGGTTCTTCAATCGAAAGCTGGAGATTACTGAGCCAGAAACACTAAACTATAACACTTTATCTCGTTTTATCCTATACCTTATGTGTATCCGGGAATCCAACCTTAACTCATCTTCCTCTTTCTGAATCCCTAGATTATCTGCTGTGCGCTCTGACCGCACCCACTCTACCGGTCCCGGTCTGTCATTCTTTTTCCCAATGACACGCACGCTCGCGGCAGCGTCATCATTTTCGTCAAGTAAGGCTTATCCTTTTCTGAACTTTCTACTTCCTCTCTCATAGCTTAATCCCTACTCCTACTCCGATTATATAGAGGTCAACATCTCACTAAACAACTCCTCCCTGCTCGCTTTCCTTGATGTTTATGCTTCCCCTATTCGCTCTTTTTTGACGCAGAGTAAAACCGACTTCTTTTCCTCCTCAACAAATCTCTTTATTCTGGGGCACTTCAACTGCATCATCCCTTCTGGGACTCAAAAGGTACTTCTGACCCCCGTGGAGAGGAAGTATTCAATTGGGTCATCTCCTCTGACCTCTTACCCTTAATGATTCTGTCACATCTACTCTTCTCCATCGTTGCTTTGGAAGTAGCTCTTCTCCTGACATCTCATTTTCTCCCTCCTCTCTTGCTCAGGGAAGGTACTTTAGGACTTTGGCTCTGATCACCTAACAATTCTACTAACTGTCTCTCTCTCCAGTTTTCTGCCCCAACGAACGTACCCCTAACTTCAATTTTTAGAAAGCTTGTTAGAATGAATTTGCTCTTTACTTCGACTTTTACAGAAGAATACTCCTCTGCTGCTGCTCTCTTTACTTCTCTGGCACTAAATGCGGCCAAGTCTTCCATTCCTTTCGGCCACGTCAAACGCCAACCTCAAGCCTGGTGGTCTGCTGAGGTGGAAGAAGCGGTTAGTGAAAGACGTAAGGCCACTCATAGAAATGATGTAGATTGTCAGGCTTACATTTCTGCTTCCTGACATGCCTCGTCTGTCATCGTCAAGGCTGAGGCATGGCAAGGAACTTGCTCTTCTTTCCTATATGTAACCCTAAACTTGTGTTTTCTCTTCGTCGATTTGTCGTTGGCTCTTCTTTCTCCTCTCCTAACTTCCCCAACTGTTCCTCTCCCAAGGTGTTGGCATCGGTCTTCGCCGACTATTAGAAATTCCACTTTCTGTGTCTCAGCCAAAGGCCCTGCGTAGCAGAGCCAGAGGCTACCTCTCTGAGCTCCGCCGAGGCACGTGCCCTGAGGAGTCTTATTTGTTTTTCTGCTTCCCCTTTCTCCCCCACCGAATTTTTCGCGGCTGCCACAAACCTCTCCACAGTCACTGGCCCAAACAAAGTTGCCTATCCCATGCTAAAGCACCTTCCTCGCTCTGGCATTTTCTTTTGCACATTTTCAATTTTTCTGGGTCTTTGCATTTCTTTTCTTCCATTTGGAGGACATCTATTATTCACATCCATAAAATGGGAAAGCCTCTCGACTTTTCTACTTCCTTTCGGCATATCTCTCTCACCTCTGCGTCTCAAAGCTTTTTCAAGGCATCATTCTATCGCGTCTGCTCTTCTTTCTGGAATCTAACTCCATTCTTTTTTCCCGCCAGGCTGGTTTCCTGATCAAATTCTTTATTTTTCTCAATCCATTTCGGATGGGGTTAACAAAACCAAGCCTAGCTCTCGGACGATTTTTGCTACTACTGACTTCTCCAAAGCTTTTGTCTGGTACCCTGCCTATTTTCCGAAACTTATTTCGGCTAGCCTCCTTCCTTGCTTTGCTCGTTGGACTTAATTTTTCCTATCTGACAGGCGTGCATGCGTGGTTTTTCAAAATCACGAAAGCCTCTGCTTTCAAATTTGTGGAGGTGTTCTGCTAAAACCCGTTCATGCCTAGGTATTTTTCTCTCTTTTCATCAATGATCATCCCGCTTCTCTGCCTTCTTCCAACAGCTGCTCTCTTTATGCTGACGACCCGGCCATTTGGTCCTCCTTGGTTCCTGCTGCAGTGGAGGCTACATAAGGAACTGTGATTCGACTAAAGCGCTGGTCTGAACATTGGTGTCTTCCTCTCAATCCGAGCAAATGTGTGGCCTCTTTTTTCTAAATGGATCCCACCAAGTTAACCTTCTCTCATCCATCCCTTACCCTCCGTTTCAACCCCACTTCTACTTTTCTTGAGATCGTCTTCGATCACACCCTTTTCTTTTCTAATTATGTGTTTTCGCTGAAGGCCAAGCTCTTTTTTCGTCTCAAGGCCTTACGCTGTATCTCTGCTTCATCGTGAGGCCTCTCTATGGAGCTCCTCTTTCTTCTGCATAAAGCTTTTCTTCTGCCCCTTCTCGCTTATATTTCACCCGAATGGTTTTCTTTTCTTAGCGTCACCAACTTCACCAAATTTGAACGCTTTTGCCGAGCGGCAAGTCGCGCCATCTTCGGATGCCTCTCGTCTTCCCTTATTTCACCTCTTCTCTCTGAGATGTCTCTATATCTTCTCTACGTATCACCCTGAATCATTTTGCTCAGTTATCTTATGAGCGGGCTCTTGGTCTCCCAACGTTCTTTTCCATTTCAGATTTGGAGTGAAACCAATACTCTGCAGATCCTCCTGGAGAGCTTTTTCCTCCACTTACCCGCTCATGCTTTCTCCGAAGAATGTTCTTTTTGCTTGCCCTCCCTCTCCTCTTTGGAACCTGCCTTCCTTTACTGAGGAATCTACCCTTTCCTCTCCATGCTCCCGCTCCAATATCCCTCTATCTCGCCAAGGTGCGGCTCTCGCTTTTCTTGACTTTCTCTCACCTTACGATCTAGTAATCTGGACAGAAGGCTCTGTTCCTTTTCCTTTTGGCAAAGGCTGCTCTGGCATACTTGCCAATTGCTTACTTTGTGGCCACCCTTTCCTTTTTAGTAGGTCCAGTTTTTCCACTGAAGCCTGCGCCATTTAGCAAGCTCTGCGCTGGTCTCGGCAGCTCCTACAAGTCAACTATTTCTCTTCTTTTCTCCACCTCTCCCTTTGTCCTCTCCTCAGTCTTTTCTTTTACCTCAATCTCTCTGGCAGAAACTGCCTTCTTTTTCTCCTTTACTATCAGACCACAATGGGTCCCCGGGCATTCGTTTCTCTCGGGGAACAATGCGGCTGGTTGAGCTGCCAGACGGGGAGCGCTACTTGTGCCTTCTGTACTCCCTCTTCTCTTATGTATCCACTCTTTCTCGGACTGGAGGCGTACTCTCTCATCTAATTTCTTTTGACACAAAGGTTCAGTCGGTTTCCACTGAGGAACTTTCGCCCCCTTGTCACTCTCCTTTGTCTTCGCTGCAACGGATACAGTCTTCTGTTAAGCTTATATCTCTGGAGAATCCCTTATGCAGCGCCTGCGGTCATCCGTCCTAGGACATCTTTCATCTCATTCTGTACTGACCACTTGTCCAGCTACAGACTCTTGCTCGCTCTCTACGACCTCTGGTCTAGGCTCTAGCGAGTTGCTCAGCTTCTGGGTTTCATGGTCCTCCGTTATGCCCCATCCCTCGGAAGGGGTCGGGTAACAACATGGCGAGGTGGTTAAAGCGTCCGCTTCGCAATCGCTGAAACTTTGGGTTCCTTTTCCCAAGTCGAGTTATACCAAGACTTCAAAAAATGGTAATTATAGCCTTCCAGCTTGGCGCTCAGCACAAAATGAATGGTGTTGAGAACAAGCCGACAAGCTTGCTTGTTGTGTCCTTGGGCAAGGCACTTAATGGGAGGCCTCCATATTAATGTGGCAGGGCCAACCAGTCTAACTGAAGACTCGCAAACAGAACCCAAGCTCTACGCAGTATATGTACATCTTCAGCACGATAGCTCAGGACGACGACGATTACCGACACTTTAATTCCGCAGCTTGACGCGCACCAATGAACTAAAAACATGCAGGAATTGAACTCGCGCCTATGGTAATTGTCATACGCTCCTGTTTAATAATCAATTATCACAAACTGCACCTGCAACGATGCAGCATCAACTGCCAAAAATGTCGTTGCTGCCTACTTTTTTTAATACCGGCAAGTGGGAGCTGTGGAAGTATAAACATGTTGTTTTTGGGTCAGCTTAGCCGTAGTTTGACTTGACCTAATATCTGAAGAGAGGTTTATTTGCAAGAAAGATCTGCGCTTAATATAAGAAGTCGTCTTTACGTTGTTGGATCTAGCACGTGAGGAAGAAGCTACCTGAATTGCACAATAGTTAGAAACCGCTACGCTCCGCCTTGCTCTATTGTTATTCTATTCGTTGCAATTTCCATCCGCCGTTGTTGCTTGATTCATTTACTACAAGCACGATCATAGGGTGAAAAGGAAAAGAAAGAGGTAGCAGGAGTGTGAAAGGAATCAGATGACGCGTTTTCAAACCTTTCACTTCGTCACGTCGTAGAGCGGTGTTTCTGATTCGCAGACTGTCCAAGGGTCTCAATCGAACGATTTCGTTACGAAGCATCAATATCAATTACAGCCAAATGCTGCGCAATCATTGATAAGATTTTGATCATTTGCGTATGAAACAATAAAATGATACTTCAGTATATCGTTATCTACCATAGCAACTCACAAATTTTGGGAGACAGCATGTTGTTGTTGTTTACCCGACCCCTTCCGAGGCATGGGGGCATGGCGGAAGACCATGGAGCCCCAGAGGCAGGGCAACTCCCCAGGGTCTGGACCAGAGGTTGTAGAGACAGAGAGTCGCCAAAGAGTGAGCGGCGCAGAGTC
Source organism: Trididemnum clinides (assembly GCA_963675345.1). NCBI lineage: Eukaryota > Metazoa > Chordata > Ascidiacea > Aplousobranchia > Didemnidae > Trididemnum > Trididemnum clinides. The sequence goes on from OY776293.1 coordinate 7,912,894, forward strand.
CGTGGCTGGACAGTGCAGAATGAGACAAAAAGTGTCCTGGGACGAGTGTCCACAGACGCTGCAGGAAGGATTCTCAATTCTGCCAATCCTAGAGAGATAAGAACTTAAGAGAAGGCTGTGTCCGTTGCAGCGAAGACGAGAGAGGACACAGCGAGCATGACGAGGGAGCACAAGTTCCTCGATGGAAACGAGGAAACCTGTGTGTCAAAATACTTCGATGAGACAGTACGCCTCCAGTCCGAGAAAAAAAAAGAGTGGATACGAGAGATAACAGAAGAGAGACTACAATAGATTGCGGAGGGCGCAAGTAGCGCACCCCGTCTGGCTAGCTCATCAGCCACGTCGTTCCCCGGGAGAAACGAGTGTCCGGGGACCCATTGTAGCCTGATAGAACAGGAGAGAGAAGACAGTTCCTGCCAGATTTGCCACAGAGTTTGGGATAAGAGAAAAGATGGAGGAGAGGACAGGGTGGTGAGGACAGAACGAGAGTCAGACAGGAGAAGAGAAATGGCAGACTTTATGGTGCTGCCGAGACCAGCAAAGAGCGTGCAGAATGGTGCAGGCTTCAGCGGAAAAACTTGAGCATACTGGGCCTGCCGAAAAAGGAGAGTGGCCTCAGTGCCACAGATAGAGCAGTTGGCAAGAACGCCGGAGCCGCCCTTGCCAAAAGGAAAAGAGCCGTCTGTCCAAAGCACCAGATCATGAGGGGGAAAGTTAAGGTCAGCGAGAGCTGCACCTTGGCGAGAAAGAGGGAGATCAGAGCGAGAGCATGGAGTGGGAAGGGTGGACTCCACCGTGAACGAAGACAGCTTCCAAGGATGACAGGGAGGGCAAGCAAGAAGAGCCTCCTTAGGGCAAGCAGAAGGAAGCATGAGCGGGTGAGTGGACGCAAAAGCTCTCCAGGATGATCTGCAGAGTCTTGGCCTCACTCCTAGTCTGGCCAAACCTGAAATAGGAAAGGAGGTTGGGAGACGAAGAGCCCGCTCATAAGAAAAAAGAGTGAAGTGAGTCAGGGTGACTCGTAGGGGAGGTAGAGAAGCCTCGGTAAGTAGTAGAGGGATAGGGGACGACGAGAGGCAGCCGGTGATGGCGCGACTGGCCGCACGGTGGAGGCATTCCAATTTGGTAAGATTGGTAGCGCTTAGGAAGGGAAACCATCCAGGTGAAGCGTAAGTGAGAAGGGGCCGAAGAAAAGATTTATACAGTAGAGAGAGGAACTCCTTAGAGGGGCCTCATGAGGAAGCAGAGATGCAGCGTAAGGCCTTGAGACGTGGGAAAAACTTGGCCTTCAGCGGAGATACATGCATAGAAAAGGAAAGAGTGCGGTCGAAGGTGAATCCAAGAAAAGTTGGAGTGGGGTTGAAACGGAGGCGGGAGCCGAGTAGGAGGAAATTGGGTTGGAGGTTAGCTTGGTGGGAATCCACTGAAAAGGAGGCCTCACATTTGCTCGGATTGAGAGGAAGACACCAGTACTCAGACCAGCGCTCCAATCGAAACAGAGCTCCTTGTGTGGCCTCCACCGCAGTGGAGACCGAGGGGGGAGGAGGACCAAATGGCCAGATCGTCAGCGTAGAAAGAGCAGCTGACGGAAGAAGGCAGAGAAGCCGGAAGATCATTAATGAAGAGAGAAAAGTACAGGACCAAGAACGGATCCTTGCGGAACATCTCGACGGACTCGAAAGGAACGGCTTTTGTGATTTTGATAAACCACAGAAGCGCGCCTATCAGAAAGGATAGATTGAGTCCAACGAGCAAAGCAAGGAGGGAGGCCAGCCGAAATCAGTTTGTGAAAAAGGGCGGGATGCCAGACAGAGTCAAAAGCTTTCGAGAAATCGATAGTAAATAGGATCGTCCGAGATCCCAGCCTGGGTTTGTTAAACCCATCCGAAATGGACTGAGAAAGGCACAGGATTTGATCGAAAGTAGACCGTCCAAGGCGGAAATCGGCCTGGAGGGGAGAAAGAATGGAATTAGATTCCAGAAAGAAGAGTAGACGGGATAGAATGATGCGTTCAAACAGCTTTGATACGCTGGAGGTGAGAGAGATACGCAGGAGGTGAGAGAGATAGATAGGAAGGAAGTAGGAGAGTCCAGAGGCTTTCCCATTTTGTGTATGGGAATAATGGAAGATGTCTTCCAGATGGAAGGAAAGGAATGCGAAGACCAAGAAAAATTGAAGATGTGAAGAAGAAAATGCATGCCAGAGCGAGGAAGGTGCTTTAGCATAGGATAGGCAACTTTGTCTGGACCAGTGGCGGTGGACGAGGAGAGGTTGGAGGCAGCTGCAAGAAATTCAGCCAGAGTGAAAGGAGAGCAAAAGGATGAGTGAGACACCACAGAGCACGTGGCTCGGCGGAGCTCAGAGGTAGCCTCTGGCTCTGCTACGCAGAGCCTTTGGCTGAGAAACGGAAAAGTGGGATCTCAGGTAAGCGGCATAGACTGAAGCCGATTCCCTGGGAGAAGAACAGTTGGGGAAGTTAGCAAAGGAAGAAGACGAGGAAGATGAGCCAGCAATAGAGCGAAGAGAGTGTCAGATTTAGGGTTAGATTTTGGTAAGAGAAGAGCAAGTCGTCTGCCATGCCTCAGCCTTGGCGATGACTGACGAGGCGCGTCGAGAAGCGGAGATGTAAGCCTGTCGGTCTTCATCACTTCTGTGACGGCAGCGAAAGCCTTGCGTCTTCACTAACCGCACTTTCCACCTCAGCAAACCACCACGCTTTAGGAGGGCGTTTGATGCGGCAAAAAGAAATGAAAGATTTGGCCGCATTCAGTGCCAGAGAGGTAAAGAGAAAGAGACGAGTATTCCTCTGCTGAAGGACAGTGGCAGTCAATGTAAGAGGCAAAGTCATTCCAGCAAGCTTTCTGAAAATTGAAGGAAGAGGGGCGCTCGTTGGGGCGAAGGACCGGAGAGAGAGGAATAGATAGAAGAATTGGTAAGTGGTCAGAACCAAGGTCCTGTAGTACCTCCCAGGAGCAAGAAAGGGCAAGAGAAGAGGGGGCAAAGGAGATGTCAGGAGAGGAGCGACTGCCAGAGGAGCGATGGAGAAGGGTGGGTGTGTCAGGGTCATTGAGGGGGAGGAGATGACCCAGTCGAATATTTCTTCCCAGCGGGGGTCGGAAGTAACTCTGGAGTCCCAAAGAAGGTGATGGCAATTAAAGTCCCCCAGAATGAAGAGATTTCTGGAGGAGGGAAGAATGGAGGGAGAAAAGTAATCGGTTCTGCCATCCGTTGGGGAGGAGCGAATAGGGGGGCGTACACACTAAGAAAAGAGAGCGAGGAGAAGTTGTTTAGAGAGATGTTGATCCCTACATAATCAGAGTAGGGATCAAGCGAAGAAAGAGAGAAGGTAGAAAGTTCAGAAAAAGATAGGCCCGGCCGGACGAAAATGACAACGCCGCCGCTAGCGTGCGTCGTATCAAAATAGAGAATGCCAGACCGGGAGTGGGTACAATCAAAACGCAGAGCAGAGAATCCAAAAATCCGGAAAGAGAAGTTAAGATTGGGTTCCTGAATGCAGATAAGGTTGACAGGATGGGACGAGAGAAAGCGAAGTAGTTCAGTGCTCCTGGCTCGAAGACCTCCAGCATTCCATTGAAGAACCCTGAGAGAGTCAGGGGGGAGTGGAGGCAGAAGGCGCAGAAGGACAGCCAGGAGCTAGGGACGGTGATGGGGGGGCAGAGGGAGAAGATATATAATGGACAGATGGGGGATAAGAAGTTTGGAGACGAGGGTGGGGCGAGAGAGCAGCGTTAGAAGAGGCGGGCTAGATTGCACAGTGGAGGTATACATGTCGGAGGAGTCCGAGGAGGGAGTCACAGTGATTCGGCAGGGGGGGGGGGTAGCTACAAGAGTGAGAGCTGCCAAGAGCTCTGAATTTGGATAAGGGAAGTTGTTAGCACCTTAGATGGATCCATTTGAAGCAAGCGCAGCATTGTACTGACTTGCCCCGCCAGGTCACATTTCCAGCGCACACAGAGCAAGGAAAGATGGGGCCAGGGTTGGGATGAATGTTACCGCTCATCAAAAGGAGGAGAATGAAGAGACGAAGAAGGGCAAGAGAAGGACAGGAGAAAAGAAAAAGAGAAAACAAGCGACCGATTTTAAAGAAGCTGTGTGCTGCCCTTCTGCGGTTGTTCAGGGGGCAGCATAGAGAAAAAATAAAGGGGAGTGCCAGGGGTAACTGGGACCCTCGGGAAGGCCAACAGCCATTTCGACCCAACCCAAACGGGGACGAGGACCGCACCAACACGTTGAGGCGGCAGTTGATTGGTGCAGGGGAGACAGCATCGCCATGTGGGTTTAAATAGCAACGGAAGCATTAACTGGTATTACTTGGTAAAGCATTATGTGTAACAAAAAAAGGTACAAAAAATTACTTACAATAAGCTAGAAACGAAAGCAGCCTTCCACTCATGCAGCACAGACAACAAGTCCCGATACTCTGAAACTATTAGTGTATTAACAACTCGACTAAGACACCAAACCAGTATTGGCATGTAAAGGCAACCAAAACATTCCCAACAATGCTTCACAAAAATTTACTATATCTATCTAAGTCAGCGGTTCTCAATTGGGGGTGCGAGCTTTTCTTCTCTGACTATTGATTCAACGATGGTAATACAAAAAACATTACATCAAATGCTGCAAGGGGTGCAAAAATCATTTTTCCATCAGGACGGGGTGCGGGCTTCAAAATGAAATGAGAACCGCTGATCTAAGTTAATATTCACCGTTTTGAGCGGCATACGTAGCTTTTGAGTTGATCAGCTTTTGATAAAATCTGATTATACAACGCACACAAGTATTTCAATTTCTAACGTTTAAGGCCGATTACATGTAAAGGTTCTAACAGCTTCAGTTTACCGTTAGACTTGTTAACAAAATCATCACATGCAGAGGTCGAAATTCTGCAGCAACATCGGAAATCTATTTCGGTAACTTGGTGTAACCTCTCAACTAGACTCATTACACCGTCGGTTAAGTTATGGCAGTGTTGAGCAATAATAGCCGTTAGTGACTTGCTTTTTGCTAAATTAGAGTTAATTAAGTGGCTTATACCATCGTTGGTGATATTGCAAAAGCTAATATTAAGAATTTTCAGTCGCGGAAGCTGTTGGCATAACAGTTTCAAACCTTTATCTGAAACGTCTGTTCCAGCAAGGGAGAGCTCATAGCAATGCCGCAGTCGAGTGTGAGTTAGTTCTTGACCTGGCCTAGCGTCTTTGGGAGTTGAAACAAGATGCTTTATGTGTGAATCTGTAACACCAGTAGTCCAAGATAGATCAATAACTTGAAGGGGCGGACAAGCAGCCGTAGCTAAAGCAGCGACAGCAGACCATGAACAACCAACTAAAAACAACTTCCTTAAACCAGGAGATCGTTCCAGTAACCACAGCAGCTGTCTGTAACTAATATTAGTCTGCGATAAATTAAGACTTTTGGGCGACCTTCTTACCAGACACTGAAGGGCTGCTGGTTTAATTCTTTTACCAGTTAGATTTATATCTAGCCAATACTTTGGTGATCCACAAAGTCGTAAAAAATCTTTGCAAACCAACATGCAATTGCACAAATCTTTTTGTGACATATATCGAATTACGCAAGTCCAAGTGGCTTTATCCTTTTCAGACAACTGTGAGTCAGATTCTGAGTCAGCATCACGTTTAAAAACTGAGGCCGGTCGAATAGGATATTTGATCAGCTCCTCGTCAGGTATTTTATTAACTACAGTAGGAAGACTTGGACGAGCTACCGGCCGATCATCGAAGTTGTCATCAAATCCATCATCTTCGATACGTGGTGTATCAAAATCCAATTTTGGAATTTTTGGTGAGGTGGGGCTTTCTTCTGTCTCGGAGGGTCGCTTTTCTTTTCGCCCAGTATTTGGCGGTTCTAACAATGGTTTGACTGCAGTCTGCACAGCTGCCTCACCGCCATTCATTGTAACACTAGAGGGGAGTATGGGGTTGAGACATCTTCGCTTGATGCAAGTTTGCTTCATTGTACCTGGTCCTCCATGTTTTCTCATATCACGACAAAACACACACTCTCGGCAATCATCACGTAAACAAGCATCGCACTGTTTACATCGTACTCGCCGAACTCTAGATGAGCCAATCTTTCGTAAATGAGCATTTTGGGGTGGCTTTGGTGGAAGCTTCACTTTTGGTTTCGGTCGTTTGCGTGGAGCTCCATTAGGCTGAATTGACTCAGGCCAATACGCTTTGGGTTTGCCTGAAATAGCTAAATTGGAATCATCTGAAGAATGCTTCGAGAGCAATTGCTTGCCAGCTTCCAGCAGGTCATCAGCACTTATAATGCCGTCCGGAACGTTTCTCTCGCTTGGTAAAAGATTTTCCAACACTTCTATAAGTTTTTGAAGACCTTTATATTCATACGGCGTAAGATGTACATGATCAATTACCTTGTCGTTTTCTTTATCTTCAGATAACGATTCGCATTTTTTTTCATAAAGTGCATTTTTATTTTGAAATTCATCATTCAAAAACGTCTTGCTAGTTAACGTATGCACATACCGCTCCAGAGCATACCAATGAATTTCACGAAAAAATGGAAATCTGAATTGATTAGGAACCCCCATTTTTTTTTCGAATTCAAAAACCTTCAATTGCATCGGAATATTAAACGAGCTCAAAAAGTTACCACTAAAAACAATGGAATCTTTCGACGCATATGTAGCATATATCCAGCCACCTGGTATAATAATCGTGTCACTTTGCTCCAACGTAACACACTGGCAAATAGATACCAAGTCTCCGAAAAAGAGAGCTTTCTGATTGCCAGACTTCACCCAGCGTTCGTAAAGCTCAAAATTGCTATCAGTGGGACTAATAAGCCAAAGTCTTTTCTCTCCCCTAAAGACGTGATACCAGAGAGACGATCCTCCAAAACCAATGTGGAAATCATTAAAGCTCCCAGCAGCAGATATTAGGCAATATTTTTGAACTTTAGGATAATTAAAACCATCGCTCTTTTCGGTCATAGGGGAAAATTTCAAATGGCGAGGCCACGCCAAATCAATCCAGTCTAAATGGTCCACTATCAAAGGTCTGTGCACCAATGGATCTAACCTGGATTTTGAAAATTCTAATGCAATAACATCGTAAATGCGAGTTCGCTCCTTTCCGTAAAAATACTGTTCAAACTCGCGCAAAGACATTTCAATAATTTGATTTGTACGACAGTCCATAACATCGACAATTCGTCGACCACCAATCAATGCCCGAACATCAGCAACTCCAAAGTGACTATCCTCTGGAACAACAATACCTGAAAACGCAAAAAAATCAGTACTTGTACTAGAGCTTTGAAACTTTAGAAAAATGCTTAGTCCATATAGTTTTTGCAACAAAAAAGTACTACAGAAAGTTATTATCTCTATGATTGATACAAATTTTAGTCCTGTGGACACAGAGCATCTACACATAGAAACTCATTCGGACTTGCATTGAGGTAATCAGCCCTGCTGACCACACTGTGCAACAATCTGACATATTGCAGCCCTGCCGAATAACTAGACGTTAAGGTTTTTTTGCAGAACACTACGAGGGCATTAAACTACCTAAACACTCGATTGCACGATATAAGCATTAGGAGTCGAAATTCAAAACACACAAATGTACTGTGACAAAACAGCAGGTAAAGTCTACGATGAAAAGTAAAATTGATTCAAATAATGAAACAGCATGTTTATTCTATATTTTATGCAGTACCATTAGTACAATAGCATACCTAATCCATCTTTCGTTTTTTTTCGGATTGGATTAAAAAATCCATACTCTTGAATACGTTTGAAAGTTAGCTCATCATGTTCATCGAGGTCAACAATTAAATCAGTTTTATATTTGTTGACTTTATCTTCGAGGTTGTACATCAAGTCAACAACGACTTTTTCAAATATTTCGCCATTTTCACATAACTCAGAACTATTTAGTAAACTAGATTCAAGCATTATTTACAATAAGTTCATGCCTGCGTTTCAAACAGTTTTGTAAAGCAATTCATCAAAAAACTGTGACATAATAAGACAAAGAAAGAGAAGTTACAAAATCAAACACATGTATTGGCGTTGTTGAATCATAAAACAATCAATCTGACTCCAAAAAACGTTATCAAGCCTTGACGTGTATTTGATAGTAATTAGAAACATTCTTTGTTTCATCGTGTAAAAAATAGCAAGAGCGTCTGGTCTGCTTCGCAGTCGGTACCTAAGTTAATTCTCTTGTTGAATGTCGATTCCAGTTGGCGATCATCAAGTAAAAGATAGTGAAAAGAAAAAAACCGGCAAGTTCGCTTCAGCAAGGTACTCAGCAGGATACTTCCATTTTTGAGTGGCAAACAAGTGGTGGCGCAAAGCACTTTACCGTCGTGGTGGCCAAGTCTGGCTAAAGACTTGCAAACAGAGCATAATGTCATATGCACAAATGAATCAATATGAAAGGGCTGGGTGTTTTTGAGTGCTGGCATGAATACGAACAAAATAAAGAACGCTTCCGACTGTGCTAAAAACGTGTTAATGGAAACCAGTCGTAATAGTAAAGTAGTAAAATAAATAACAAAAACCTTTATATTATTGAAAAATTTAAAGCAATACATTTAGATTTGTATTCACTATATTCTTTCAATAAATTCATTATCAAATCAAATTTGCTCAATAGTAATGTTTATTTCAGTTCTCAAGGAGTACGACAGCCTACAAAACTTCCTACTGTCCAACATGTAGCAAGTTGACATAATTTGAATAAACAATCACTGTGGCACATTTTTGCAAAACGTGATTGAAGAAATATATGATTGGCATCACGTGAAAAAATCAATCACATCCTCATGTCACGACTGTACACAACATCTAGTAAACAAAGATTAGTAGCAAAATGATAAAAAAAACAAAGTACTTTTCCATTTATCTGTTACTGAATGTCCTAGTAAGTTTCTTCCACGATATAATGCGTTGAGCTCTTGATATACACACTTGTCAAAACAAAAAATCAAAACATAAAAGTGTATTACAATAAAACAAGGATGAATAAAATTATAGTGATTGTAGAAAAATCAGTAAATCACAACGAAAACATAACAAAGCACAACATCTAGTAAATCGATAAAACCAAAAAAAAATTCACATAGAAATTTTCTACTCCACCATTTAAACAACAGAGTCCGATTCTTTAAATGGCGCCAACAAGCGAATAAAAACTTGAGCTTAATTATCTTCCCAGAGCATTACAGCATGAGACTTTCGTTCAGTCCATTTTGGTTCCAGTAATGGGGGACGTCTCATTTTAAATTCAGGGCAAACGACGTGTAAAATAAGACTCGGGTTAGAAAGGTATTGCATGGTAAAGTATCCTTTCATACTACCGCCTTCATTAGTTTTAAATGTCGTTGAACTTCTCCAGCTAAACGTTGATCCGGGTCGCATTACAGGGTAATACCCAACAACCCCATCGCCATCCACTACATGAAAATCACCCGTCTCATCCTTTATATCCCAATGTCTAGTCAAGAGTTTGCAAGACTCAGAGTTCGGAGCTTCAGCTGCCATTGACATGGTAATATGGTATGTATATAAATTCGATGCTGATATCACAGTATTAAACGTATGGTTGTAAGACCAACGCACTGACACAGTAATGTTATTAGTTTTCTTGGAAACTTCAGTGGCTTTATCATAAAGCAAAATATTACCCTGAACAATACAAAAATGATTATCTGTTAATTTATCAACATATTGTGAAAACCAATCCGCAAATGAATCAGCGATTGAACAATATTGCCCGTCTTGAAAAGCGATCAATTCTGTCTTATGGGCCACTTGTTTATGACACAAATCCTTAGGCAACACTAGCTGGGCAACAGATAACTTAAGCGATTGCGTGTGTGTTATAGGTAACGCAAAAAGACATTGTGATGAAAAAGATTCAACGGCTATTTCAAAGGGACAAAATCCACTACAAAAAAAACTCTCTTGTGGAAGAAATATTCCTCCAAAAATACCATACCTTCCGGGAGATTGACAGTTTTGTCCATTGTGTAGTAAATAAGATAATTTATAATCCAAAGGCAAAATAACTTTTCGCAGTTTTTCAAACTCATCTAAAACCTTTTCTTCCAAACCAGGATTAAGACTTTTAAATATTTCAGGGCAATTCTGTTCCAGATACGTTTCCAACGCAATCCATCTGGACTTGACTTTTTTGTAACAACTAAGATATTTGCCAAACAGCTGGTACTGCAGAATGAATACTTCTTTCCAAGTCCTTTCATCAAATGAATCTTTACAGCATTTGCTTTTTAACAACCAAACATCTCGACAAAGAGCTTTCCAAAGTTTATCAGACGAAGATAATCTGTTTAAATTCGTACACACTTCACTTACGCTGATCAAGTCTCTAAATTCCAAGTATTTAAATATTTCTAATAGAACTAAATCAGGTAAAAAATTCATGATATCAAGATCTTGATCTAGAGAAAAATAAAATTAGAAGCACAATGAGCAGTAAAAATCACAACGATTGCATAGTAGAACAACTCCACATTGCAAAATACACAGCATTGTATATAACATGCCTTATCTATGGTAGGATGCGTCAACGTTATAATAAAATAGCTATTTTTCAAAAATAGAATACCATCTAATAACACCAAAATCTTTAACAGCTGAACCACTGATATTAAAGGTAGAGTCAAATTTACTAAATAACGGCAAAATATTTTTATAAGGCACACTACTCAAAATTACACCTTGGATCACAGAATATAATACAAGCAATGAAGGATCACAATCTATGTTTCAATTTATCACAAAACAGCATTAGTACAAAAAATATCGCATAAAACAGTAGTAACTTCCAATAGACTTAACTCCTTTACTTGAGATGAAAACGAAAGTTTAATTGCAAAAAATTCCATGCTGCTTTTTCGAACTTGGTGATCCTATTGTTTGAAGTCACAACTATCCCAGCAATTTATTGCCAAGTATTGTAAAAATTACCTTAACATTTTATAACCCAAATCTCAAAATATCGCAAAAATGCTTTTACTTAGTTAAATCTTTGTTTCACCCTGAAACTATTAATCAATTAGTGGTTCGATCCAAAACAAACTGCAACAGAAATGAAGCCATGTGGGCTACGTAGTCCTTGCATTACTAAATGACATAACCAAAAAAAATAACGACATACTAAAAATGACATACCCAAAGTTTGCCACAGTATATTTTGTGAAACCCCCCCTAAATGGCCAATTGCATTGTTGTCGCTTGCAGACGTAGTGGTGAAAATAGAATTTTGAATATTGCAAAGTTCATACGTGTTTTTTACATATCTTATATATATATATTTTTTTTTACATATATATATATACAAGTCAAGAAATTTTTTTCCAATTTCACTCAATATGAAGGCTAATTAAAGTGCTGACCCAGTGAAAACCATGGTTCACCTTTGAAAATCACTGATCTAGGCCTTCATCTGTCACGAATGATCTTTATTTTTTAATCCTATCAAGACGCCAGCTTGCGAATTGCATCTTGTTTACTCTGCTACGTCTTTCGCAGTTATTACGATGTATTAGCCCAGCATTTGCCAGTGTTATATGAACCACAAGTTACGTCAATGTTTACTTCCAAATTGATACTTACACTGACTATGAAAAAAATCAAATAAAACATGAATTACTTTTAGTACTATATAATCACTACTAAAGTTACCTCAGCAAGCTTTCTACCAACAGAATGCTCTGCTACATGTATCATTATGAATGTTTTAGTTGTCAATTTTTACAAACTGCTATGTGTTTGTTTTCTAGCGAGTTTTCATTTAAACTCCTAATTTACAAACAAAAAAACATCTACATCTTTCAAAAAAAATTGCTGTTATGCTTTTATTTCTCAAATAAGATGGGGCTTCAGGTTTGATATGTATACTAAATAACATGATCAGAAGTAAAACAATTATAAAAATCACTAAACCAATAGCTATACCTCCATTTGTGATACTTTCACCACTCATTAAACCAAATAAATCATAATTGAAAAACGTTCGTTAATTCCAAGATAAAAAATAACACCTAACAGTTATGCAGCCCAACCACCAGATACTTCCAAGCAAGCACCATTTACATAACTACTTTCATCTGATGCTAAAAACAAAGCAGCATTTGCAACTTCATCTGGCTGACCAAACCTTCTCATTGGAACAATCTGTTCAAATCCTTTTTTTAAATCTGGTGTCATATTTTCTTTTGCCATTGGAGTTTCAATTGCCCCTGGTAATATAGCATTACATCTAATATCATAGGGCCCATATTCAATACAAACAGTCTTGGTAAAACCAATCACTCCGCTTTTCGATGCAACGTAATTTGCATTTTCAGCATATCCACATTTGCCAGCCATGCTAGAAATATTCACTATGCTAGCTCTGCAACCAGACGTGTGACCAACATTACTTTTGTCCAAGCCAAATTGTTGAAGAAATGCTTTTACAAACTCAAACGTTCCATATAGATTAACGTCAATAACTTTTTTAAACTGCTCACTGCTCATATTGACAAGAGGAGTTGGTTTGAAAATTCCAGCACTGTTTACCAAAATATTACTGGGTTCACCAAACTTGTTTTGTGATGCATTCATAACAGCTTCAGCAAATCCCGGCTTCGTGATATCTCCATCCATAAAAATAATTTGATCATTGATAAAACATTCATCACCACATGCTTTCTCTAGATTACTTTTATTGATATCAACCATCATCAATTTAGCTCCTTCTTTAGCAAAACGTTTTGATATTGCTCAGCCAATTCCACTTGCAGCACCAGTTATAATGCATGTTTTACCACTCATACGACCTAACATTTTGAAATGCAAAAACACTAAACAAAGAAACACTAATGATAACAACACATAGGTTTGGACCTACAGTAAAGATAACGTTATAGAAATGATGGTAGAAATCTAAAAGTACGAGCCAAATATATACTGTAATGTCTAGGATGCAGGATTGCTAATCGCAAAATGCTTTGATAACAGTTGACTGATGCAGCATAATAATTCATGTTTGCAAACTGGTATAATAGTTGACTGATGCAGTGCAATCGTTTAGATATAGGCTGAATCTTTGCAATTAAGAATCGAAACCACTTTTTATCTATTAGTTGAATCAAAAACCTCGTCTTGAATATATCGACTTGAGACAAAGCTTTGAAAAGCTTTTTTTTATTAAGGCCTCGTGTTCTTAATTGCTGTAAGGCACTGCAAAATACATTATCCAAACCCAACATTGAAAGCACTAGGTAACACAATTTACATTTTACAATAGCAGTATAAGCTACACACATTTGATCAATTAAATCATGAAAATGAACCATAAATGCATTCAAAACATGAACTTCACTTACTCAACAAAATACTGCATTACCTCGTTAAAACTCACAAAATTGACTAGGAAAAATGCAGCAATATAAAATCTACAAATAATAAATCCTGTCAGCTAAAAATTCACGATTTTATATTGGTTGATACTATTTTACTAAAAGCCACGTGATAAACAACTACCCGATAGAAATATTTCTGACACAAAAACCAAACTTTAAAAATCATAGAATGGATTTAAGTGATATAATTTAATCAAAGTATAGCAATGCATGAAAGCTTTACAAATAGCAGTCGATAACTGGCGACTAAATTCCTACGATGCATTTAATCATTTCATTTCTCAAGACTTGCACATGGTTAAACAAACTTAGTTAACATCTTTTGATTATGCGATACTTTCACAGCAAACCTAGTACCCTGAATACGACAAATAGCTTTGTACATCAAGAGAGAGGAACGCAAGCAGCATACTAAAACAAATATCATTGCATAACACAAGTCAGTTATCTGAGAGCTAGTTGCAATCAGGATAAAACATTTCTAAAAGAAATGTTATTGCACAACACAAATCAGGTATCTGAGTGCTAGTTGCAATCAAGATGAAACATTTTTATAAATTTCACAAGCATAAATAAACTGTGCCATAACAACAAAGCACATAAATCTTTCAGCTCATAAGCAATTACAAAACTTGTTTTCTAAACTAATAACGTACTTGCATAATAGTCTAGCTTGGCAGCAGCAGACATTTGAAAAATGAAGCATTCAATATGTGCATTTGTTGTTAAACGGAATGACGCTGCCACTTGGCGGCCATAATGTTCACAAAAATAGGAAACCATATCAATGGCAAAAGCTCTATCAATGAACATGTTTTCTAAGTGTTTTTAAATATAAGCCAGTGCATACCAACTGAAATGTCATTCAAAAATAGTTGCAAGGTCTACAAAATTCCTCTGGCAGTGTTGGAAAATAGAGAGCGGTATGTTTCAGAATCAAAAAAATACATCACATATTCTTGATGAACTCAAGATGGCATTAAGCTGAAACATATTTTTAATCTAACATCTACTGACTGATTGCTGGTGCAGTTTAGCGATTACCTATCATATAAACAGGTAGTATTGTTTACAAAACTTCGCTAAGCTTGTTCATCAAGTGTGGTTAACTCTTGTGGACACGATTCTGGCGGCTTTGATCATAATGTCTCATAGATATTCGAACTACCACCATCGTTATCGTATCGGTACATTGTTTGTTAAGCAGTTATGATGTCATATTAAAGCCTTCAGAAATACTGGTACCAAAATAACGATTAGAAAAGTAAGCAGTTACAGTGATAATGCAGAAACAAGCAGGCAACTTTCTTGCAAAGCTGGTATGATAATAAAAATATGAATACTAATACAGTTATTACGATGTATTAGCCCAGCATTTGCCAGTGTTATATGAACCACAAGTTACGTCAATGTTTACTTCCAAATTGATACTTACACTGACTATGAAAAAAATCAAATAAAACATGAATTACTTTTAGTACTATATAATCACTACTAAAGTTACCTCAGCAAGCTTTCTACCAACAGAATGCTCTGCTACATGTATCATTATGAATGTTTTAGTTGTCAATTTTTACAAACTGCTATGTGTTTGTTTTCTAGCGAGTTTTCATTTAAACTCCTAATTTACAAACAAAAAAACATCTACATCTTTCAAAAAAAATTGCTGTTATGCTTTTATTTCTCAAATAAGATGGGGCTTCAGGTTTGATATGTATACTAAATAACATAATCAGAAGTAAAACAATTATAAAAATCACTAAACCAATAGCTATACCTCAATTTGTGATACTTTCACCACTCATTATATCAAATAAATCATAATTGAAAAACGTTTGTTAATTCCAAGATAAAAAATAACACCTAACAGTTATGCAGCCCAACCACCAGATACTTCCAAGCAAGCACCATTTACATAACTACTTTCATCTGATGCTAAAAACAAAGCAGCATTTGCAACTTCATCTGGCTGACCAAACCTTCTCATTGGAACAATCTGTTCAAATCCTTTTTTTAAATCTGGTGTCATATTTTCTTTTGCCATTGGAGTTTCAATTGCCCCTGGTAATATAGCATTACATCTAATATCATAGGGCCCATATTCAATACAAACAGTCTTGGTAAAACCAATCACTCCGCTTTTCGATGCAACGTAATTTGCATTTTCAGCATATCCACATTTGCCAGCCATGCTAGAAATATTCACTATGCTAGCTCTGCAACCAGACGTGTGACCAACATTACTTTTGTCCAAGCCAAATTGTTGAAGAAATGCTTTTACAAACTCAAACGTTCCATATAGATTAACGTCAATAACTTTTTTAAACTGCTCACTGCTCATATTGACAAGAGGAGTTGGTTTGAAAATTCCAGCACTGTTTACCAAAATATTACTGGGTTCACCAAACTTGTTTTGTGATGCATTCATAACAGCTTCAGCAAATCCCGGCTTCGTGATATCTCCATCCATAAAAATAATTTGATCATTGATAAAACATTCATCACCACATGCTTTCTCTAGATTACTTTTATTGATATCAACCATCATCAATTTAGCTCCTTCTTTAGCAAAACGTTTTGATATTGCTAAGCCAATTCCACTTGCAGCACCAGTTATAATGCATGTTTTACCACTCATACGACCTAACATTTTGAAATGCAAAAACACTACACAAAGAAACACTAATGATAACAACACATAGGTTTGGACCTACAGTAAAGATAATGTTATAGAAATGATGGTAGAAATCTAAAAGTGCGAGTCAAACATATACTATAATGTCTGGGACGCAGGATTGCTAATCGCAAAATGCTTTGATAACAGGTGACTGATGCAGCATAATAATTCATGTTTGCAAACTGGTATAATAGTTGACTGATGCAGTGCAATCGTTCATGTGTAAGGTAAATCTTTGTAATTTCAAATCAAAACCATTTGTGTATAGAACCGCATCATGACTATATTGACTTGAGACAAAGCTTTGAAAAGTTTTTTTTTTATTAAGGTCTCATGTTCTTAATTGCTGTAAGGCATTGCAAAATACATTATCCAAACCCAACATTGAAAGCATAAGTAACTGGAGAGTAAATTCCTACAATGCATTTAATAATTTCATTTGCAAGACTTGCACATTAAACAAACCTAGTTGACATCTTTTGATTATGCAATACTTTCATAGCAAACTAAGTACCCTAAATACGATTAATAGCTTTGTTATCATGGCATTTCAAGGTAGCAGCACTATCCACATGCCACAGCATCACTGCCAGAATTGTAGCTACATAAACACACATGAATGGTCATGACAAAATAGCCTTCAAAGATAAAATGCCATCAACAGCCAAATAGCCACTTCCTTTTAATTTGCATGAACGATCTCCCTAACTGCACAAATGACAAAAATATTATCATGTTTGCCAACGACAATAACATTTTCTTCAGAAAGAAGCGCCGTAAATCCCTCTTCAATATCTGCCAATCAAGAATTAGAGAATACTAACTCCTGGTTGAATGCCAATAATCTTACCATAAACGCTAGGCAGTGGCTATTTTGCCATCAACAGCATTTTACCTTTGGAGGTTATTTTGCCATGAGACATTTGTCAGTGGTCAACTTTAATGAAGTAATAAACCTGTGACTTTTGATCATTTCTTATATATTATTTTTAATGATCAACAAAAAACTTACACCCTCAGTCTACAAAACCCTACACTGTATACTCCCTCCCAGTGTATACTACCCCATACATTTACATACCAGGGCCCCTTTCCAGTGTACACAGCCTTACTCATAAGTGTCCTGCCTGCAAAGATTCCAACCTGTTACCATCGCATTTCAAGCAGCTGCACTATCCACATGTCACGGTGTTATTGCCAGAATTATAGAATTATGGCTATTTAAACACACATGAGTGGTGATAGCAATGTAGCCACTTCCTAAATGTTAATAAAACAAATTTCATAATGTTTCACACCCTAAATAGTCAAGCTTCATTAGGTAATCTTAGCCTTTATATAAAAAATAATGGTATTAGGAGAGTAAACGCAACAAACCTTTTGGAAGTAATAACACTGGTCAACACACATTTTTGTGGTAAGAAAGCTTCAACGGTTTTAGGGTATTTCAATGTCACTGGATCCGAAAATGACATTGTTTTTTTCGAATTGGCTCTAGTTTTTGAGATACGTCTTATTTTTGCTTCAAAAGTCCTAAAAATACACAAATTTTGACGTTATTATTCTCTTTATGCTACAACTTTGATAAAGCTGTATCTGTCTTCTCAAGCATGTCCGTACAGTTTTCTTTCATTTTTGAGGCGACATTGCAAAAGATGGCATTTGTCATTGCAGAAAGCCTTCTATATGCAAATCATGTTTAATGTGAAAATTAAGCAAAAACTAAGAAAATTAGGCGACATCAACACTAAACGACAGATTTTTGTAATGCAAAAAGAGGTGACATCAAAGCACCAACTCCACAATCAAAGTACATTTAGTAAGTATTTCCATTTAGCAAACTGTCAAAGCACATTAATCAATCATATAATACAATAAAATTAGTCTATGTTAACAAATTTTCTTTTGTAAGGCTTCCTGGAATGTGATGCAGCCAAGCAGTCATGTCGAAGACTCCAACAGTAGTCGACCATCATATAGACATCCCACCTGCCCCGGTACCTCTCTTCCATGACCTTAATCTCCTAATGGAACCTTTTTAAATGCTCCCCACTTTGATTACCAAGGTCTGTTGGAAAACAATCTAAGTGGCTGAAGATATAGTGAACCTTGATATTCATCTTCATACCTAACTCTTTGAACTTGGAAAGCATATCTTTCACCAATTCATGGTAATTTTCAGCTTTTTGGTTTCCAAGGAAGTTCTGTGTAACTAAAATAAATGATTGCCAAGCAGCAGACTTCGTGTCTGTCATAGAGTGCACAAAGCATGGATCTTTTGTGAGTGCGAAGATCTGAGGGCCATCAAAAACGCCTGCTTTCAGCTTTTCGATGATCAAAGCAGGAAATGCTTTGAAAATATAGTTGAAGCAAACCCCAATTACAGGCAAGGTTTTCACAAGCTGCTTCATCAAACCAAGTTTGATATGCAGTGGTAGAATGATGATTTTCTCTCTGGCAACGAAAAGTTCCTTGATGATGCTAGCTTCACCAACTCTCATGAAATCTCTAGGAGGCCACCCTTTTTTCATCATCATGTGCTCGGCTGTCCCATAGGCACATAAAACATGAATATTTTGTTTGCCACTTTGCTGGCCAAGCAAAAAAATTTACCATTTTCAAGTCTACACAGATTAACCATAGGTAAGAGTCATAATCCAGTTTCTTTAATACTGTTTTAATATTGCTGTAGTCTTTCTCTAGTTTTGTTGAATGGCCAATTGGGAGAGATGCATACCTCTTATTGTATGTAGCAATACACATTTTAAACTTCTTTTCGAACTGTCCATGAATAAGTGCCACTCTTGAGCTTTACATTGAGGCACTCCCATTTTCAGTATAAGTCTTTTGATGTCTTTACACTAAACAAGTTCTTCTTTGCTCAATACAAAAGTAATTCTTTTTCTCTTGTATGGTAGAATTAAAGCTCCAGTTCTAAGGCAGTTTTTGTTTTGTAGTCGGGACACCAAAATTTCTGCTGCTTTTATAGATAAGTTGAGATCCCTGATAAGATCACTCAGCTCCTCCTGCTTGACATGCTCTGGAATTGATGAACTACTTTCAAACACACTTCCACCACTGTCACTCGTAGAGCTTTCCACCCCTTCATGAAACTTATCATACTCCATGTAAATCACTAAATTCAGGTGCAAGTACTTCTTCACAGTGAGGCACAGGTTGACAAGTAGTACCATAAATACCTGCGTATAGGACGATACCATGTATAGGACGCAGTGAATATTTGACCCTAAAAACGATGGAAAAAACTTTAAAAAAGAACTTAAAAAAGTATCCATGGATAAAACGCACCTGGGTTTTTAGGTCAACTTCTTAAGAAAAAAAATGCATCCTATACGCGGGTATTTATGGTAGTAGTAGTAGTAAGCAGATTCTAAATCGGGGTAATTGCAAGTCTTTTTCTTGTGATGATTAAACCCTTTTAGGTTCACCAAACAAAAGTAGCATTCATTAAAATGGTTATTAGGTTCTCTCCAAACCATCGGCACCCCACACCATTAGTTCATTTTCTTAAGCTTTCTGCATATGCTTCGCAGACAATATGAGGTGCCCATGGTTATCTTGGTCACCAAGCTTCACTTTAAAATATGCAAGATATATCTTCCACACAAAATCAGTGATAGCTTCTCCTTTGATTTTTGAAGATATATTCCCCACAAATATACAAAACTTATCATGATCATTATGACAGCTTCTTCATGATAAACTCATAACTCTTAAATACAGCTAAAGCAGTACCGTATGTAGAATTCAGTATCCAAAGTGCATATAAATCTGTGATCAAGAATAAATACTGCACTAAAATGTGATAAGTCTATCAATTCAGTCACAAGAAAATGCATAACTATCAGTTACTAACTTAAGCATATTGTTAAATTTTCACTAACCCAATTTGTAGTTGAATTGCACAACCCTATGTATTTTCCAAACTTTAGGTATTGAGCATGAGCTTAAGCTAGACTCATGGTATTCCTTTCTCTGGCCACAGAGCCATCAAACTTTGACTATATCTGCAAAAATAGAGCTACAAAATGAGATACAGACATTATCCGCCATGATAAAATAGCTAAGGGAGTACAGTACATGCTGTGAGCATCACAAAGAAACTGCAGCCTATCAGAATGATAAGCCTACTAATGACTACCATGACCTGGTTTACTGTTTGAGGGTGCATGGTTTGCCAAAAGCTGGGGAAAACAATTGTAAGCTAAAGACATACAGTACAGCAACATACAGCTAAATAACTTGTGCTGCAAAAAATGGGGTCTGAATTGTCAAATCTCAAAGAGTGCTTTCAAAACCTCACTACTGAAGTAATGGGATGTTACATCAATAAATAGGCATATTAGAGTACCTGGTGGAGAATAATGAATGCATACTAGCAAAGAGACATTTCCAATACACGCGTTAATGATACTTGCATTTACATTTGGCACATACAAAACTTAACAATTTTTCTCTTACCAAAAATAAAAATACTGATATCTCAAAAACTAGAGCCAATTCGGAAAAAGCAATGTCATTTTCAGATTCAGCGACATCAAATTACCCTAAAACCATTAAAATATCTCTAGCACTGGAAAAAAAAAGTTTTTTTGTTGACCAATGTAATCAATGAGCATCTGAGCTGGAAGACACACATGGAGTGTATTTTAAAACAGATTAAAACAAACTTTGGAAAAGTGAAAAAGGTGTCTTTACTTTTAAACAAAAATGCATTGTTGATGCTTTACAACTCTTTGATAAAACACCATCTTACATACTGCATTTCCTTTTGGTATTTCAGAAATACAGCTATAATTTATAAATTTCAATGCAGTGTGAACAAATTTATTCAATTAATATTCAATTCAAATTATAGGACAGATGTTACTCATATAATAAAAAAAAAGGCAGTGGCTATTTTGCCGTCGACAGCAATTTATCCTCAGAGGCTATTTTGCCATGAGTTGTTTGTGATTGGTCAATCTAAATGACGTACTAAACATGTGACTTTTGGTCGTTTCTGATTGGTCAATTTTAAAAACCAATTTAAAAAATTTTGCACCCCGAGGTTTCTATCCCCCACCCTGTACACTCCCTTCCAGTGTACACTGCCCTGTACATTTACATACCAGGCCTGCCCCTTCGGTGTACACTGCCTTTCTTTTAATGCCCTGCCAGCTGAGATTTGAACCCGCAACCATGGTATCTCAAGACCAGCACACTATCCACTACACCACAGTGTCACTGGCGTAATTATTGCAAATACGGCTATATAAACACACGTGAATGATTATGGCAAAATAGATTCCAAGGGCAAATTGCCATCGATGGCAAAATAGCCACTGCCAAAAAAAAACTGTAAGTTGAACAGTTGTTTAAATAAGAGATTGCAAACCTTATGCAGCGACATTTTAATAACTTGTACCATGTGTTTTTGGACATATTTTGGATTAAAATATTTTTATAAGCAATACTTGAAAAACTAAAAATGGTTTAAATGTTTTTCCAATACTGTCAATCAAATTTAACCAAATAGTATTTTAAGTACAAAGAACCTTTAACATGGAATAAAAATACTTGATTCAGTCAAAAACATTACACCCATTAAGGGATTTCAGAAAACACTAAAAATATTTAAATGAGAAACAATGTCTTAATTCAGAAAGTGGTATACAGGTACTAACAATAAAATTGAAATACATTTTGCCTGGTCTTCAGGTCTTGGACCATAGTTTTTGCCATATCCTTTTCTTGCTGATTTTAATCATCTCAACTTAAATTGTAATACTAAGAAACATGAGCATTCCTCATCCCTTCCAGCCACCACAAAAATTTGGTTTTATTTGCCACCCAATACTGACCATTTCTAATAATATTTCTTTGTATGAAACTCTTGCATCATCACTATCTCAGCAATGCTGGCTTTGAGACACCATCCACTAAGACATTTTTCAGTGTTTTACCAGCCTAGTTACAACAGCAGTCAAAAACTATAGCATGTATGTTAAGGTAGGCAAGTACAAAATTATTTTTTCTTTTTCCGTTCTTTTAGGTGCAGCAATTGCCAGTAGAACTAAACAGCTGTACAGGCATAATAGGCATAGCACAGGCAGAGTATTTTTTATGGAAAATGGTAGGTGCCTTATATGGACCTGAAAAATATTTGACTAATTTAAAATGACCAGATGTGCTTTGTACTCCCATTACATAAATATAATTTTCTCTAATTTTATAGGGACCAAATTTTTATTTTTTGGGACCAAATCAAGTACTTAAAATGCCTTAAAAAAACTGGTACAGACACATAGGA
The DNA here is from genome assembly GCA_963675345.1 of Trididemnum clinides. Lineage (NCBI taxonomy): Eukaryota > Metazoa > Chordata > Ascidiacea > Aplousobranchia > Didemnidae > Trididemnum > Trididemnum clinides. The sequence goes on from OY776293.1 coordinate 7,935,340, forward strand.
ATAGTACAAGCATAGTGATGATAACAACATTTGGTTACAATGTGAATCAAAAAATACATGCAGCTTTTAATGAGAAATCTCATTGTATCCACTTAATGCTTAAACCTAAACTCATAAAATTAAAAAATAAATTGTTTTTAAAAGGAAAGAGGTAAGGCTTGTTATATTGTTGTGACTGGCTTTCAGTCACACACCTCTTGTACTATCTTTGTACTACGTCTACGATGCCTGTACTATGTCTGTACTATGCCTATTTATTACCACCTCAGCAACCACCCACTAATTTAATTTGTTAGATGTTTTACAAGTTGAAGTTGTCAGGTTGTGCATCGTTATATAAACCACTTATTGCAGTTTCCTATTTTTGGCTGTTGCTTTGATGTGTTCTTTCGCTTTGCACATGTTTCGCTGGAAAAAAGAAAAGTACTACTACTGCTACTACTAGACACTTCTACAAACTCATAACTCAAATCGTTTTATTTAATTGGTTGCAGAGCTGATAGGAAGATATACCGTAGCAGTGAGGTCACCTGAAAATATTGAGAAAAACTTTCACTTATAGTATTGGAAACTCAACATCAGCACATCATAATAAAACCATTTTTTGTCGGTTAATTTATTCTTTCTCTTCCTTGGGATGGAGATATGGTGGAAATGGTAATCCAGGTTCACAGCGTCAACCCAATTGAATCAGGCTAAGATAAAAGTGGCAGCCCATTTTAAATGAGTCGTAAATGCACATTTTGGACTGGTAGCCCCACCACCAACAAGGCAGACTGCCATTGGAGGGTACTCAGGAGTCATCTTTATTGTCCTATGACATGCTGAGTAATCAACTTCACAATTCTAACCCATTGAACCACAAGTAACAAAACCACTAGCCCTAGTATTTTGCAACAACTTTTGTGGAAAACTTTTACCTTTATTAATTTAGACCGCTCAATTAAGAACTTCCTCCAGGTGGTCCTTGGAACACATTTCTCCTACAAGAGTTCTATCTTTTTAACGTAGGCTTTAATCTAAGACTCTAAGTCACTGAATCTCAACCGGTGAGCCACAGCACGTAAGTCGGGTGGGCCACAGACATTTGCGTACTTTAACAATGGTTTTGCAAGCCGAATGAGGTTGAGAAATACCAGTGCATATGAATGGCCATACGGACCAACACCCATCCATTGGAGGCGCAATGACCATATTTTCCTTTGTAAATCAACCCCGATTCCGGCCGCGGACTGGCCATCCTCCGCACTAGGGAGGCAATGACTTCTTTTTTGTAGGCCTACCATATTTTCGTTGCCCAAAAAGAGGACAAGTTTCGTCAGCAAGTAAAATACAAGTAGGATAAGACCATCCCCTAGGCTACATTCAGCAAACGTTACGGCAAAAAAATAGACAATAAAACAAGACAAATTTATTTGTCAGATTCAGTCCATGAATATTTTGCGGTTGCCCCAACTTTTTTCTATAAGGAAGGATCAGCTTTAACATGATTATAAAATTGAAAATCGCTACGTCCTTTTTTGAAACAAGGATGCTTCTGCCGTAGTTCATCAGAAAACACTTTTTCTCTTTGGCATCATTGTTTAGCTTTATTTAGCTTTCCAAATTTTACTTTATAATAATTATATTAATCTAAATGGTAAAAAAGAGGACATTAGGCTACTTTTTAGTGTCCTCGGAGGACCATTCATTTTTTTTAAAAAAAGAGGACAAATCCTCTTAAAAGAGGACGTATGGTAGCCCTACTTTTTTGGAGATCACCTCCGCTGCCATCATGAGTTCTGACAGTTCTGACGCTGATCCCAGGAACTTTGTCATCATCACAACACAGACCTAATCAAAGTAGGCCACAAAAAAAATGTGACTCTTTAAAGTGGGCCACAAGGATTTGTGGCTCCTCGAAATACGCCGCGGCACGAGAAAGGTTGAGAATCACTGGTCTAAGCAGTCCAATCACTTGTTACGTTTTTCGTCACCGTACTTGGCCATATGGCTCGACGGCAAAGGTAAAAAGCAACAACGAATTGTCGGAACCAAATGAAATTGGAAAAGGAGTATGACCAAGCTGTTCGATTTCTCTATTGTTATTCACTGTCTTCGCGGAGGCCACAAACGATGAAAGCTTTAGATGGTTGTTACCTACATAAAGGCTTTGAAAAATCTTAAACTTTCCGAAAACATTCTGCGGCCACCACGCCGGTCACGCTTCGGTTCTTATAGAGAAGCTATTCCAACCTCACCTAATTTTCTTCCTTTACCAACTTGCAGCAGAAATTCTTGGAATATAGTGTATATTGACAAAGTTGTCAAAAAAAATTCAAAAAATGTTTGAGTTGCGGTTGCCAAATTCAATTCTCAATTAATGATTAATCATGTATCTTATCATTGTGTTATCCAGAAAAGGTGCGATCTAGAGAAGTCAAGAGCGGAGAAAACAACAAAAATGAAATTTACCATCAATTAAATATATGGCTCTAACCCTCAAAACCACCTTCATTTCAAGACAGATAATTTCGGAAAATGAATAAATACTTTCGACCACTAACAACTTTATAACACATCAAATTACGGAGCCGTTAACTCACAATAGAAGGTAGAGTTTCACAGTGCAGAAGCAACAAACATTTTAAAGACCATGCAAACAACTGACAATAAAGCGGTGATTGTGTAATTCAAAGATAGTCTGGAGTCCAAAGACTTTAGATTAAATGTGTATTAATTATATAACCTTTGCTTTTACCTATGCGCATCTGTTTCGAAAATTGTTGCCTCGCTTTTCGTTTCGTTTTCGTAGAAACGTGCGTCATGCATTCCCTCGTCTTTCTTTAATGATCATGTAACCTTTGCCCTTACCCACGCGTGTCTGTTTTCGAATATTGCTACCTCGTGCTTCTTTTCATTTTCGTAGAAACGTGAGTCATGCAGTGCTTCCTCTTTATCCCAGGATTTTTCTTTTTTGAGACATAAACATCTCTTAGACTTTTGGATAAAATATAAAGTTAACTTTTGAACTGAAGAAGCCGCTAAGCTTTGAAATCGTGCATTAGCTTTTGATAAAAGGTTTAATAAAAAAAAAGGAAATTTGTATCAACTCAGAACTTCAGGAAATGGTTCGATATCAAAGAACTCGCCATGAGTTTAAGTAAGCTAATTAATTAATTAATAATTAATAAGTAATTAATTATTGTCAAAGAACTCCCCATGAGTTTAAGTAATTAATTAAAGTCAGTACGCTCACGATGCAGCACGCCACGCCTCTGTCACTACAAATGCAAATCATAAGACAGTTTCACAACAAAAGAACAAATACATGTAATCAGTTTCTTAGCGCAAAGAATGTTCAAACAATTGAAATCTGATCTCCAGCATTAAGATGGTTTTCACACGAGTAAAATAAGATTAATTGACCTATTTTTGGGCTTATCATACGTCCCGTTTTAGCCGGGACAGCCCCGTTTTTTCAGGCCTTGTCCCTGTCAATCAATCAAAAGTCCCGGTTTTTCATTCAGTCAGTAAGCACAGCTAGAACTACGGTATTTAAACGTTTTTCCTGGAAGCAAAGGCATTATGACAACGAACTCTAGCTCAATGACGATTTGGGCCGGAAGTGACACAAAAGGAGCAGCAAAGCAGGCAATGACATTTTTTCTTTTGGAAGGCATCCCATTGTGAGTGGAATTTATTGATATGCAGTGGAACTAAAGTAAATTGCACCTGAAATGAAGGTGTGCTCCAAATAAAAAAAAAGGTCAACACCTGTATTGCCGCCGCTAAGTCTGCCCGAACTTTGCCTCGTTCCCCATAGTCAGGCGTGTTGTTTTCAAGCGTCCTGTTTTCTAATCCCTAAAACATGGTAAGCCTACCTATTTTGGCAAGTTTGAATGTACTATTTACCCTCTTGATTTGATATCCATAATTCAATCTACATTGCAAAATGGAAAAAATAGCAATTTTGGTGAATGCTTCGCGTTGGTATTTCTTCTGTTGTTGTCGTTGTCGTTGAGTGGTTTACACTGCACGTCTGGCTTCAGAGAAACGAAAATATTTTCGAAGTATAAACCACAAAATTGAATGCAAGAATGATCACTTTGAACAAAATGCCTTTGAATGCTTCTTGAATCAATTACCATGCTTGCTACAGACAAATCCTTTCATGAAATTTTTAATTAAAACTGTTTCTGGTAAAACTGCAGTCTTTATATATTATCAACCATATATTTTATATATATCAACCACTTAGAGCTGCTGGAGACCTACATTTATAATTCGTATCTTTTGTGCTGTAAGCAATACTAAGAAATAATATCTAAAACAGCCATCTCTATGAAGTTTTCATTGTCTATATTTACGTGCTCGCGTGAGAATTTCGTAGATTTGCAGCACTATAAAAACGCGGCACCTCAGCGGTCATTTGGCATTTTTCGGAAAATCAAGATATGGATAAAGTGTAATCTCTGCTATAAAGTTTGTATTGTTTCGGAAAGTCGCATACAGTCAGTAAGTGTATATATTATAAGCTATTGTAATATGTCGTGTCGTGTAATTCTTGTTAACCAATTTGTGATGAAATCAAACTATAATAGTATCAATAATAATACCGTGCATCTATTGCGTCAAATCTCGCTAAATAGCAGTTAAAAGGCCGCAAGGTTAACTGTGGATATATAAAGTGCTTCTCATAAATCTCTCATAATTATTATTATTTATCGTCGTACTGTTAGTGCCATCGCTATTTGCTATTTAATATTTCTATTTTTTTATGTTTTGTACCCAAATTAAGTGTGAGGTTTGGCTATTTGCTTATAATTGTTTAATTATTCTAGAAAATCTGTCGCAGTATCCATGCCATTCATACATGATCGATCGGATTTTTTTGTTTCTGAATTACATTTGATTCAGTCATCAAGAGTGCCTTTTAATACCGCAATTGTGTTTGCACTGTGCGCTAAGACCTTCCCCCAAACCGTGTGACTGGGATAGCAGCAGTCACAATGCTCTTTTTATATGCTTATTTACTATAGCACTTTGCAATGGGTGAAACGGAACTACGCCTGGCCATAAGGCTTAGTCACCCAGTATCTTTTCATTATACTAGAGATTGTACAAGAGAGCGAACAATATTTATAATGTGTAGATAAGTCTATTCTTTTATGACATGTTTCAGGCCAACAAATGATTTAAGTTTAGGTCAAAAAATGATTTTAGTATTAAGATCGACGAATGATTTTATACAATAACAAGTGCGCAAACAAGGAGAGAATGTGTAAAAGTCACCGACAATATTTGATTTCAGCAAAACATTAATGATCCAAAGTTCGTTTTTCATAGAGTCGCCATAGAATATCGAAGACGTCAATTTTTTCTGATTTTAAGTTAAAACAATGGTATGGATATGACAATTGCAAAGTTGGAGGGGAATTACTGCAAAATGTCCGGTTTTTGAATGATCAAATAGTAAATGTCAACCCTGAACATAAGCTTGAAAGCACGGGTTCTTAAAGTTTTCCTTGATACTTCAAGGGGGTTTTGATTACGGCGATATATTCTACTTTCATTTCAAAGTGTCGAGTTTCAATAGAATTTTCGTTCTATCTCAATCTTTAATTTACTTCTTAAAATTGAGGCGACTTGTAGTATTGCTCGAATAATTAAGTGTGATTGCAACTCAGTAGCTAGGAAAAAATTGGCTTCCACTAAGATACTTTAACCCTCGCACTTCTCGATCAAGTGCATAACAAACATATTCACAAACCACTTTAAAATTTCGAATTCCTTCGCTTATCAAATACAGAAACTAAAGCACTTTAATGCATAAATATCAAAGAATAACCAAATCTAAAACCATCAAAATAATCGCTTGATTCCTGTCACAACAATCATCACAGAACAACGCCTTTTTGCTACACTCTACTTTGCCTACACACTACTCTCACATTCTTTGAATGAGTGTAAAATCTCGCCTCGTTATATATACGACCGGAAAATAATCTAGAAATTGCCAGAACAATATCACATGACTTAGAAAAAAAGCACCGTCAATAAATTATGTAATTGGCAATCAAAATAAATCTTCGAGAAGAAACAAGATTCACTAGAATACTCTGGAACTTAGTCACGTTGTCAACCATTGTGACATCAAAAAAAGCGTGCGAGTTCCAAATCTATTAATAAATGCGAAAGAAAAAAGGCTTTTTTTGGAAAACAGTTTAGCAAGTTTTGGGCTTCAGACAATTCAGATTTACAAATAAAATGATCACTGCAAAATAAAACAATAGATTACAACAACTATATATATATATAAACTATTCTTTCAACGCAAATTTACTTATTCGTGACACAAAGTAAGAAATATGTTAGATTGATGAGTAATTGCGCAACAGGAGATAGGCCTATTGGGATTTATGTGAGTTCTAAACACGGTAGGGTTTTGACCAGTGATGTAGGTCCTGAGACTGGTCTTGGTCTTAACACCGCTTTTTTCTAGATCTTGGGTTTCATGGTCTTGGTTTTGATTATAACCCTTAAAGTCCTTGAAAATAATCTAGTCTTGAGAAAAAAAATGTGTTATAAAGACTACTTCGGCACTTTGAAATATCCTAAGACCGCGTTTGTTTCTATCGTGATTGTGTTAAATCATTCCAGACTGCAAAGTTTTCAAAAAATTTGCTATGATTAAAATAGAGACGTAGTGTAAACAGCAGCATATCCTTGTTGAGCATATGAAAATGACGGCTTTTCGCTGGTGTGACCGTGCAACCACCTAGTACAAAAGTAGATAAAAAGCTTTTTTGAATGACATCACGAGACAATAGGCAGAAAAGATAGAAGTTTCATGGCAATTCGAAAATGTAACTGTGCCTCGGGAGGTTGTAAGCTTCTTTCGCTGGAGATCAAGAAAAGAATATTGATTTTTGTCAATCAGCTAATCGACTATCAAGACGTTCGACCGTATCTGGGCAAAACAAACGGCTTTTACAAAGTGTGAAATGGAATCAATAAAACAAAATCAAAGAGCAAACTTTTTTCACGAAGGTTGTGGTTTGTAACTTAGGAGCTCCATGCTTAAACAAAAAATCGGCAATTCGAGGGAGCGAGCCATCACCATAAAATAAGAGATTTGGGAAAAAACATAGACATGTCTCACTTTTAATCAAATAAATGAGATCGGGTGTAGAATAGCCAATAGGCCTATTTATAAACTAGCGTCAGCGCTGGCGGAATGTCGGTCACAAAGAAGCAGACTCTATGCTACATGTTACTTTTTGTCTATATTGATATTTTTAAGGTGCAATAAAGGGAATATTTAAGTCGATTTGATTTCGATTTTTTTGTTTGATTGCCCAGTTTTATTTTTTTTTTGTGTGGTGAATGTAATGCTTTTTTAATGCTCAATCAAAAAATATGCAGCATAGATGTTAAGCTGATCTAATAGGGTAATGGCAATTTGACTAAAATGTGAAGATATATAATAGTGCAATTGTTCGGTTTTGTAGTTAATACCATGACTAATTTCCCGCAGCATCAGGTAGTAAATTCCTCAATGCCATTTGTTACGGTAGATCGAACCTTACGCAGTTGTTTTTACCTCTAAATGAAATAAAGTTCTATGTGCCAAAATGTATTGCATGTTAAATTGTTAATATTTGTTTGAAACAGAAACCGACAGCACGATAAAAATTTGATAACCTAAACATTGCTCTTAGCTTGAGTAAATTATATATTTGTTGTTAAGAAATAGCCTTCCAAATTGCAAGCTATGATACCAACGTGATTTGAACGTTATTAGAAGCATTTTGCGCGAATTTAGGTTTTACTAAACAGACTACAACGTATTTAGTTGTTTACACTTGTAGTTTGCGATGAGCTATTCACTTTGTTCACGTAATAATCTGGTAGCCATTAACCACACGTACAAAACCATCTTTCATTTTTGGCTTTTGCGAAATTATGATCAAGGTTTGTGCTCAAAAGTGGTCTTGATTTTTACATGCATGGTCTTGGTGTCGAAAAAAATGTGGTCTAAGTCTTGCGGCTTGCGATCTTGACTACATCACTGGTTTTGACCCAATAAACACTTTAACTCGATTGATGATCTCGTGTTTTCAGTGTTTACCTCAAATTTTTTTAAATTGAGTTACAAAATTAGTTTACTCAAAAATCGATTTGTGACTTTATTTTTCATCCGATTTTCATAAAATTTTCGAAAGATCACGCTTATTTTCTCGCGCATCGGATGATGTATAATTTGTGCCCAAATTCTTGGATTTTTATACCCAAACAGGCATGGGCGTATGACCTCAAATCAATTTGGGGGGGCACCAAATTTTTGCCCGAAAAATGCAATAACATCTCCAAAAAAAAAAAAAAAGGTCATCGCCTGTTTCGCTGCACCTTTTCCATCATTTTCGGCCTAGATATGCCACCAAACGTGAGGCCAAACAGGTGATGACCTTTTTTTTTTAGAGATGTTATTGCAGTGAGAAATTTTTCGGGCAAAATATAAGGACGCATACTCAATTTGCCCGAAAAATCAAAAATTGCCCAAAATTGTACAAGCAGGGGGGGGCCAGTGCCCCCCCGGACCCCCCACTTCGTACGCCTATGCAAACAGGGTTAAAATGACCAAGAGCCCAGTTGCAGAAAACAAAATCGGCCAAATTCTCAGCACGTGCCAACTACATTAAAATCAAATTGAGATTACATCTTTACCACAACACCAAACCCTTCATCATTAACACAGTCTGAAAACTACTCTTTTGGGGCATCATTTGACAAAATTTCAAGCGATAATATTAAATTGTACGCTTTTGAATTTCCAAATTTTTTAGGGGTCTCAAAACCCCCGAAACAAATTTGAATGGTAAGTAGATAAAAGTAAATTTAGTGCGTAAAAAAAATGATATGTTGCTAAATATCTGTCTCATTTGAAAGCTTAGGAAATTTGCTTTCCAGCAATATATAACTTTAAAGAGTTTAGACTAAGTGGTATATGGTATTTACTGATCAAAAATGAGTACTGTACATCATGTTAGTTCAAAACCCCCAAAATTTTTTGACTTTCCTTCACTAAATTATAATTTTTAGAAAAACTACATCCTATAAAACGATAAAATATTGCAAATATTTCACCAATAAAGTCGTCATTTTGTATCAAGTTTCCAACGAGACAAGAAGCGAAATACAAGTTTAAAAGCTAACAGAAGTTTGGCTTCTCTGAATCAAAGTTTGCTGTATCCCCCTTGTTTCTCAAGAAATGGGAAGGGTGTAAACAAGCGGCTGTTTCATTGTCAGTGACAGCATATTCTATTTAAACATAATATTTTCTGAATCTTGAAGAAATTTCCTGTTCAAAATTACATAATGTTACATAGTTTAGGCTAACTTCTAGCAGATAATAACTGATCATATTTTAGGTACTGAATTTAACTACCAAAATTTGGTACCGGTCGGTACCGGTCAAAAAAAAGGTCATTTGTCTCAGAAAATTACAAATTGTAGAAAACCTAGGCTTTTAGGTAAGTTTTGAGTGATGTACCTTAAAAGCTTATTTCTATAGCATCATTTTGCGACCATTTCTAAAAAAATTGGTAGAAAATTAAATCTGTAGTGATCTTTGAGGTGAGGGTACTACTTTAATTTTGAAGACAACTACCCCCCAGTTGGGGGGGCTAATTTGCATAAAATTTGCATATTCAAAAAAATGTTTTTTTTTTATTTGAAATCCTCAAGAAATGTAGATTTCAACGATATATCACACTTAATGTAGAAGTAGACAGCTGAGTAATGATTTACAAACAAACTTGAGGTACATAATTATGATTAATTATGACAGTTTTTCGCGCTGCCACCTTACGGACATTTTTTTCGCTTTTCACGCGGGAGCAAAAGAGTTAAAGACCTCTGTTTTAGAAGATAACAAATGTCGTTATAAGAGACCTTTCTTAAGGCAGATTGCTTTGACAATGGTAGCTAAACGCAGTTGTCTCATACTTCTCTGCGTCCGGTTTCTTGACGTTCCTTTTTATTCTCTTATTTTCGACCACTTTTCAAATAGGTGTTGGTGATTTGCGTAAGAATTTCAACAAGTATCCTCCAATTTAATGTTTGATGCTTTGCCTTTGTCTAGTCTGGTTGTTGCTCGACTTCATTATTGAAAAAATTTATATTATACCTAAACTTAGTTCTGTTTTGTTGTTGTCGTGACCCCCTTCAAGGGATGGGGGTGTTGCAATCTCAGCAACTTCGATGCATACATGCGCAGCTATCGCGGTGACGTGCTAAGTGTAACTAAGCAACTAAGTGTTGTATGAGCACAAAGAAACTACAAACCACAAACCGAAAGTCACCACACAGCATTGTCAAGTTCAGTGGCGACTCCAGCTTTTTATTGCTACTCGGGCTCGTGACTGACAGTGTCGCAAAATATCGCAAAAACAGTAAATAAAGCACTAAAACTAGCGAGAAGACAAAAAATAGCAACAATTTATCCAGCCATTTAATTATTGTAAAACGTCTTTATTTACACAGTGATAACAAAACGGGTGCTTTTATCAACTGTGCCCGATTTCAATAAAAAATTAAACTAAAAAGTGTCTGAAACAACGCAATAAACGCTCGCATTGTTACAGCTCGGGCAAATGCAATCAAACCCGAGTTAGATTTGATTCGAAGAAATGCTTGAAAATCGTTTTCTCTCTTGTTATTTCTCTGCACAGCGTGTCTGGCTATTTTCGTTGAGCCCAAGCTAGACAAAACGTTGAGCACAAAAAGCAACTGCCACCAAAAACATTGGTGGTTTATACGATGTCCGACTTCTTCTTTGGACTTAATATAAATTAAGTTAAAAAGTTTTAAACTTGTTTCGCAGAATTTTAATTTAACAAAGTCTTGCCTCATTTCGTAACTCAGGCTCAGCCCGAGTGCCGGAGTCGCCACCGGTCAAGTTGTATATGGAACGCAATCTTCATTAGTAGCTATCGTGATAGAAGTGACTAGTCGACATACGGAGTGCACTCTTTTGATATCGGACTACAGCCAGATGCCTGCCGTTGCGCTACAATGGTGACCCGGCGAAGAAACAACATCTTTTCCGCGTTGGACGACCGCGTCCAGCGCCGTGTGAAGACTGTTGGAGGCCCCCCAAAAAAACTCCTGATAGGGCCCTTTGATATCAGCAAGCATTTAGGCAGCTTCGTGCTTTTTCGAGCCAGTGGCAAATTTGTCTCCTGAGCAGCGCTATTTCAAAACCTAATCAAGCTAAACTAATAATCTTGAATCAGAAAGAAGTTCTTAACTAAATAACTTGCATTGTTTAATTTAAACCAATCAAAACAAACTACACCCATTTTTATTACACATTCAGCAAATAAGCAAACGCATGCCCCGCAAGAACGTTATCAATATTCAAAAATTTTTTTCGCGCTTTTGCGGTGGCAAAAACATCAATGATGTCGTTGTAATCCAAACTGCGAACGCAACCACTTTCAATAGATATTAAAGCCAATGATGTAAGTCTGTTCAGTGGTGGATATTCAAAATTGGGGGCCTGAGGCAAAATTCTAATAAGGGGCCCCAAAAAATTGATGTAGCTATAAATAGTTGCGATCAAACAACGCTACCTTCCACAATACTACAGGGTAGGCTATAGATAGTTGTAAAAAAATTGATGCAGATACATTAGGATATATTCATAATCAAAGCCATACGCTAGAAACATTAAAACGCTTTTTTGCAGTAACTAGTTACCGCATTTCACAGTTAATCACTCTTCAAAAAAAAATTGGTGCAATTTGCTCTCGAAAGCACAACAATAACAGCACAATTGTAGGGAATATTTAAATGATTTGCAGCAACACAATGCCTTAAAAACTTGGTGTGACTTAATTGCCATGAAACACACCGTAAAACAGAATTGTGCAGAATATTCAGATGTTTAGCAGCAACATAGACCATTTTTTTTATCAAAACATTTGAAACCACGTAGGTCTCTAGTGTAGCGATCATATGAGTTTAACTCACCTCGATGGTAAAAATTGATAAGCAAATACGCCAATAAATGCATCAAAAACTAACAATTTTTACAATGCCTCAGCCTACTGTGAGATAAGGGCTGGCAATACGTTTTGCTAGCGTACTGCTTGACAAAGCTTAAACTTCCAAAAATATTAGTTTTCACATGCTTGTAAACGTTATGCTTGTAAAAAACATTGAATTTAATCATAATGCGTTGAGATAGGAGTTATCTAAAATTTTAAATGCTGGCGCTGGTTAATTGCATTACGTCTATTGAAAAAAAACCCAGGAAGTTTAGTTTCAATGGTTGCTGCCTTGTTTTTTGCTAAGCACAGGTCAGCAACCAATTCACCAATAATAATATCATCTATATTATTATCTTTGAACTCACTGACACTTGATTACATAGGGCTACTGGTATCATTTTCTGTTTCATCAATACACGTAACTTGGATGCTTGAAAATGCACTTTTTATCTCTCAGTTCTGTAGTAGTAGTAGTAGTAGTAGTAGTAGTAGTAGTAGGGCTGTTTATTACAATAAATCTGTCCACTAGACTTTTGCATCATTAATGTTCCTACTTTCTTCCTTTCGCCTTCGTTTTGATGCAATACTTTCATCCTCTCTATTCAACTGATGCACTTAAACTGTCTGGTATGAGGTAAGGTACCGTATTTTCTTGAATAGAAGCCGCGGCTTCTATTTTTTATTTTTAAACATTTTGTGCGGTTTTTATTCGAGGGCGGCTTCTATTCAAGGGCGGCTTCTATTTTTTTTATATAAACGTTTATTCTTCTAATTGGTGTCCAGTGAGCATTCAAGTTAATCCACCATAAGTAACAGGAAAACGGAAACAGTAAAAAACAGTAACTCAGCTGCAATTCTATTCTCTCTTGTGAAACACTCGTAAGTAGGTCATCACGTGCTACCCAACTGTTAATCCAACAGCTGCTATTTCTGTCACGTCTGTGTAAAGCACTAAATAAAAGCAAACGGAGGAAGTGTTAATTACTAGGTGGCAACAAAAATCTGGGCTTTCTTTTGTTTAAAAGTTTTAGACAACTGCTTTTTTGCGTGTGCAAGCTCTCAATTATAGTCTTTATATAACACAGGACCTAACACTATAACGTTTTATTTTGAAAACGTTGTATCTACCGTTATCAGTATTAGCAAGCTGCAGTGTTTTGGAGAAATTCTGTAACCCTCCATAAAAAGTTATTTGTAAACATGAGCAAAAGACGTGCTTATTCCATAGAATTCAAGACCGAAGTGATTAAGTTTGCTGAAAATCATTCAAATCGAGTGACCGGAAGAAAGTTTAAAATCGATGAGTCAATGGTAAGGAGATGGTTGCAAAAGAAGAAGGAAATAAATGAAGCTTACGAGCAACCAGGACCATCAAAGAAGAGATTAAGGCTTGATGGAGCTGGGCGAAAGCCATGCCTCTCCACAGTGGAAGAAGAGTTAATGGAGAAAATTGCCAGAGAACGAGCTGAACACCGTCATGTCTCCACAAAATTAATCCAGGTTTGGGCTACAAAAATGGCTGAAGAAATTAGCTTGACTGAATTTAAGGCTTCGCGTGGTTGGTTATTTAACTTTATGAAAAGATATAATTTGTCAATCAGACGCCGAACGACTACAGGACAATCAATGCCACGCGATCTTGAGGATAAAATTCGTAACTTTATCGCTTTTAACAAAAAGCAAATAGATGTCAACAGTCTTCAACCAGCCATGATCGCTAACATGGATGAAACGCCAATATGGGCAGACATGCCCAGTGCCACCACAGTCGACAGCAGAGGCGTCCATACAGTTCCCATTAAAACCACAGGGCATAAAAAAACCGACTCACTGTATGTCTCGCTGTAAAAGCGGATGGGACAAAAATGAAACCATATGTGGTAATTCCAGCTGCAAAAGTCAAGAAAGAGCTTGCATCTATCCCCGGGGTTGTGGTGGCAGCAACGCGAAATGGTTGGATGAACGAAAATCTTACTTCGGATTGGGTTGAAAAGGTGTGGACAAACTTTTCCTTTGCAAAACGCATGCTCGTGTGGGACTCTTTTAAATGTCACATTTCTGACGAAAGGAAGGAACAATTGAAGAGATATAACACTGTAATGTCAGTCATTCCTGGGGGCTGCACGAAATACTTGCAGCCACTTGATGTGTGCATTAACAAACCGTTTAAATCATTCTTTCGTGAGTTTTATGACGACTGGTTTAGAAAAGGTCAATTTGAATACACTAAGGGTGGAAAAATAAAAGCACCCAGTCATTTGCTGCAAATTCAGTGGATTGTTAAGGCATGGGAAAAAGTTTCAAAAGAGGTTGTAATAAACTCTTTTGAGGTTTGCGGGATTACAACCAATGGTGTCGCAAAAATTTCCTGTCTTGGAAACGAAAGTCTCACTGACAGTAATTACTTGAATGATATCAGTATTATTGATGATGATAATGAAAACCATTGATACAGTAGTTGAAATAAAACATAACATGTTTGAGTTGTTTTTGTTGTGTGTCGTTATTTAGATGTGTTTTCTTGTATCAACAAAGAAACGTTTTTGTACATTGAGGCTTCTATTTTTTATTTTTAAACATTTTGTGCGGTTTCTATTCCAGGGCGGCTTCTATTTTTTATTTTTAAACATTTTGTGCGGTTTCTATTCGAGGGCGGCTTCTATTCAAGGGCGGCTTCTATTCAAGAAAATACGGTATGCAGCAAATCAAGGACTACTATTGTTATCGCATCAATGCCCATTTTTTAACTCACCGATAATCGAACTGCAGCCCTGAGAACAGGAGTCTTATTGCACGTATTGTTTTGTGCACTTTGCTTTGTTACAATTATCTATTTCTACACTCGGACCTAAGCACACAAAACGCGTGGCTTCAGGCTCTTACTAATTATGTATATAAAGAAAAAGAAGTTACTTCAAATTCTATTTTTGGTTCTTGAATGTTGCTGGTTCAATCGTTGTGGATAAAAGTCTAGTCAATTTTCTCGCGCTGGCCTATTCGAAGTTTTATTGTTATTCTGTCAATAAACCCATTGATTTTACTGTTTGATTTTAAACTGGTGCTTGGATAGAGAACAGTGCGAGGAAGGTCCTGGCCGTCCGCCTGTGACAACTATAATAGAAGATTCATCCCTTTCGAGTGGTGAATCCTTAACATAAAGAAATTGACTAGACTAAGAAATCTTCCGAAACGTGATTCAGGCTCGTTACCCCCTTTTAAAGATTCGCGTTGGATTCTTTGAACTGGTGGAAAAGTTTGCGCGATTTGGGAAATCTTCGGTTTATCAACATCTTCAGTTGGAAATTCACGATTTGAAGGAACATCTTTACTTCAAGTTCAGTTGGAGCGTCGCAAGGTGCCGTCTGTCAGTCATTTTTATTTCGAAACTGACGTCAAGGACTCAGCTATTTTACTTGGGAGACTGGCAGACATCTTATCATGGCTCTTCTGCAAAACTGATTCTGCAGGAAGTTGAAGTCATAGTGCAATTCCACTTTTTTGCGAAGAATTCTCGAAGATCTTTGGTGCAATTGCGCGAGATCAGCGACATCGGATCTTCAGCGCGACAGTTCTTTACCGAAGACCTGGATCATCCTTTCCTTACGAACGGTTGGAATTTGTTTTTATTATTTATTTAATTAATTTTATATTTATCCTACATACTAAAGTACAGTATGTCTTTCATTTCTAACTTTAAGAATTGCGGAAATAACGTAATTCAATCGAAATGTAATGGAGCGCCTTCCGCTGGGCATGTGGAGGGTGACCAAACTGCTACAGTTGGGGAACTAGGCAACGACCTTGCATCCCAAGCCTACCCGATCATATCAGAGGTAAATAATCGCAAACTTTTAACGACAAAGCGACAACTTTCCATGCGTTTGAAGCGATCGCGTGATGCCCTTGCAAGATGTTCATCGCACGAACATTTTGCCAAAGCCCTCGAACAATTTGATGAAATTAAAATTGACTACGTTAAATATAAAACGGCTTTAAACGACGTCTTAGACCCTGAAGTTTCAAATGAGCTTCTAGAAAGTGTAGCTGATCTGTTTAACCAATGCTTTAATCTTTATGAAAATGCTAAACGGGGTATGTTGGCCTCACCCAGGAAATTTTCTGTCCATCATGAGGACAATGGTACCATTGATGTCGAGCCTGAGGATAGTGTATCGCAGGTTGCTGAAAGTGTCAGCGCGACATCAAGTAGCACCTTTATAGCCCGGCAAGTTAAATTAGATAAGAAACGGGCTGAACTTGAAGCTAGGCATGCTTTTGTAAAAGCGGAAGCGGAAGCCAAACAAAAACATGCTCTCGAAATTGCAAAAGCAGAAGAGCAACTTAAAATCGCTGCTGCTGAATTAGACGCGGAAGAGAGATTGATTGCGCTTTCAGAAAGGGGTTCATCAGTGGCCGTCGTAAGCAGGGCAGGCCCCAATAATTCCTAGAATAACTTATCAGGAGGGCGCTCAAACTGCCGTGAGGCGTTTCGCGCAGACCTAAAACCGCTCTTAAAGAAAACGCAGTTAGCCAATTGTGCTGGAGAAACGAGTTCTTCTTTGTTAGAAGGATCGGTAAAAAGAAATATAGTTAGAGTTAAAAATAATACAGGCTTCTCGCGGGAAAATTCTGAATTTCCCAAACGAGAGAAAACTGTTCATAAATCGGCTGTTCCTAACTTTCAATCGGCGTTAGATCGCGTTGTGACAGATCGAAATGATTTTCCTATAAATGGTAGCAATTCGCAAACTCGTGTGAAATCGCTTGTGGGCCCTGCTGTTGGAGATGGCGAGTCCTTGAGGCGGCCTTCTGTTGCTCATGGTGAACCGGCATTACGCGCCTATATCGAACGCCAAGACAGAAATGAATATATAAATCTTGCCTCACAGATAGGCTATGACGGTAGAAACATAGACTTCGTTTTTTATGAAAACCAAATTCGGAGGCTTATGCACGAGAGTCCTTATGATGAACGTCGGCTCGAAGTTTTGAGAGCCTCGTGCATTGGCCAGCCTCGGGAAATGGTCAATTTGTTTTTTGCGCCTATGAGAAATATGAGTGCCTCTAGGCGCATTGAAAGAGCCTTGGACCGTTTACGTCAGAGATATGGCGTTTCTGGTGGGCTTACTTCGGAACCTAAAATTGCGAAAATCCGTACCGGACCTAGGGTGGCAATGAGCGTCGCTTCATTGAAAGCGTTCAATGAAGATCTAAACACCCTTGAAGTGTATGCACATGCCCATGACGAGCTGGACAAGCTATCTGGGCAATTAATGTTAGATACTGCAAATCGGTTACCTGGGGTACTTAAACGAAGGTACCTTGATTACCTTAAAAATGAGGGTTTTAGTTTAAATCAGCCTGGATTTGAATCTTTGCGTGAGTTTGTAGTTTATGAACTAAACATAATGACCTCCGATTATGCGCAGTCGTTTTTTAAGTCAGATGATAAAGATAAAGCAAGTGGGTCTGGCAACGGACATATGGCTGTTCGCGTCAGACAAGTCACTGTAAACGGAGAACGTCCTGGCGCTCGCTCAGTAGAGACCGTTGGCGAAAGCTCGCGTAGCTGTAATAAAACTCAACATTCTACTAAACCTCCCCCGGTGTGTTTTGTATGCAACGACCCGCATTCAAAACATTTTTTAACTGATTGTGAACAATTTAAAAGCAAAACTCCAGAGCAAAAGCGCAAAACTGTTATTGATGCTGCTAGATGTTTTAATTGTCTTTCTTTGGGACATTTCTCTAGAGAATGTACTTCTTCGTCGAAATGTCGCTTATGCGGGCCACATTTTGGCCCTAAGCATTCTACCGCCTTGCATGACCTATATGTTAGGTCAGACTCGGTAAACCTTGGGGCCGCCAGCGCTGGGCATTGCCAGACTTCGGTGATAGCCGACGCTGGGAAAAAACAGACAGACGCTGAACAAACAGTTGTGAGAAAACTGACCTTTAATAACGATTGGGTGATGCTTCGTACGAGTGCCGTAAGGGTTATAAACCCAGTGACGGGCAAGTCTACTTTGGCATATGCACAGCATGATACTGCTTCTCAGGCTACATTGATCTCAAAGAGCTTGAGGGACGAGCTTGGGCTCGCTACTAAAACGGATCATGCAATAACCATTCGCACCTTAGCTGAACAAACTATACGCAGTGGTGGTCTTACAAACTTTGAAATTGAATCACTTTCAAATAAAGAAACTTTTGCTATAAAAAACGCTTTGGTTGTCCCGGACTTTATTGATGATGAGAACGTTCTGCCTCATGCCGTAAATACGCAAAAACTTGGGCATTTCGAAGGGGTTAAAATTCCCACTATTCCTCAACGGCAAAGGATTGACATTTTGATAGGACAAACTAATAAAGAGTTGCTCACTGTTTTGGAGGAAAGAGAGGGTGTAAATGCGAGTGAACCTAACTACGTTCTGACTCGACTGGGTCCTATAGCCAGCGGTGGTCGCGTTGGGGTGAGATCGGATTCGCACCAGGTCTTGAAAGCAAGAGTAAACGTTGATTGTGACACAAACGAATGTGAACAACTTAGACAAGAAATTACTGAGCTAAAGGCGGCTTTGCGACAAGTTGAATTGGAGAACGAGGAGACTCAACCCTTTAGGAGTGAGGAGCTTGCGTGTTCGTTGGTGGAACCTAACGTCAAAGTAAAAGATGGTCGTTACGAGATTCCCGTCCCTTTGAGATCGGATATTGTTAAAAAGATTTCCAATAACTTTTCAAATGCCTTATAGAGCGTACTATGTCTCTGCGTCGGAAAGCTCTAGGCGATCCTACTTTAAACCGAACCCTTACAGACACATTTCAAGAGTTGCTTGCTGAGGGTTGGTTGACGCATGTGCAGAAGATAAAAGTTGATGGGCCTACTTGGTATTTGCCTTTCTTTGTGACGAAACAAGAAAAATCTCGTGTTGTATATGATGGTGCAGCCACATTTAAGGGAGTGTGTCTTAACCATGCTGTTTTGCCAGGCGCTAATCTTTTGAATAGGTTGACTGACGTTTTGACTCGTTTTCGTTTGGGTAGATTTGCGTGTATGGCCGACTTAAGCAAATGTTTCTTTCAAATTTCTATTCCAGAAGACCAGCGGGATCTCTTTCGTTTGGTCTGGTTTAAGGATAACGACATAAAACTTGGTGAAACCGAAATATTTCGGTTTTGTAGACATGTCTGGGGGATAAACTCCAGTCCTTACATTGCTCTTCATGCAATACAACGTTTGATTGATGAAAATCCTACCAAAGCAAGTCGACCGACTTTGGAAGCTATCGAAAATAATCGGTATATGGATGACTTGCTTATTACTGCTGAATCCCTGGCTGATATTGAGGTTATTTCTCGAGAGTCGAAGTCACTGTTCGAAAGCAGAGGCTTTAGACTGTGTAAGTGGTCGGCAAATCACCTGGCTAAGCCGGTTTTGCTGAGTATTCCCAAATGCGATCTCGGCTCTAATATCCGAGAAATTGACCTTGGTTCAAACTCTATGTCTGACTCTAAAGCATTGGGCCTAATATGGGACGTGGAAAAGGACTGTCTCAAGGTTCATTGTAATAAAAATTTGACTATGCCAGCTAGACTCAGTCGTCGCGAAATGCTGCGCTTTCTTGCTGGCCACTTTGACCCACTGGGTTTTATCGCTCCTTATATCTCTTGGGAGGCAAGCTAATTCTTCACCGAGCTACCTGTGCTGGTATTGGCTGGGATGACGAGCTTCCGAAAGACATGATGATCAATTGGAGAGCGTGGCTTTGTCTTTTACGGCCTATTTCAGAGGTTTCGATCCCCCGCTACTGCTTTTGGGAGGCCGAAACAGAGACCGGCGATGATAAAAACGTTAGCTATCAGCTGCATGGGTTTAGTGATGCTTCGAATGATGCCTTGGCCTGTGTGGTCTATCTGAGGCGCTTAATTGGGCGACGATCGAACGTCGCCTTCGTGCATGGCAAGTCGAAACTGGTTTTGTTGTCTCAGACGGATTGGACAATCTCTCGAAAAGAATTGGAAGCGGCTAGGCTTTGTTCTGAACTGGTGTTCGCTGTGTCTAAATCGTTACAGCATTTGTCTTGCAGCTTCCACTTGTGGACAGATTCACAAGTTGCTCTTAAATGGATTGTAAACCCGGATCTTCATCTTCCGCGATTTGTAAAACGCCGTGTAGATAAAATACACCTTATGACTTCGGCTTGTGACTGGAATTATATTCAAGGATCTTTAAATCCCGCTGATGTTGGTACACGCGAAGGCAGCGTAAGGAACTCTGATTCCTTTGCATTGTGGCTTGGAGGACCTCCATTTCTTTTACAGGGACCTTTGGAACCCAAGCCCGTGAGCCCCGCCGTGGTTGTTCGTAGTACCAGCATTAATTTAGATCTTTTGTCTCTTAAAAGCAATACATACCTGGATCGGATAATTGAAAGCGCTCCCGATCTATACACATTAAAAAAGCGTGTGGCTTATCTTATTGCTTTCAAACAGTATATTGTCGCCAAATCACAAAAGTGTAACCTTTGTAAACCGAAACTTGATGCAGACTACTTGGATAACGCCTTCATGGAAGTTGTAAAATTTGTTCAGAAAACCCATTTTGGGACCGCAATTAAGCTTCTCCAGGAGAAGTCATCAGATGCTTATGATTTGATTTAAAAAAAATTAGGTAATAGCTTGTCAGATTTAGAACACGTCCGTCGTGTCTCTGAATTAAAATCTCTGCGAAACCTGCGCCCCTGTGTGGACAATAACTTGATGTTGCGTGTTGAGGGTCGCCTGGAAAACGCTGATCTCCCAACAGACACTAAACATCCTTTAATACTCCCTAGCAGGCACCCACTTACTAGGTTGATCATTCTCGATGAACACGCTAAAGCTGGACATGCAGGTCCATGCTATACGCTAATGCGTACGCGGCAGCGTTTTTGGATTGTGTATGGAATTTCGAGCGTTAAGCGTTACCTGACGGAATGTGTAAAATGTGCAATGCGAAAAGCAACCCCTGTTCGACAGCTGATGGCCGATCTACCGGCTTGCCGAGTAACTGCCACAAATAAACCCTTCAAGTATTGCGGCGTAGATTATCTTGGACCGTATTTTTATCGCCAAAATCGTAGTAATTGCAAATGTTGGGGTTTACTGTTCACGTGTTTATGCACTCGTTGCATACACGTGGAAATCGTCACTAGTCTTGACTTGAATGAATTTTTGCTCGCATTTTCTAGATTTACAAATCTTCGGAGAGCAGTTGACACTGTTTATTCGGATAATGGCTCGACGTTTCGGGCTGCTGCTAATCGGCTTTCCTCGTTGCTTGGTTCGACAGAATTCTGTAATACTCTTAGAAAGCGTAACATTAATTGGGTTAAAATTCCCATACTCTCCTAGTCAAGGAGGTAGTTGGGAAAGTATGGTGAAGTTATTTAAAGACGCCTTTAATCGCGTTTTAGATCAATCTCGACGTAAGCCTTCACTTATTGAAATACAGACTTTCACTTCAGACGCGGTGCGCATAGTAAACGATCGCCCGCTTACTTCGCTTAGCGATAAACCTAATGATTTGGCTGTAATCACTCCTTCGTCTTTCCTGAGGCAAGGTCTTGCCCCCAATACACCTCTAAGTGCATTTCATGAACGGGGGGACTTGCGTCGTGACTTTCTTTATAATACAACTTTGGCTCATAAATTTTGGCTCTGTTGGATGCAAGGTTACCTCCCTACTTTACAAGGTAGAAACAAGTGGAGGGTAACTCGGAATAATATCTGCACTGGCCAATTGGTCCTGGTTGGAGATGCTGAGGACATCTCAAGGCGCGGGGCTTATCGTTTGGGCCGGGTACACCGGGTGCACCCTCAGTGGCGTAACGGAAAAGAATTAGTCCGTAGAGCAACTGTTGCTGTGTTGAAAGATTGCGGGGATGGTACAAATAAAATCGAATACATCCTTCGTGATATATCAAAAATTGCTCCTGTATAATATTTTATTGTATTTTATCTTGTGTTTTTATATTCGTATTTCCCCGAGCATTATTGACATTTTTATGCTCCAAAATCTGTAATTTTATATCAGAAAATTCGGACTTGGCCTTTAGCATACGTGTTTAGTGACCTTTTCCTTTATTTATTGCACCGTCTATATGAATGTTAATGATGATGGTGGACTACCATCAAAAAGAACTTCGTATACCTGACCACTGCATCATTGCTCTTTGAATATGTTAAGTTAATCCTATTATTGTAGCGCCTTGGTGCTCTATATGTATTATGTTTTTTGTTTGAAACTTCACCCTGTGTTCTTGTTTCAAAGGGGCCGCAATGTTATCGCATCAATGCCCATTTTTTAACTCACCGATAATCGAACTGCAGCCCTGAGAACAGGAGTCTTATTGCACGTATTGTTTTGTGCACTTTGCTTTGTTACAATTATCTATTTCTACACTCGGACCTAAGCACACAAAACGCGTGGCTTCAGGCTCTTACTAATTATGTATATAAAGAAAAAGAAGTTACTTCAAATTCTATTTTTGGTTCTTGAATGTTGCTGGTTCAATCGTTGTGGATAAAAGTCTAGTCAATTTTCTCGCGCTGGCCTATTCGAAGTTTTATTGTTATTCTGTCAATAAACCCATTGATTTTACTGTTTGATTTTAAACTGGTGCTTGGATAGAGAACAGTGCGAGGAAGGTCCTGGCCGTCCGCCTGTGACAACTATAATAGAAGATTCATCCCTTTCGAGTGGTGAATCCTTAACAACTATCTTAATTGAACTGATAATTTACAAATATATCTGAGACAAACCTTTTCGATAAATATGATTGCTGTAGACTTCATGTTTGGATTGAGTCACCAGACAAGTAAAGCGTTAAAGCCACTAACATTTTTTATTGTTTTACTATCATAACCAAAGATAATGGCAAATACCAATCATGAATGATGACTTAACTAACTCTCCTTTCACAAATTTCGTTAAAAATCTCAATTTACAAATGTAGCAAATTTGCCGTTGAATGATTGGCTTGAGCAGAATACAAAAAGTGCAAAGATGCCAAGCAACTACAACTTAATGTTTTTAAATCCTACGAAAACTTTTTGTGCTTGCATATTTCTAATATTATTTTGCACCACAAACGCAACTGACCGATTATTTTAAAGCAGATTTATTTCCGCTTTCACCAGTATCTCAATAACATCAACAAATTGCTCATGAAAAGATGAATTAATTAATTCACGTTTTAATACAACTGGAAACCGGACCGACTTTACAGATAAATTATCACAGTTCACACGTAAAGTCTGGTCTGCTCAAACAGCTAAAAATAAGTTGTTCTGATTACATCAGCAAAATGTGGTTCCACCCTAAAAATTATGTTAAACCCACATTGTCACAGCAGTTTCTGTCAAAAGAACTGGAAAGCCTTCAGATTAAAACAGTAATAGAAAAAATAAATTTTATTTTTTGGTTTTTATTTAGACAGTGGCTGTTTTGCCGCCAATGACATTTTACCCCTGCACTCTATTTTCTGTTGAATGTTTGTGATTGATCAATTTTAGTAGCATATTAAAAACGATTTTTTATTAAAAACGTATACTGCCTCTGTTTAAGTACCTTGCCTGCAAAGATTCGAACTTCTAACCATTTTATTCGTAGTTAGCATCACTATCTACTACGCCAAAACAATATTATGAGTACTGCAGCAAACAAGCCAATTTTGAAGACATACAAACGTTGAACGGCAAAATAGATTGCAAGGTAAAATGCCGTCAAAGGCAAAATAGCTACTTTTAGTTATTGCTTCCACAGTTGTTGAGACCAAGGGCCCATTTAAAAATGCCACAAAATAGCCCAAAACATACTCCCGCTATTTTTAAAAGGGGGGTCCCTTGAAAACTCTAAAAAGGGGGGCCCGAGGCGGCTGCCTCATTCACCTCACCCAATATCCACCACTGAGTCTGTTATCTATTGTTGTTGATCGATGGAAGGTTTTGAGAAGTTTCAGTTTACTAAAACGTCTTTCTGCACTGCCAGCGGAAATGAGGCATGTCATTACCACTCGTAAAGCATTGAGCAAATTTGGGTAACAATAAATGATTTTGCAGATATAACTAAAAAAATCTATTGATGTTTTAAGACTTTCTTTATTTTCGTTGATGACATGTACAAAACGTTCCGGCTTTTCTTTCATTTCAAATGGATTGGTGTCTCCCAGTTTGTCATGAAATGTTTTACAAGCATCAAAAATATTGTTTTCATTAAATGCTTGCAAGAGGTTTTCTTGGCTAAGCAGGAAATTAAAAATTTCGGTCACAAAATGCGTTTGCTCAAATCGATCATTCAGTGAAGCAATGGCATGATCTACAACGTGCAAAAAAGTTAACTTTGAGTTGTGATTCTTGTGGCAATTCACTGCTTTGATCTTCTGATTCGTAGTCAAACATTCTATTTCTGTTTCTTTTTCTCTTTTCCACAAACGCACTCTCTACACCAACATCCTCAGCAATCTCACGAGCGCTTACCATGGCGGTGGTGTAGCCATTCTGTCGATAATCCTGCAAGAAAGATTGCGTGGTATGGATTTCACTTTTTATAACATGAAATGCCGCAAATTCGCATAAGTTTGCTCGTTTTGTTAACTTGAAACAAAATATTATGCCATATCACAATTGCCAAAATGAACTTCCATGATGAAATTACATTTATCGGAGAACGAACGTCGTTGGCTGTTTTCCCTTCTTGTTTTTGTATTTAATGACTCTGCAATTTTTCCAGTGCATCCAGAACGTCTGACAAGTAAAATCGTAACGGTACAATACATTTAATTCGACTTTCCCAACGGGTGGCAGATGGAGATTTGATTGAAATTTTTACATGCTTCTTCATAATTGTCCAACGTGATGTGGAAGAAAAAAACACTGCGTATAATTGAGCAAGTACGCCAAAAAACAGCAAAGCTTCAGTTGAAAATTTGGCGCAATCCACAACTACTAAATTCAATGAGTGGTTGGCACATGGCACATGCAGAGCTTTTAAGTTGATTTCCAAAAGTCTGGCTTGGAGGCCTGCTTCTTTGCTTTTCATACTAGCACCATTATCATAACAGGGCGTTTGGCCCTTCAGTAATAAAGATTGCACACCCCTGGTATACGACAATATGTGAAACTGGCAGTCTCATTGATCTGAAGAAGCATTTTAAGATCGAGCAAGCGAGCGTTAAACTTATCTGGGTCATCCCTGGTTTTTCTGGTCGAAACTCTAAATTAGACTGTCTTAACACAGTCTTCACAGACATATATATATAATACACTGACACAACAGCCTTCCTTCCTTCGTTTCAACTTTACATGAACTGTCTTAAAGCAGCTTTCACAAAACTTTTTTAACGTTGAACTAGAAACCTAGTCTCTCTCTCTGTATGCAACTACAAAGCAATTGCACAACACTCCACAGTACACTCATTATGACGTAAATTTTCTCGAGAATTTCAACGCTCAAGGGCGAAGCCATAGAGGTTAATAAGGGAAGGTCAAAACTTTATAATGATTTTCCTTTTTCTGACATAACCAGAACTTTATAAAATACTGTTATAGTGTTTGAACGTCCGCAAATCGTTTTCGAAATTAACAAATCATGATATTACATGCCTTATCTACCGGCATTCAGTGAGGACAAAAACAAGAAAAGTAAAAGTGAAGGGTAGATAGATGGCTCTAACTTAATAATGCAATCTATATTATGGGGCCCCTACGAATGGTCGGGCCCCCGACCGGGGTGTACGGAGCTGCCTTGACCCGGCACTGACCGCGTCTTCAGCCTAGCAGCATAAGCCGTTGTCGAGTTGCCGAGCCCAACCCTCAAGAACGCCTGTAATCGATGTCTTGGCCGGAATCTCATTCACTTCGGCTGGCAAGCTTCTCTCTCATCGTTGGCGGGAAGGTATTTTAGAATCTCAGCAACTTCGATGTATACATGCGCAGCTATCGCGGTGACGTGATCTAGCTACTAAGTGTCGTATGAGCGCAAAGAAACTACAAACCACAAACCCAACAGCATTGTCAAGTTGTATATCGAACGCAATCTCCATCCGTAGCTTACGTGATAGAAGTGACTAGTCACTATATGGAGTGTACTCTTTTGATATCGGACTACAGCCAGGTGCCTGCGGTTGCGCTACAGGGGCATGGCGGGAGACCATAAAGCCCTACAAACCGAGCAACTCTCCTAGACCTAGACCAGAGATAATATAAAGAAACAGAGTCTCTAAAGATCGAGCGGCGCCAAGAGTCCGTAGTAGAACGGTGCAGAACGTAATGAGGAGTTTCCTAAGTTGGATGACCTCAGGTGCCGCAAGAAGGATTTTTAATTCTGCAATTTCAGACAGGTAAGAGTTTAACAGAAGACTGTCCGTTACAGCGAAGACGAGACAGGACACAATAAGCGTGACGAGAAAGCACAAGTTTCTAAGTGGATACTTAGGGGATCTATGTGTGAAAGAATCTTGATGAAACAGTAAATATCAATCCGAGAGAAGAAAAGATTGGATATGAGAGGTAAGAAAAGAGAGATTTCGTAGGATTGTAGATGGCTCCAACAGCGCATCTTATGTAGCCTCTCACTGGCCGTGGTATTGCCAGGAAGAAACGAGGCCCGGAGACCCATTGTAGCCGGATAGAAAAGAAAAATCAGAAAAAGTATAGTTTCCACCAGATCTGCTAAGGAGTGTGAAATAAAATGAAAGGCGGAGGAGAGGAATATGTAGCAAGAACAGAACAAAAGTATGAGGAGAGGAGAAGGAAGCGAAGTGGCAGACGTCTTGGTGCTGTCGAGACCAGCGGAGAGCTTGCAAAATGGCGCAGGCTTTAGCTCAAAACTTAGCCAGAGTGGGCCGGTCAATGAGAAAAGGATGTTCTTAGTGCAACAAAGTGAGCACTTGGCAAGAACGCCGAAATCTTCTTTGTCAAAAGGAAGAGAGACAAAACAATCAGTCCAAATCACGAGATCGTGAGATGATAGAAAGTCAAAGTGGACAAGAGCCGCACCATGACAATAAAGAGGAGGAACATAGCGAGGGAATGGAGTACAAAGAGTGAGCTCCACACTAACAATAGGCGGGTTTCAAGGAGAAGAGAAAAAGCAAGCTTACAGAACCTTTCTGAGGAAGAAGGAGAGAGCATGAGCGTGTAAGTAGACGCCAAGGCTCTCCAGGAGGACGTGGAGAGTTTGCTGTTACTCTGCATCTGGCCAAATCTGAATCGGGAAAGGAGGTTGAAAACGAAAGGTTCGTTCATAATATGATAGAGTGAAAAGATTCAGAGTCCCTCGTTGGGGAGGTAGGGACGCTTTAGAAAGGAGAAGACGGATTGGGGAGAAAGAAAGGCTTCCGGTGATAGCGCGACTGGCCACTCGGTAAAGGCGTTCCAATTTGGTAACGCTTGAAAGGCTGGGAAATGGAAACCATTTAGGTAAGGCATAAGTGACAACGAACGGAAGAAAAGCTTTGTATGGAACTCCTTTAAGGAGTTCCATAAAGAAGCAGAGATACAGCGTAAGGCCTTGAGAAGAGGAAAAAAACTTGGCCTTAAGCGAAGATACATGAGCAGAAAACAATGAAATCAAATATGACCTCAGGAAAAGTGGAACTAAGATTAAAGCGGAGAGAAGAGTTGAAAAAGAAAAGATGGGGCTAAAGATTAGCTTGGTAGAGATCCACCGAAAAAAGGATGCCTTACATTTACTCTGATGGAGAGAAAGATACTAGTGCTTAGAGCAGCAATATAGTCAAATCAGAGCTATTTTTGTGACTTTTGCACCTGCAGGGACTGAGGAGAAGGAGGACCTGATGGAAAGATTGTCAACATAAAGAAAGAAGCTTACGGAAAAAAGTATAGTACAGGGCCAAGAACGGATCCTTGCGGAATACTTTGGCTAAATTGAACGGAGCAACTTATGTGATTTTGGGAAACCACGCAATTGTACTTGTCAGAAAGGAAAGATTGTGCCCATCGAAAAAAGCAAGGGATAGGCCTGTAGAAATAGACTTGTGGAAGAAAGTGCGTTGCCAAACTGGATCCAAAACTTTGGCAAAGTCGAAAATGGCAAGAATCGTCCGAAAGCTCGGCTTGGGTTTTTTAAAACCATCGAAAATGAACTAAGAAAAATAGAGAATTTGATCCAAATTAGATCGACCAGGTCAGAAATCCGCCTGGTGGGGAAAGAGAACGGAGTGAAACTCCACAGAGAAGAGTAGACGAGAAAGAATGATGCGCTAAAACGGCTTGAAACACAGGGGGAGATAAAGTTTGGCAAGAAGAAAGCGGATTGAGTCGACAGATTTTCCCGTCCAGTGGATGTTGATTATAGATAAAGACTTCCAGATGGAAGAAAATGGGCGCAAAAATAAGGAAAGATTAAAAATGTGAAAAAGATGATTCATGCCAGAACAAAGAAGGTGTTTCAGCATAGAGTGTGCGGCTCTCTCTGGGCCGGTGACAGTAGAAGAGGATAGGTTTGCTTCAGGAAAAAATTCACTGGAGATGAGAGGAGAAAAGAAAGAGGAATGAGACTCCTTAGAGCAGAAGGTCCGGCGGAGCTCCGACAAGAATCCCCTAGCTCGGCTTTTTGGCTGAGAAACAGGAAAGTAAGATCTCAGATAGTTGGCATATGCCAAGGCAGACTATCTGCGAGAAAAAGAGAAGTTGGAAAAGTTAGGGGTTGAGGAGGACGCAGAACCATTAACAAAACAAAGATTAGAGTAAACTGATTTGGGAAAGAAAAAAAGCATGTCTCATGCCATACCTTATTGAAGGCATTGACGGTGACGGACGAGGCGTGCCGAGAGGCTGAAATGTAAAACCTGACGCTCTTCATCACTTCTGTGAGCAGAAGCATAAGTTTTGCGTTTTTCTTTTACCCCTTTTTCTAATTTAGAAGACCGCGAGGCCTGAGGTTGGTGTTAGAGGTGGCCGAAAAGAATGAAAGATTTTGCCGCCTTTGGTGCCAAAGAGGTGAAAAGCGCAGCAACAGAGGAAAGAGACAGAGAGGAAGAACAGAGCAAATCGATGTAGCGAGCAAATTTATTCTAACAAGTTGTCTGGAAATCGAAAGAAAGAAAACTCTTATTAAAGTGGGAGAGTGCATACAGAGAAACAATTAGAAAAATTGAGAGATGATTTGCATTCAGTTCCTAAAGCTCCTGCCTGCAGCAAGAGAGGGCAAGATAGGAGGGTGCGAAAGAGATTTTGAGAGAAATGCAACTCCAGGGAAACGATAAAGAATGAGGGAAAGAAAACCAAATGGCTCAATCGAATGCTTCCTTTCCACCAGGATCTGAAAAATTTCTTAAACCTCAAAGAGGGTAATGAGTGTGGAAGTCCTCAAAATGAAGAGATTTCTCAGGGAAGGAAGAACAGGGTGAGAAAGAAGTCGGTTTTATTATCCGCAGAAAAAAAACAAATAGGAGGAGCACATACGATAAAGAAAGAGAGAGAAAAGGAGTTGTTAACCAAAATGTTGACCCCATCTAATCAATGTAGGATTGAAGCAAGGAGAGAGAGGAGATTGAGAGCGCACAAAAGAATTGGTCTTGTCTAAGATGACGACACTACCGCCAGCGCCCGAGTAATTTCTTAAGGGAAAGCCTGACCAGGAAGGAAATCAATTAGATTGCAGAGCAGAGTATCCAGCGATCAAAAAGACAAAAAGAATTGAGGTTGGATTCCTGGATACAAATAAGATCGACAGGAAAGAGCGAAAGAAAGTGAAGAAGTTCAGCATCTCTGGCACGAAGACCTTTTGCATTGCATCGGAAAACCCTGAGACAGTCAGAGGAAGAAGACAAAGCAGGGAGCGTCAAAGAAGCGCTGAAAGGTGGGGAGAATGGAGAAAAGACAGAAGGGGGAGGTTAGTGACAAGGCCAAAAGAGTGTTAGGGGTTTGGAAGCGAGCGTAAGAATAGCATTGATAGAGGGGTGGTTAGTGGTAAATAGTAGAGGTATAAGTGCCAGAGAGTCCTGCAGAAGATAACATAGTGTTGGTGGACTTGAGACCACCAAGAAAAGCCGATATGCCGCTGATACCCATCATTGAAAAAAAATTTTTGTGATGAAAAAAGATCTAATTGATCAAGGTACTTTCTTCGGTGGTCATCTACATCGCACTGACACAAACGGACTCTAAATATACATTTCTAGCACTATTTTTTCGATAAATTGCCTCTCATTTTGTAACAGATTAAATTTCTCCCCAAAACTCAACTTTAAATGCTGTTTTTTGATCAAAAACAATGCAAAGCATTTGGAAATTATTAGTTGTGTTACGCAAAAATAAAAAATTAGCCCTTTGTTGAAAAACCACAAAAATTTAATGCAGTATTGGTATTTCAGAGAGGAGCAAAATATCAAAAACCAACACATTTAAAGATTTTTAGAAACTAAACTATTCACAAAAACAAATTGATGTACTGTAAGTTCAATTTACATTATTTTATGACTATTATTGAAATGAAATGATTAACATATTTTTATTATTAATATTTAAATCGATCTACCCGCTTTGGTAACGTTTTATTGCAGACAGGGCCTTGCGTGACATGTAAGATCCTACCGTTGGTTACCTTTCATCACATATAGGGTCGAACCATTATTAGCTCATACACGCGTATGAGCTTCTTATTAGCCTTTTTGGCTATATCTTCCTCAAGTCAGAACCTTGCTGGCTTATTCTCTACGCTATCTCTTTTGTGGTGAGCGCGAAACAGGAAAGCCGTAAATACTATTTTTTAAAGTCTGTTGGTATAAATAGACTTAGAGAATGAATCCCTGGTTTACCGACTACAAAAAGGGCGCTCTAACTACAACGCTATCCCGCCGATTACAATTACTGGTAACCTAACCTCATATCACATATGAGTCCAACAGTTTTTGGTTGGTAACTTGTTATATTACATATAGACCAAACCACTGCTATCCCAATTGCCTATTACATGTTGGGTCCAGCCATTGCCAACCGCATTTTGCTCATAAGGAGGGCTGGATAAACCATTAAGCAAAATAGAAACATGCGCTAAAGGCATCAGAGAAAGGTGGCATCACAGAAATTTTTCATAGCCGAATTTTCGATAATGTTTTTGTCGATGGTTAAACTTTTGTGTAGTTTATTGAGTTTATATTTTGAATTATACGTATAGGAGGATCAAAGTTTTAAGTGCTTAGGCGCCCTAAAAGGCTTGATAGGGCCTTGCATATAGGGCCCGACCATTGATAATAATTTAATATTACTACATATGGTGTCCGACTATTAGTAACCCGATATATCACACGTAAGGTCTAGTCGTTAGTAATCTCATAGGGCAAAGGAGAGAATGTTGTCACAGAAAATGAATTTTTGTTTCTAACTTCAGCATATGTGAGGATAATTTTAAAGTGGTTTTGTAACTACTTTCCACTTTTGTTGACTTAGTTACTCGCAAGCGGAACTTTAAAAATTTTTAATCCCGTATCAAGTGTTGAAAATGCTATGCCCTCATAAATTAGGTGCTGTTACATATGTTAGTGCGAGTTGTCCGGCATTTTATTGCCTATGTGCACAATAAAAAGCCAATCTTAAAATGCAGAATGTAAAAAAATTAGTCAATCGGAAACGCAATCCAAACATTTCACTTAGTTTTTAATAGCAATGGTCGGAAATACACCGCTCTACTTAAATTTTGTGTAACAAGGCACAGGTGAAAATGCTAGCAGTCATAATGAAACTATCAAGCACGTATTATACTTTCGCACGCGGGTGGTAGGAAGTTCAGAATTACAGTGTAAAGCTGTATAAATCCTATTCGTAAGACGGCTTTCATATTAATCGTCAGGAATGACGGCATTCCTAGCAATAGGATATATTCCGGCTTTGCAAAAGCTGGATATAATCGATTGGATGGATATGCATAATCAGCAATGGCTTGAAAGATATAAAATGATTTTTATCAAACAAAATTGACATTAACCACACAAAATTCGCAGAATTTTCCACTTATTAAGTCTCATCAATGCAGTTGGGGACCAACAGTCGTCATCAACTGCTGTGATGAGACTTACTACGTGAAAACAATGTTACTGTAAGAGGTAGTCCGTAACAAAATGCTTTAAAACTTGCTAAGTATTGAAAAGCAACTCGAAAGTTAAAGACATATTTGTTCATGCAGACAGCAATACTGATGTAAGAATAACATGTGTACCACCTCACTTTCCTGAGCAAACATTGTACATTCTACAACCACGAAGAAGTTATCGAATCTCACAGACAAAAAGATCGATATGCCATCGAGACTGGTGCTCGAGTATACAAAATACAAAGAAAGGCTTCGAAGGCTAGCCCTTTCCCAAGCTTTTAGTACTTCGGCAAGTATGAATTTCCTGTAAGCCATATCTGTGCCATCTGTGCTGAAGTCGGACATAACGAAAAGGAATGTTCTAAGAAAAACGAATTCAAAATTTCAAAAATCGGGAACAAACAAAAAATCCAAGCACAACAATTATAGGTGTAGACAAGCACTGGACCTCGAACTCGAAGAAACCTACAACACAAAAATCAAAAATTAACGACAGTCATGAGGATTTTATCCAATCGCCGTCAAACAACAACATCAGGCATGAGATCACTGCCAAGTCAATTGCAAGTAACAGCTTTCACAAGACTATTTCGCAATCAACTGCAAACAATTACAGGCAGGGGACCAATACAAAATCAACTTCCTACACAACTATTTTATCAAAAAACCTGACCATCATAATGACATCACAGTTTGCAACCAAATTTCAAAACAACGACATTGTCAGCTGCTTCCACAGCAACAACGGTTTCTTCAGTTGGAAAAAATCCCAACGTTAAATAAGAGATTAATATTGAAAGAAGCAAAGATTTAAAACTAACAAAACAGAGACGTGAGTACTTTAAAAGAAACAGACCAGATTTAATATCAGAAAAAATATCACCAAAGAAAAAGATGCCAAATTTAATCGATTCAAGAGAAACACACCCAGTGAAAAGCTTGTTTACAGTTCTTGACACCACTAATGATTTTAGTAATACCGAAATATGTAATAAAATGTTTTTACATTGCTGCGAAGATCACATCAAAAAGTGTAAGGCCTGTCCTTGAACTGCAGTTGTAAATTACAATATTTCAAATGTAATTGTGATTGAAGATTAATAGTCCATAATTTACCGAATTATCAAGATGATCAGTGTGACGTAATAGCTACCCAATGCTTTATACGTGAAATCTTTAATATAAATCCAGATGATACCACGATTCAATGCTTGCCTGTAATCTTATGATGATCCCCAAACTCCATGATGTATATAATCAATTCATTTATATTTGTGCAACTTATACCAATTTGCACACCCAATAATTGTTATTAGGTATTTTCTTTTTTCCTTCTTCCTTCGATCAATGACGCAATATTTAAAAATCAAATCATTCAACTGTCATGATCTTAACGACGGAAAATGCACAGCAACTTTTGCTTTTCTCCGGAAGTAGGATGAGCAGTTATTATTATTATTGTTATTATTATTATAAGAAACTTACTTTAGACCATAGCCAAAAACAATTTGGATCAAAGAGTGGTCGACTAATAAAGCCAAATTTAATTCATCCACTCAGAATAATTTAATTAATTTCAGTCAGGAACTGCTATTTTTAGACCATCTCAATCTAGAATTTGGACCTACCAAAATAGACCATGATGGACGAGTAATAGCTGCAGAAATAAGACATCAAAATTTTTCGATCAATTTCATCAATATATACGTCCACACAACCTTCTATCCCTTTTCAGCGCGAGATGAATTTTTTAAAATTTGTACCAGTACATCAACCCCAACACCCCCAATTTCATGAGAGGCGATTTTAATATAGTAGAAAACCCTCTACTAGATACACATCCGCCCAACCGTGACAAAACAAAAATTAAAGAATTTAATGATCTATGCTCGACCATTGGATTTGTTAATTTCTACAGAATTTTGGACCTCACAAAACAAGAATATACTTGGAGGGGTCCATAGTCGGCATCTAAACTGGATCGCATTTGTATTGATAACAGGGTGAAGGCAATATACGAAAAAGGAGATTTTCAACAGGATCTAGAAGTTCAGTGAATCAGTTAGAAAACCCTACTTGGTACTGTTTACCTTGATCTCGTTACCTGTTGGTTTCAGATAAAACAAAAGCTTAAGATATTGATTATAAAATGGTACAAAATAAATAGAGCTGAACAGATTGCTGAAGAAAAATATCTTGAAAACCTAGCTCCACTTACTCTACATCCAAATATTTCAAAAACTACTCATCAAATCAAAAAAACTCCAAAATATACAAGAAAAAAAACAAAAACAATTCATGAACAGAGATTAATTATCATTTTTGGGAACCTGTCAACTACAAAACAATATTTCACCCAATTCAAAAAAGGAGACCGCGCCATGAATGATGAGTTAATTGACTCCAGTGGTACTCTGCAATTTTTTCCGAACATCTCAGAAATTCTACGGAAATCCGTACAGCTTAGAAACTATTGACTGTGCCGTACAAAACAACTTCCTTAACAAAATTTATAGAAAATTAGATTCAAATCAGCCTTTGGAATCAAAAGCTGATAATAAGAGCAATAAAGTTAAAAAGGCTATACCCAGTTTTAGTATAAATAAAAGCCCCGGTCCAGATGGCATAACCATTGAATTTTACAAAACCTGCTGGCACATAATTTCTTTTTTATAAGAAATCTTCAGAATTGGCACGATTCCCCCTCCAATAAAGCACAACCTCATCACGCTTGTTTGCAAAAAAAGAGCACGCAATGTCACAATATAGAGCCATCTCATTATCAAATCTCGATTTAAAACTTTTCACCAAACTTTGTCATCGAGAATTCGTGAAAATGCAAAGGCCGTAGTTAACCAACACCAATTTTCCAAACCGGGTAAACAACTATTCTCAGGTACCATTTTCCTTAGAGACTTCTTTTGGGAGGCTAATAATAAAAACTGGTACGCTTGTTTTACATCTCTCAATTTTTACCAAGCATTTGACTCAGCCGACCACCAGTGGTTATGGAAAGTCGTGAAAGAAATAAGCTTCCCGACAAAGTTTATTAAAGTCACAGAAAATAACACTGTCACACTCAATTTACTATCTTAGTTAACGGTTTCAAATCCTCCGGTGACAATGTCTAGAGGGGTCAGATAAGGAAATTCTTTAAGCCTTTTCCTTATTCTGATAGCGGTGAAACACTGATATCCTTTAACCGTGAATTGCCTGCAACACAAGGTCTAGGAACGAAGTGTAGAAATCTAATTCAAACACTGAGCTACGCCGACGACATAACCTTCATCTTGTTTGGCAACAGATTTGTAAGCTTAGCATTTGACATAATAACAATATCAACGTGCAACCGAGTTGAAATTGAATGAAAATAAAGCCCAAGGCCTAGCTTTGCTAAACTCTAATACTTCTTTTCTCCCCAATATGAATAGAAACAATGAATCACAGAAAATCTTAAGTATACCTTTTAGTAAAACAGATAATGATAAAAATGGGAAAGCCTTTAAAAAAGGTACCGGAAATTTCAAATATACCGGTATGACAAGACAATTTTTGATTTGAGACGCCAAATAGATTCTTGTTCAGGCTAAACTATCACTACAAATTAACTATAATGCTAACGCCTACCCTCTCATTGAAAATGCCAGAATAAAAGTTAAAAATCTCATTTTAGGTTTTGTGGGAGGGAAACAAAAGCTCACCCCCCACTTAAAATACCTTAACTCCCCAAAGAACTAGGAAACCTTTCTGTTACCAGTGTACTCATCCACAGTGACCTAATGTATACAAAAAATGCGTGTAAATACGTCTACGCAATCTACGAAATCAAGCTCTTTATACACAAGACCTACTCACCGAATACTATGTTGGACATACCCTATCAACCCTGTTTGATTTTGGACTTCTCAATCACCTACCCCACACTTTAAACTTTTCACCTTTTTATAAACTGCACAGTTGAAATCATTAAAAAGTACTATCAAGGAAGGAATCAAATAAAGGGAACATTCGAAATATATACAAACAAATTGTCCAAGATTCAATTTCTTCATTCCAAAAAGCTAAAGTAAACAAATGGGAATTAGTGCAGAATCACATCTTACCAAATCATCTAACAGCATTCAACTACAAATTAGTGAAGCATCTTCTACCCTTTTTCACGTAGGTTAGACCGATCGCACTTAATGCCCCCAAAACCGCATCTGGCTTGGCATAAAAGACCCGATTTAGCTGAACATATTTTTATTTCCTTAGAAAAAAAATCAAAACCAATTTTAGACTATATACAAAAACTAATCCTCAAAATCACAGCGACCCCCATCTCCATACAGAAAATTATGTACCCACCAATTGCACGCAAACGTGTTGTTTCTAAAATTATTGCAGTCACCAACCACAAAATTTGGAAATCTAGAAACAGCAGTATTTATAAAAATAAAGTCACCAGCTCGTACCAGACAATAGACCCAATAAAAACAGCATTTGTTGAAGGCACGAGAGGGAACGTTGAAGACCTGGACAGCTTTAGCTCTTTTTCAAAAATTCAAGAAATATAATTGTATTTTCGAAAATTGAAACAAAATTACAACTTTTTTCCTTGTCATGTTTAATATCAAATCAGCCAAAAGATTTCTCGGTTTTATACTCAAAATTTATCATGAAAAGATCTCTATGTGTTAAACTTTAAACGCTTCTCAGTCTGTGCGTATAAATATTATCTAACTTCCATGAGCGATCTCGACAAAGAAATATTAGACACTAAATGATTTAAAATTGGATATCACAACATAATTTTGATTAAAAATATGCGTTGGACCCTTTAATTTGTCAGGATACTTTTATAATATTAAATTATTTTTCAATTTTTTGCTGCTTACCCAACTCTCGGAAGTATGTGAATTTCTTATCTGTTATTCTGTAATCACTATATTGATGCCGCAATGTTTATTTAATTGTATCTCTTTACGTTTCCTATGGCCTATTAAGGTACGGATAAATGTGATTTCTCTAGAGTTTGACGATTCGAGCGTGATATAGGTCGATCCTGTACTAATTTTTACATATTACTACTTGTTTGGCAATTATTCAAATGTACAAATTGTTTCAATGTATATATCACAAATTGCAGAAATGTTTACCTCAAGTCAGTAGTTGTTCAGTGTTGTTTGTCATTATTAGTAAGGCCATTTTTTTGACCTAAAAAAATATATTTTTGACATTATTTTAGCAAAATTTTGACTTTATTTTGACCTAACCGCTTTCGCCTATTATTTATGTCTTGTTGCACTTTTTTGAAGAAAAAGGTTTTATAATCCGCAATTTACATAAGTTGTTAAAGAAGAAGGTAGCCTACTTTAAACATTTTCTCACTCACTCAGTCTTGAAGCTAATGCACAAAGCGACGCATGACGTCAAAACCTAGGATAACGAGCCATTCTGTGTACCGGTATCAATTAGTGTGTGATACAAAAAATGCGTTGTTATCGCAACTGTACTGTACATTAATAGTCGTCTATGATGTTTTTAACGAAAGCCACACAGTATAATTACCAGGACTTTTTATTGTAATACAGCATCATATATTGTTTTACGTTCTTAACATCAAAATTTCTGTCTTTTCTCAGTAATTTACCGAGCATAGAAAACGACCTATCAACAGCAGCAGAGGTTGGCTGGGCTTTTTGCAAGAGTGCGTAGCTTGTTGGGTCAATTGTCAAGTTGGTACAGTTTATTGTTGTTTCTAAATCAGAGTTGGATAGTCGTTTTTTAATGTAATTTTTAATTGCGCACGGATCATCATCGAATTGCATATTCTTCAGCAGTCCGTATGCTTCGGTTATCGTGCAGCCACTTCCTTCTAAGAACTCTACGTTTGCTGCTAGAGTCCGGTATTGATTTATTTTAACCAAGTCCGGCATCAAATCTTCCACATTGACAGCATCTTTTGCTCTGCTGACTAAGAGGCCCGCACTTGTCCAAATGTTGACAATGGTACGAACAGCTGGAAGGTTCTCACTGTAATATAAAGCAGCTCCAAGCAAAGTTGCCCATCTTGTAATTACAGGGTCAGGAGGAGATGGCAGACCAGAATCATGAAAATCTTTCTTGCGATTTTTGTTTTTGATTGTTGCTGCCTTGATCGTTGCTATTATTTCATCAATATTTTTTAAATGAGCACGCACACGCATAGCGCAGTTATGTAGTAAGTGCGCAACGCAGGTGACATGCATCAAAGAAGTGTATAACTCCTTTAATGTCTTTCCAGCCAAAGACATGTACCGAGCAGCATCAGTCAAGAACAATGAAAGATTCTCGCGTTTTATTTCAACTTGTCGCAATATGTCATCCACAGTGTGCAGAATAATACTGCTATTAACATTGCTACCGCTGTCAAGTGGATGCCAATCAACGAGGAATGTCTGATTTGGGGCAACTAAGCTGCCCACAAGCACACTAATATACTTTTGTTTAGCAATCTCTGCTTCATCCACAATTAAAAAAAAATTTTTGTCACGAAATAATTCTTGAATTTGTTCTTCTTTTTGGGATGCTAATTTAGCAACACATGCCCGGGCTGCAGTCTCCGAAGGCAATACTTTTTCCATTGTAGCAAACAGAGACTTTAAAGGAGGATGGTTCAGTTTATGAAGTGGGATATCTGCAGCTAAGAATGAAGAGACAACCTGTTCCTTGAAGTTTACTTGATCGAGTTGTAAAAAGGTTTGCTTACTTTAAGGTTTGCTCTTCGTCTCCAATTTTCTTTGGTGTTGCTCACTTTTTCGGTGGCTTTCCACAAAAAACTTTTTGTCGCATTTGACTAACACGTCGCAAAGGTTGCATCGCAAGTCGCGGGCAGGAGTTGCCAAAAACTCATCCGGATATTCCTGGCAAATTTGCCTAACTTTCTTTGTACAAGATTTGGCTTGTTTAGGCATTCTTTGCTTTGCAAGCTACGAGTTAAAAAGAGAAAGAGCGCAAAGGTTTTATAGGAATAGATGAATTGTCCAACAATTATGCGTTTATGCATCAACAATGACGATTTCATGCATAATAAGTGCTATTTCCTTCTCAATTACCGCACGCATTTTTACCATTGTAACTATTTGAGAAGTTTAAAATCAAATAAAACTGCGCATAAAATTTTAATAGCAGCTCAAAAATTCAAAAAAATATAAATTTGTTCGTTTTTGTAAGGAAATTTTTGATGAAGAGAATTTTGACAAGTTTTGACTTTATGCAAAATTTTGACTGATAAAATCTACCAAAACAGACTCCTGAACACCTGAAACGAAAGTTAGTACACGTTTGATCATGTAACAAGGTCGTGAAAAAATTTTGACTTTATTGACTTTAGCGGGCCCTAATTATTAATTATTTTGGTAACCGCCTGAGATGTATGACGTTGAAGTCAAAGCATTGGTTTCATTATGAACTACAAATTTAAAGTTTACAACCAGTAGGTTATATCATCACTTGTCATTTACAAAAAGTTCAAAATTGTTTAAATTATGCTATATTGGGCATTTGTATATTATATCGGGTGAGCAGAAAAAGCGACAACCCTGTTTAATAAGCCTTTACTCAAAAACTAAGCTTTGCACACAAATTGAGTTTGGTACTGGTCATCAGTAGCTAGTTTTGGTCAAGTGGTAAAATTCTTAGCCAGAAATATTCATAAACACAGGAATATTGAGGTAATACAAAATTTAGGTCAAAATATGCAATGCCAGACGTTATTTTTTAAAGGAGAGCTTAGATTTGCTATTTCCTCACTCTTCCAAACCTTACATGGTCGCTGAAAGTTCGATCTTAAAAAAAAAAGAAATTAGTTACTTGGCCGAACGTCGAAACCACGACCACTAGCACGTGAACTAACTGCCCTACGAAGTCTCCGCAGTCACCTGATCTGAATTCAGTGGACCACAGTGTTTGGGATTTGTTAACCGAAAAAGTTTTATGCCGGGAGGAAGGAAAAGTTTACAGAACAGGAACTGAAGGATAAGACAAAAGAAAAGTGGAATGAAATATTAGTTGCTGAAATTTGTAAGTCCATATCTTCCTGGAAAAAGAGACTTCAACTGGTTGATTCTGAGGATGCAGGCCATAGTGACCATCTTCTCGATTAAAATTTTCAGGCAACGTCTGGCATTGCATATTTTGACCGGAATTTCGTATTACCTCTTTGTTCCTGTGTTTATGAATACTTTTGGCCAAAAATTTCACCCCTTGACCAAAACTAGCCGCTGATGACAAGCACCAAACGTAATTTGTATGCAAAGCTTAGTCTTTGAGTTATTCCTGATTAAAAAGGGTTATCACTTTTTCTGCCCACCCGACATATGCTTAAAAAACTAAACTGTTAACTTCAAACAAATTATAATATTCCCATGCTGTTGTATTTTTTCTTTTTTTCTGTTAAAATCATTGATCGTTTTTGTCGTTATTACTTTTAAAATTTCGCGAACAATAAACAAAAATTATCGAATGTGGTCTGTCGACATCTGTGAAGTTAATAAACGTTGGCTCGTCAAGCCGCTTCGTATTTCAGCGACTTATAACCGTTTACAAAGATCCTACCAAAAGCATGAGAATACGATCAAGTAGATCTTCAAGGAAAAGCAATAATTACTTCAATAAGCGTTTCTGTACTATGTGTTAGCGGATTTCAATTTATTTGGCGTCTCACACCCCTTGAAACAAAAAAATTATTTTCTCTCCCCCTCTTATTACAATTTGACGAATGATTCAGCCCTGTTCTCTCAGCTACCGTCTAATAACATACTCATTTATTGGTCCATTCTTGCGTTAGCTCTCCAGAGAAAAAAGAGCTGAACATCCCTATGCACTGTGAAAGGCACAAGACGCTTTTGTGACGTAAAAATGAGTTGTAAACGTTAGCCAGTGCAATCCTCCCCACGCTTGCAAGAAACGCAATATAAAGAGCGCAAGTCAAGATGCAAATGCAGCAAATACCCGTATTTCCAAAAAGATGATTTAGGCAGCGACTCTCAATTCTTAGCAAGACCAACGCAGATTCCCAATTCCTTGCTAGACCAACCCAACGCAACTGGCAGAAATGCTAATCACCAAGCAAGAAATCTAAGTAGAGACCCACTTCATATCGTCTCCTGGGAGAAAAACATCATTGACAAAAGAATGGGAACTAAACGAAAGAAAACACAAACATAATAAAGATTTGCAGGTTTTTCTCAGATGTAATCCATTAAGCGCGCAGGTATGTTCACTTGTCTTCACGTCCTTGTAAAAGTGGCCCAAGGAATTTGAGTGTCCAGTTGAAGAGCGTTATCTTAAGTAATGCAGATCGGTTCGTTGGCTCCAGACGCTGAGGCTCATTACCTTTCAAAGGAATTGTTGCATGGCGTAGTATGTTTGACAAGCCTATTAGTCTTTAATTAGAATAAGCTGTCGTTGAAGCCTTCTACACTGATATGGGCTGCTTTCAGTCTGTCCATTGATATTTGATCAACGTCGGAATGCAAGTCGATGCCACGTATTTTGAAAAGGGCTGTCGATTCGGAAATGGCCTTTATAGATAGGCTAAAGCGGCAAACCATGGATATTCTTCGGAACATGAACGTGAGTTGTGCCCTTATCTATCAATACGGGGTCAAGTAAGAATTCTTAGTGCTGCGCCTAAGCGAATAGTATCGGGTGTTTATCATGAATGGACAAGGTCACGAATAAAGCGGGAAGAAGGAAACGCGATTCCACTGGTGTGGATTCGAAAAACTCGCCAGTTAACTGGTCGACCAAACACCATTTCTGCAGGTGTGAAAAAATCCATATTCTCCTTGGGTAGATTTCGTAGAGCAAGCATAATCATACCAATCGCGATGACTCTCTCGGCATTTCAAAGACTTTTTAGTGCCTTATTGAGGCGCTCGACCAATTCTCGTAATTGAGGGGGTATGCCGTGAAGTAATGTAATTCACAGCCGATGTGCTCGGTCATCTCTCTCCAGAGAGAGCTAGTAAACTGACTGCCTCTGTCGCAATAAAGTGCTCGAAACAGCCGAAGTTGGAAATCCAGTGCCAAATGGATGCATATATACAATCCTCTGCGGTAATGCCAACATTAGAATGTGGTTTGAAAAAAATCTTGAGAATCCATCAACGATTGTTATAACGTAATTGTGATCTTTGCTTTTGCCGAGTGGACCAATCAAATTTACAAAAACATGAGGAAATCGTTCGCGGGGACGCGAAATAACAGCTTCCACCATGGCAGTGTTATGGCGAATCATCTTCAAGCGTACGCATGGTTGACATTTTTTAGTCCATTTGTTTTTATGTCTCACCGCTTACTATACCAAATAGCTAAACGGCTAATCAACTTGATTCCGGATTTGATTCCTAGGTGTGAAGGGTGGTGAAAGTGGTGAAATACGGCCATGCGCATACTTTCAGGAATCACTGGTCGTAAGCTTCCTCGGGAGTCATTTCTCGGGTGACTCCAGTGTCTCCTACTGTGACGCCTTTTAGGGAAAGAAGCTGTCTTTTCTCAGATCCTTTCGAGTGTCCAGAAGAGTTCTCGTGGGTCTCTGCCCTATCCTGCAGCATTTAGAACATAATTAGTTTCCGGAGATGCTGGCAGAAAAGCATTAATACTCAATGCTGCAATTGGACGAATAAGCACGTTTGCAACATTTTCCTCTCCCTGCATGTGTCGCACTTTGGTGGTCATCGGGCTGATAAATCCAAAAAAACGTTTCTGCTTGGAAACCATGGCTCTCTACTGATTGTCTGATTGTAGCAAAATTGTCTGATTGTAACAAAATTATACAGTGGGACTCCAAAGGTTTGCTTGAGCTTTAGTTTAAATATTCTGACAATGATTTTTGCAAGGCATCTTTGCATAACCCGCGAAATCATCAAGCGTATGCACACAAATCGAGTTTATGCCATAGCAAAATGCATGTTTTTCTTTCTGGTATTATTCGTTTATTTCAATTTTTATTGAATTGAATTGCGGGACATTTACAAAACTAGGTACAAGGCTTCGAGATG
Organism: Trididemnum clinides; assembly: GCA_963675345.1. Taxonomy (NCBI): domain Eukaryota; kingdom Metazoa; phylum Chordata; class Ascidiacea; order Aplousobranchia; family Didemnidae; genus Trididemnum; species Trididemnum clinides. The sequence goes on from OY776293.1 coordinate 7,978,500, forward strand.
CCAAAAAGATTGAAATGCACTGCAGTAGATGACTATAAATACCGAATGACTGTAGGAATTTTTGTGCTATTGCTTTCACATTAAGAGTTTTCTGATGCCGGTTTGCCTATGCTGTCATAAATGTGAATTAATGACTCGCATCGTCTTATCGACGTTGTTGCCTATTTTTAGATTGCTCTAGAATCAAAGTTAGAATTAATAGCGTAAAATTGGTTTAAACGAGTTGGATATCTAAAGTTTAACATCGGTTATATAAAAGGTGCTCGAAACTCATTTGTGTGGATGATTAGACTATAATGATGCTAATAGTTTTAGTTAAACTATTTAGAAAGTGAACATCATTGATTTGATTGCAATTTTTTGGCAAATAATAGGTTTTTGGAAATATTTCGGTTTGTCGAATTGTACTTATAACGTAAATGCAGCATGGTATAAATCATTCTGCATCAGGAGTTCATAAAATCGGAAACGCGCTCCCCCTCTTGAAAAGGCTGGAAGATTTGTAAGAAGGGTACAAAACCACGGTGCGATCTCCCTCCTCTTTCAGGTTCCAGTTGCACAAAAATTTGTCAAAATTAGCGCTTAAACAAACTGGCCTTCACAAAAAGTCTAACTGGTTATTTTGCTGAGTAAAGGTGGAAAAATTATTGTTTTGAAAAAGTTGGTCTCCAAAAAGAAAATACAGCAAAAGATCTTCAGGTTGTTCTGAATAGCATTCGAGGGAAAATAATTGCTTTGAAAAAATAGATCTTCCGAATAAGGGCTAGGTATATTAAAAGGTGGCATGGTCTTTTGTTGACACTATCAAGGGGGGCGCCTCTCAAAAATTTCAAGAACCCCGGTTTTAAATTCTTTCAGTGGTGCTTTCTGGTGTTCCTTTGTTACGTGTTTCTGTTTAGATCAGATCGCAATGCTGTTATTGGTAGTAAATATTACGTCGCCAGCACGCATTTAAGACTATTTGCAAAAAACAGATTGGACCTTTTGTTTCTATTTGGTGATAAAGACCGCCTATTACAGAATAATTTACAACACCATACCACTGCAACCTAGAGGACAAAACACATTAAGGGGTGTAGATGGGTAAGTTCAACCACGACCTTTGATCTTACATGACAAATAGTTCTTTCAGTAACACACTCGCACAGTGATCAGTCCGACAATTCTTTTTAGCTCACTGCCGCAGGTGACTGTTCAATAAATATCCGAACCGAGCTCAGTTGTATTCAAGAATAACTCTTGATGGTGTAATGCAGAGATTCCAAACTGGGCGTGGCGATGCACTTGTGAGTCGTTTGGAGAATGTAAGGGTGTCGCTAGTTAGCATCCCTGATGACTGTTTTTGGAAAACAACTAGCGGTGAGAACCTTTTGTCTTTTTAATTCGATAAACTCTGTGTTTTGAAGGTAAACTGATGATGAGGGTTTTCCATTTTTGAATTTGTTGACCTTCTTCAGAGCTTTTTTAAGGTCCACTTATAGAGTGAGTTGTCGGATTTTTAAATGGAATTAGTGCGTCCGCAATTCATGCCAGCTGGTAACCCCTGGTGTAATGAATGACTATGAATGATATGCTGAACCATTGCAACCCTGAACAAACACAGGACACACTTTATTTTATCGACATGGAAAAGGGCTGTTATTACATTACTAGATGAATTCTACAATCGAGCCATCTGTTTAAAATGGCAATACTTTCCCGAACAAAGCTCCATTACCTCATAACTTAAAATCAAAATGTCCTATAATTACAATGGCATATCGATTGTTCTTTTAGTCAAATAACACTGAGATATTGAATCTCGTTCTCATTAGGTACACAGGTTTTTTAACGTTAAAGGTAGAGCTCTTTGCTCTAATTCTTCTGGTTCACGACCGTTTTTTAATGAACATGACAGAGACGGTTTAATTAAGTGTCACCATTAACAAACTTAAGTGAGCTTATGTGACAAATACTATGACAAAGAGGAGCCGGGTGGAGACTAAGTGCTAGCTCTCATCATAACAAACTCTTATCTAGTTTATGCTCATGGGTACTCCAATAAATTCATTAAGCGATACTTTTCCAGGCGGCAATACGGATGCAAAAAGTTTATCAAAATGTTGGTTGTGAAGGGGGAAAGGGGCTCAGCCCTGTTTGTAAAGAAGTCAGAATTCTGGACTCACTTTGTAAACGACTACGTACTTACTAACCACCTAACTTCTTACCCTTTTTCAGGTTGTTTGAATTTTTTTCCAACTACATAACCTGGGGACTTAAATCCTCTTAGCACCCCGTTCGTGATTGCGCCTTTTTATATTTCTGTATAGGCTCGTTTATGTTGGCAGAAACTAAACCAAATTTAGAGGGCATTTTTTTTCAAATATCAATAAAGTCATACTACTAAAAGTTTTATCAAAATTTTTTCAGGAGAAAGCCTCACGAAGCAGCCCCAAGCGTTTGCAATCCTCCATCCTGGCTTCGCATTTTGCTATATATAACAACCACACAATTCTTAATATTTTTGAAGAGTATAGCCAATAGAGGAACAGCAGCTCCCTTAGGCTCCTGATGCAGGGTTTAGAAACACGGGCATAAATTTGAGGCTCGTAGGATGTAGCCAAAAAATGAAATCGGAGAAGATGGCATTTTTGATATTTTGAAAAGGAATGCTTGACTAAATCTATGATTTTACGATAATAAATGAAGTGATCGTGCTCGCACCCATTTGGGGGTGCTATATCTAAACACAAATTTGGCTCTTTAAACAAACAGTGGCATACGATTCAACAGCCTTCTCATTCCCTTTGTGACGGCACTTATATATAGGCTAAAGCAGTTGTAGGAGCCATAATCGTGGCAATTTGGTTTGTATGGGTGAGAACGGGCTGAAGGCAAAAAATGGTTAAAGACTTTTATTTATACTTCAATTTTTCAAAGCGATATTTTTGCCATTTTCAGCTCAAAATCAAGCGAAAACCTTTGTTCGGAGATCAAGTTTTTTTGATTGTTTTTTGTTACTTTTCCCATCTTTTTGCCCATTTTTTCAAGCTCTGAGGGAGGCTGAAAAAAGCCAGCCCCTCAGTTTCTGCTATTTTTGCGCTTGTGATAGTAGCAGTCAATTTTTTTCACCTTCAGACTCAGATAAAAAGAAACCAAATTCGGTAAAATAGAAAAAATAAGTATATAAACTGAAAGACCGTAGGTCAGAAAGCATCTAAAATGTTACGGTTTTCAAGTCAAGATGCTAATTCACAATCGACACTATTTATTAAAAGAGTGATTACCATGTGTACAGCCAAATAAAGAAAAGCACCCACCCAAAACTTATTGCTAGTGGGTGCGCAATGCTATACTCTTTTAAAAGTCGTTTAGCAGTGTCCGGTGAGCAATGTAATTTTAAATTGAGAACACGGTCAAGTGTTTTTGGTTAAAAGTAAAAAAGTCGGGCAGAATTGATTTGAGTCTGTAACCTGTTTTCGTATGCTTTCAAGATGTTTTTAAAATTGATGCGCTGGTATGTCTCACGTTTATTAAAAGTACAGCGTTTAGAGTCACGCGTCTTGTTGCTTTAGAAAATTCTTTCAGCAAGTTCAAAATCGCTGTCTGGGTGGAACCTTTTTGGACATATGTTCAGATGGCTATTGAAAGTAACAAGAAATTGCCTTACAGGTTACGTGTAAAATATTTTCTAACACCTGAAAATGATACAAAACAACATAAATGTTTGTATGATTGCGAAGTATTTTTTTCTAATTGCTTAATGTTTTACGTATGGAACTTATAGAGTTCTTTATTGAAAATTCCCAACGGTTGGCAACCCTCGAGTGCTTTGGGAAAGAGTAAATAAATTTCTGTTTGCCCTCGCTCTGTTTCTTTTGAGGGAGCAAAATTCATCAGGCAAGGTGCAAAGAAATTTTGTGAGCATCCAACAGTATCTAAGATAATCGGCAAAAAATGAAATTGATTAATTTTTGTCCTATAGATCCTCTACTTTCCTTTATGAGCTATTTTTACATATAGACTGAGAAATTCCAGGTCTATGTATTTCAAATTCTATTCATACTGACAACTTATATCTTTTGATCCAGCTGGCTGAGAATTAGTAGAAGCGTGTAAAAAGATTTCTGTTGGCGACTCAGCTTTGCCCTCCCACAGTTATTTCATTAAAACAGTAGTTCTCGAAAAGAGCGGTGCGTAAATTAAACAGAAATGCTGTAGTTAGTTTAGTTAACCATCTCAAAAAAGGTTAGATCGGGCACGACAGCATCAAAACAACAGCGCAAGCCACAAAAAGTTTTTGAACTGAGCGAATTTTGAATCCAACTAAGCGCCTCAGGTATTCATAAAACTTCAAAGAGAGCTGAGAGAATAAAGTTTTGGAATTACCGGGATTAAAAGGTAAATTGATGCTTTACTAGTTGTAGTCTAAACTACTGTAACTTTGGATCAAAAAAAAGTAGGGTATTTCCCTAATTTACACCGTTCTACTCAATTGGTTGCAAAACAAAATCCTTAACTCAAGTATCCAAAAAATCTCAAAAGTATAAAAGTGATTAATATGCTACAAAATGTGCGTAAGCTAAAATTTAAATGTAAATTAACCCACCTCAACAACAAAAAAATACCCAACTCCTTTTAAGCCCAAAACTATTCCTCGCTTTTGCATAAGTTAAACATAAAGGGACCATTAGTTTTGGTGGTTTTGTTTGTTGCTGCTTGGACTAGTTTGTTTATTCAAAGCTGTTTTCAGCAAAAGCAATAATATTTTGATCCGTTCGCTCTGCAGTCGTTAGGCGTGGATTCAATTCCTTTGTCGAGTCCTAGGCTTATTGTTTATAATTACAGCTTTTCTGCCTGGCGCTCAAAAGAAAAGAGGTGATGTGAAAAAAAGTCGGTAAAGTTGCATGTTGTGCGTTTGGGAAAGAAATTCAACGGAAATCTTCCGTATTTACGAGGCAGGCAGGTGGTGGCGAGTTCTCTACCAGCCGCGTTGATCCAGTCTAAATTAAATTAGTGTAACGGGTTCGTGGAGCAGAGACCCTTGGGGTAGTCTCCGAACCCGAGACAGATTGCCGTGAAGCTGAAGTTGTAAATAGATGAAACGCGCTTTTCCTCTCGTCACGCTGTTATTGTCTGACTTTCTTGAATAAATCCTTTGATAAATTTTTATTGATAATACGCAAAACTGAAAATGGAAATAATGAAAGTGATAAGCAGATAAGAAAAAACAGATGGATTGGCGTAGCGTCGTTAGCTTCGGTGACGTTTGCGTCGTTAGCGGTGTAGCGATGTAGCGTTGTAGCGATGTAGCGTTGTAGCGACGTAGCGTTGTAGCGACGTAGCGTTGTAGCGACGTAGCGTTGTAGCGGTTTCAAACTATTTTGACCCCCAAGTACCTTCTTCTTTACTACAGCTCCAACACAATAACAATCGACAAAGAAACAGCTCAACCAACTTTTCTCTACGTTGGCATCTACGAGCTTTCTTTGATAGTCCTTTGACTTCTACTCAAACGTACAGGTTTTACAAACAACGTAATCCTTCTTGCAACGTGTCTACTTGAGAATAATGTAAAGGTGTGTTAACAAGACAGTTACTACTGCGTCGCTTGAGGGTCAACCTTGCCAAACCAACGACTAATCAATAAAAAACGATACCTTGAGTGAAACACACAAAACAACGACAAAACGCGGGTTCGAATCACAGATTGGCTACGCAAAAACTAGATTTAAAGCATTAGATGTTGCCAAATATTGTAACAATATTTACAATTAGCAAACAGAGGATGGGATCATACGTTTATACATTTGCATGTCGTGCGTTTGGGAAAGAAATTCAACGGAAATCTTCCGTATTTACGAGGAAGGCAGGTGGTGGCGGGTTCTCCACCAGCCGCGTTGATCCAGTCTAAATTAAATTAGCAAACAGAGGATAGGCTCATACGTTTAAATTACCACTTTAGTAACTTGCTTTGTTTTGTCCCCCCCTTAATTCGTTAGTTGTGGCAACGGCACAGGAGCTTCGTTGTAACCTTCTGTTGCTATCTTTAACTTGAAGGTGTTAATGATTTAGCAACAATTAGTTTTACATCACAAACTGAATTAAAACTGGTCAGCTATAGGGAAGCGAGCACAGGCAATTAGTTAAGAAGACAATTAAATGCCCCGCCCACATTTCATCTTTCCCCGCTTTGCCGGCGCCCAGTGCAATAAAAAATCAACCCCTTTTTTACCATTGACCTAAATTCTGCGATCAGTTGTTAATTGACAAAAAGTAAGAAATATTAGGTTGAGTCAACTAAGCAATGCAAAGATGACCACTTTAGCCTTCGTTGTGTGAAGTTGGAGCTGATTTACAGTAATCCTGTTTTCTCTTTCTCAATTGATAGAACTATTTGTTCACTGCCTAGTTCATAGGCGTAGCCAAGTTACGTGCAGCGTCATTGCCGGCCCAGAGCTTTCGATTCGATTCCCATGTGATGCTGTTTTTCAGCAAAACCAAAAAGTTTTTCAAAATTTGAAGCGATTAGTAATTGCAATCTAAAATGCAATTAAGGCCGCTTCGAGAAACAATAATTTTTTCGCATCATAATTTCGATGAATTTTTTATTTCAAAATAAATTATTACAAATATCTAGAAAAGTTTATTCTCGTGCAGATATTTTTCAGACTATGCCATTGATCTCTTCTTTTCCACACCTTCCATTAGTGACAAGAGAACCTTTAATTGTAAATGTTTCAAGGTGTTCTGCAAAGTGCAAAGTAAATACAGATCTATCGTCCAAAATTTTGAAGTCTACACAACAAGCCAACGCCTTTTTTCATAGAACCTAAAGAGATAATAGATCACAACTCAAAAAAATAAACAGCAAACTGATGCAACCTATAAACCAATTGTTATTGACCTTCTTCTGAACTATTGCACCTCATATGACGCATTTACTCATTAATTGTTTTTCGGTTGTTGTGATAGCATCGCATTCGCTAAATTTCTTCACAAGTTTTTTCGTTTCTGATTGACTGTCCAAAATCAATTCTGACCACCACCATACTTTTTGATTTAAAATGATTCGGTGTCAAAAACAGTATAAAAAATTTTGAAGTTAAACATAAACAAAAAAATAGAAAACAACTTAACCACCTACTAACGAATATCAAGACACGTAAGGTTGACGTATGTACAAAGGATAGTCATTTAAAAACATATTTTCATGCTCTTCGCCTAAACATTAATTCAAAGCTACTTTTCTTTGATGAATCAGATGGCAGATAACATTTATTGTTACAAAGCTTTACCTCAACGTTTTTATCAATATTCTTCTTATTCCTGCATTCTTTTTTTCAAATTACAAATGAATGTGCGTAATCTAATCTTCAAGTTAATAAAAACAAAGCAACTCAAGAAAAATAATCGATTTTTGACACCTCTAATGAATGCTCTTCAAGAGATTGCGAGAACGTGTTTTCAAAAATACTTCACTTTTTTAGCATTTTAAACAGTTTCGATGCCTGTTAAAATATAAGGCGAAAGTTTTTTTGTTGGTATTATCATCGGCAGTCGAAATGTTTGAAAAGGATATTATTGGCAACCTTGTGTCTCCACTTGGGTCTCTGCAGTAAATCTCAGGAAGTTGTTGTGGTATTTGTTGTTTTGTTTGATTGTTGTTTAAGAATTAAGACTGGCTGTAAAGTTTTTTGTATCTCCTTGTTTTATTTTTCTTTAATTTATTGTATGATTGCTAAATGAAATCAATATTTAATAGCGATTGTGGTATTCCAAACTCCAGAAAAGAGTAGCGCCCTAAATATATTAAGTATGCCTTTGATACAGCTTTAATCAAGAATCATTTTAATTAAAGATAAATTGTTTTATCTTATTCTGCTTAAGATATTCTGGACATCGATTTAACAAAACACATCTCTGCTGCTTCCAGTTTCCTTTTCATTTCTTTGTTGATTGTTCAGCATTCGGATCGGTTCAAAGAAGCCCTTCCACACACTAATCGAAAAACACTTCTTTAAATGCTTAAATAACTTTGCAAATAGACTTACCGTTGAACTAAATGTATTTGCGCATTTAATACTTCAGTGCTACAATTTCGTTTGAAAAACGCAGAATTTTGGTGAAACTTCAATTCAAACATATCTTGTTGGTTTTAAAGTACGAATTCTTTTATTTTCACACAAATATACTAGTTGTGTAACTTAATGACTTCTTCCTTAAAATAGATTGGAAAGCAAAGTGATTTTTTAAGTATATCCGGTACTCTTATTAACCTGACACTGATTCCACACCCACTAAATGATGTAAGATATGGCTGCCTGAGACACATAGGATTGATATGATCGTTGCTGGTATGTCTATTTTGCGTTATCAAAAACTAAATATATCATTCTAAAACGCCCTACTCAAAAAAGAAAGAATTAAGGCAAAGTTGTGTAACTTCAAATTAATCAAAAAATCTTTTAAAAAATATCGTTTTATTCTAGTTTAGATGTCGAAAAAAGGTTAACGGCTAATTTAGACAAATGTTTGACTTTATGTCTTGCTCTTTGCGCTAACAATAAATGACTGTAAAAAATTTTTCATTTGCTGCAAATTTCATATATGATACTTTGCAAGCTGTTAAGGAGTTTAATCAACACGTCTTTTATTTTCTTTTATAGCAGTGACGTCACTATGAAAAAAAAAGCCCTATTTTAGAGAAAGAGTCACTATTTTAGACAGTGACACTCCGTCTGCTTGCCTCTAGACTACGCTATGCAAATTGTTTTTCCAAACCGGCCAACTTCAGTTTGCTGGAAAATTCTACAGGCCAGCGGGGCAGACTTCTTTAAGTGAAGATCTTTTTTGGAAAATCGACCTCAAAAGTGAAATACTAAAGTAAGTCCCTGATTGAGTGATGATCGAACTCAAATGCGTTGTGTTTTTGGTGAAAATCCTTTTTTTATATCGATCCCAAAACCTCAGATTTATTAAAGCGATCGCTGCCACATTGTTAGGTGATCCAGATCAAGTGTATAGCAGAGTTTTTGTGAAAAGACCGACTTTTCGGAGGTCAGCCTCAATCAGCTGAATTCGCCAAGACTTGGACGTGGTGTTCAATTTGTGAAAGTAAGCATAAATCACATTCTTCCGCGAGCCACAGTTTGCACACACATAATCTAGATGTGCTTTTCTTTCTTGTTGATAGTAAGAAATCATCTTCTTCAAAGCTGTGGTGACATTTTTCTCATCACAAGTGTCACCAACTGTGATGATGCCATTGACCCTTAATGTGATCCGAGTTTTTATGGTTGCATCAGGTTTAAAGTGCGAGTATGAGTTATTTCAGCCTACATTTTAAACATTTTGTTCCATGTATAAACAAAATTAAGTCAACTCGCTAACACCATAAGACAGCAAACAACCAAAGGGTTAATAAAATCTCTAAAATTAAAGAGTTATCCTGCGCCCATGAACAAACCTATGAGCAACTCGAAAAATATTTCTTAACAATATCATCATTTTGATTTTGAAATTTTTTAGTTTGTTTAGTAAATTGTAAATTCATTTCTCATAGAAGCATGAATGGTCGTTTACAAGCTAAAGTTTTGTGTTTTTGAACCACTGCATTAACAACGGAGCATGCACATTACTTAATATAAAGTAAAAACGGACAAATATCTAAACGTTGAGACTAAAAGCAGCCGCAAAACATACCAAGTTTTAGCGAAATTTAAGAAACAAAAGATTCACTATTATGACGTTCCAATTGTAAAATTAAAATGAATGCAAGAATAGAATCAAAACAAATTTTTATTTGCCAACAAATATCAATTTTCTCGGATGTCTAATCTTTACTTAAAGCAATAATTTAAAATAAATATCAGAAGGGAAATAGAGGCTAAAGGTAATTATACATGACAGTAAAAAAAAGAAAAGATGATTATCCTAATTACAAGTTTATTTTGAAATGGGCAGCTCTTTTATGCAATTATGCATTTCTGTTTACATTTTACACCACCTCAAAGCAAAAAGTTTAAGGTCTTTTTTGTCGTATGTTTTTATTCTCTGGTTACGTGAAAATCTTTTGTCGGTTATGCTAGGACGCTGTTGTGTTCAGACTCGCTCCGGATTTATCAATAATACCGGCACAGTGTATTTCTATCATATGCAGAACAACGAGGTTGGTAATTGCCAGAAAATGCTTTTCTCAAGTGCACTGCAACAAAATCATCGTGAGGTTTGAACTCATGCTCACTTTTTCAATAACCCACAACCTACTCGGCCACGTCACAGGCAGCAGTATTTATTTATCAACAGTGGCACTATTACAGTAATCGTGCAGCTGTGGTTATAACTTTTGTTCCTTCAGGGGCTTTTTTTCAATTGGAATTTTTGATTTTATTAGCCCAATAAATGATTCTATTTGAATAAAAGCAACTAACGACGGGAATAAATGTGTGTGTGTGTGTGTGTGTGTGTGTGTGTGTGTGTGTGTGTGTGTGTGTGTGTGTGTGTGTGTGTAGTAAGTTATTCTCATTTTTCTTGTGAAGTGCTAAACAATTTTGGAGCAGAAAATATACCTATAGCCTATTTCAAAACAACAGAAATTTTATTCAAATACCATGGCGTAGTGGTTTTAGCGTCCGCTTAGCAGTCGTTAAACCTGGGTTTAATGCCTTTGTCGAGTCATACCAAAACACTTAAAAAAATGGTATCCACAGCTCACCTGCTTGGCGCTCGGCATTTAAGGGATGTTGTGGGGAACAAGCCGGCAAGATTGCTTGTTTTGTCATTGGGCAAGGCAGTTAACGGGACGCTCCCATCTTTATGTGGAAGGCAAATGGCCCAAACACCTCAGAAATAACCACTCCCAAACGAGTGCGGACGTCCCGTCCAAAAGGCAGCGATACAACTCGCTTTCTCGTAAATGAAGGATAAACATGGACAACAAACAAAAAAAATGGAGTCTTACAGAACTCTATTTGAATAAAATTTTTGTTGCTATCTGATTACCCTTTTGTGACAAAACAGTCTGTTGTGATTTCATTCTTTGTTTGTACTGTTTTTAAAATATATTTATAACCATTGCTACAGTTTGCACAGCTTGCGAGCTTGTGCAGTTTGAGCACTCTGTGACGCGGTGCGAATAAGTTGTTTCGTACCACTAACAAAACGACTACCTCTGCTCTATGTAATCTGTGGGTTGGCAGTGCGCGCCAGAACGATCTGTACTTTGCTAATAACGCCTCAAAGGCGGCAATGGCTGGCATTCCGTGACTGAGTATACACAAGTATAAACAATCTTATTCTAAGCAGTGTCAACTTGAGTAAATTTTATCATGTGGCGGGCTAAAAAGAGCAAAACCATTGCAGTCCTTTGATTTACGAACTTGTATTGACTGATTTGGGATAATATGTGATAGCTTGTTGATTGTTTCTTTCTAAAAATCATTAGGAAAAGTGCATAGTTTTTGCAACTTATTTAAACAAGAGAGATACTGATAAATTTGTGACCGCATTTCATAGGCAATTTCGTTGTCTCGTCAAACATCCAACTCTTTATTTGTATTTTATAATGTTTTTGAGGAAAATAACCGTATGTGAGCGGTGGGTTGCAAAGAACGATGGACTGGGAGTCCAACATGTAGTTGAAATTCAGAAAGTTTAAAGCTCCAAGCCTTTGGATTCGTACGTTACGTGTCAGCGACACAATCGCTTGCTTGCAAACCCACTCTTCAGCTCACATTGACGGCAATGAAAATTATGGGTGTAGTTGCGTTAACGGGGAGGTGTTTTAGGGGTTACTTACAGACACGGATCAGGATATTAGCTGCTGATAAGCACCTTTTGAAAGTAAAAGTAAAAGTAAAAAAATCGATTTCGTAAAGTTGATTTCATAAATACAGATCTTTAAGTTCTTAATTAACCAAACAAAAATCCAAAATAATGCTTTATTAAACATAATCAAATTAACATAACAATAATTAACATAAACAAATCCACCGAAGCTTTTCGTCCCCTCACGGGGACTTCATCAGGGCTAAATAAAAGAAAAGAGAACAAACTTTTACTCTTAAATTTAATATGGTATTAAGATACTAGTCATTGATAATTCAGTTAGTAACGTTTTAGCACTGTACCGCTCAATGGAACACCTGTAAGAGCGACTTGGCTCCTTGTGAATAACCAAGTTTTATGTTAAGGGATGGCTTAAGGCGTTTGATTAGAAACGCTTCCATTAGTTCGGTTTCAGTGCTGAAACGGCACTTTTTCAGTAATGTAAAGTTTTGCTCTGCTGGTATTGTTTCTCTGCAGGCTTTGCACTGATCGCGATGGGATTTGATAGCGGAGTTAGATGAGCTTAAGTTATTGGAAAGATGGTTTTCAATTCTGACGAATAGTCCAATAGTCCAATAACTTCGTCAGAATTGAAAACCATCTTTCCAATAACTTAAGCTCATCTAACTCCGCTATCAAATCCCATCGCGATCAGTGCAAAGCCTGCAGAGAAACAATACCAGCAGAGCAAAACTTTACATTACTGAAAAAGTGCCGTTTCAGCACTGAAACCGAACTAATGGAAGCGTTTCTAATCAAACGCCTTAAGCCATCCCTTAACATAAAACTTGGTTATTCACAAGGAGCCAAGTCGCTCTTACAGGTGTTCCATTGAGCGGTACAGTGCTAAAACGTTACTAACTGAATTATCAATGACTAGTATCTTAATACCATATTAAATTTAAGAGTAAAAGTTTGTTCTCTTTTCTTTTATTTAGCCCTGATGAAGTCCCCGTGAGGGGACGAAAAGCTTCGGTGGATTTGTTTATGTTAATTATTGTTATGTTAATTTGATTATGTTTAATAAAGCATTATTTTGGATTTTTGTTTGGTTCCTTAAAACCTGGAAGAAAAGTTCCCCCCTATCCGAAATTTAAGTTCTTAATGGAAAAAAAAACTACTAATTGATTGAATGAAGTGCAAAAGCTTAGTAAAAACAGCCCAAAATAAGCAAAATAATTGCTTTGGAAAAGTTTGTTTCCCAAAAAGTGTTCAGCTTGAGATAAAAAAAACTAATGTTTATATGCAAATGATTTTTCGGTAGTTGAAGCGCACAAAAGCAGCTTTTAAACTTCGTAACCAGGCCTTGGTTACCCTCGTAAAGCTCTGAATGGGCGCACAGGATGACTAAAAGCTATATCGTTTTTGATAATGCTCCCAAACTTCCGTTTATCTTGTTTCCGATGCGATAAAAGTTATCATTAGGGCAACCAATTTTTGACCTAAAAATCTTAAAATTTTGACTTAAAATTTTACCAATTTTGACCTTATTTTCACCAATAAGTTCATGCGCTTGCAACTGTGCAAAATGCAAAAATGTTATTAGAAATCAAACTGTTAGCATGAAAGTCTACTTGTTTCTAATCAAATAACACAAAAACGAAAAAACATGAAAGACTCAAGCAAACTACAGGTAAGAAACAGGTAACAAAAGTTGTTTGAAAAAGAACAAGAAATGAGTATGCAGTATCTTTCAGTATCCTGAAGTCACTGACAGGATTATGCGGTGTTGTACTTCAGCATCAAGTGGTGACTCACGTTATCGTCTTTAAAGTTTCTGTCTCTCGCCAGAAGTTTTCCTAAAATAGAAAAGTTTCTCTCTACTGAAGCAGAGGTTGCTTGGGAGTTGCTTAGCAGGCTGTACAAATGTGGCGAAATATCACCTCGTCCCATTTTCACAATGCAGTTGATGTCATTCCTTGACATTCTTTCTTGAATATATCTTCCAATTGGGCAGCCATCAACACCAAAGTCAAGGGATGTCATTTTTTGATAAGCTTCTCGAATAGTGCAACGGTTGTCTTCCATCTTCTGAATTGCGTCAACTAATGCACTGTACTGCTCCTCTATTTCTACAAGTTGAGTAGCTAAGCTGGGAGCTTTTACAGCCTCTTGAGCACGCCGCACGAGGACACCACCATCATGGAAGCCTTGCAGAATATTTCTAACTTCTGGAAGATTTCTTGAGTAATAGAAAGCAGCTGTCAACCAACTGCCCCATCTAGTTACAACTGGCTGTGAAGGTTGGCCGATGGAAGTAAAAAAAGCTCTTCTTGATCTATTCTTAATGGTCACTGCTTTTACCCTGGCAACCAACTCATCAATAGCAGGGTAGTTAGCTCTCACTTTCATAGCACAATTATGCAGAAGATGAGCCATGCATGTTACCTGGAAGAGCCTGGGATATAGTTTTTTTAACAGGACTCCAGCAGCAGTCATGTATCTCGCTGCGTCCGTTAACAACAAGCAAAGGTTTTCTCGTGCAACAACAAGAGAGTGAACTGCATCGTCAATTTCTTGAGTTACGATGTTGCTGCCCACAGACTGCGAAAGAGTCTTACAGTTGAATAGCAACGTTTTTTCAAGAGCTGTCAACTTACCAACTAAGATATTCAAAAACTGTTTGCCATTTATGTCACTCTCATCTACAACCATAAACATTTCTTGAGTCTTTCAAATAATCTTTCAATCGTAATGATTCTTCTTTAGCTAACTTTTCAACTTTCGAACAACATTTTCCCTCGGAAGGTAACGGATTACCAAGCTCTTTAAACAAAGATGACAGGTGGCTATTTCTCAACTTGTGCAATGGTATGTCAACACAAAGGAACGCCTTAGTAACTTTTTCTGCGAAATTCGGTATAGGAGTTTTAAGAAATGTTTGCGTACTTGCCTTTTCATGTAAGAAGCCTCTTTGGTGTTTTGCACTGCCACGGTGTGAATCCACCATAAACTTTTTGTCGCATTTCACTATGCAGTCACAGACTTTGCAAAAGAGTTCACCTTTAGGTGTTGAGGTAAACTCAGGATCGTATCCATGCAGTATATTACGAACTTTGGAAGAATATGATTGCTTAACCTTAGGCATGATAGCTAGAAGCAAACGAAAACACCAGTAAGCTAAAATTGAACACTGTATGCAAAATGACTTGAGCATTTAACTAACCTAGAAGAGAGACCACATTACCTGCCTTCCACGCCAAGTCTACTTAATATTCAATCGCCCATTAGTGGGCAATACAAAACTATTACCTCACAATTTGCACAATAGACCCACTGAAAGCTGAGACATGTGAACGCAATGGTGGTAAATCAACTAATTCAACGGAAAAATGTAGCCTAGCACAACTTACCTAATTTATTCGTGAGTCGTGGCACTGAAATAATTAATGTCGAGAAGAAAAGGTGCTAAATTTTTTTTTGACCTAACGCTGAATTTTGACTTTTTCTTGACTTAATAACTTTGAAACCTCTCATCGCATCAACCTGAAATTTAGTTTGTGGACGTTTCATCACTTCTAAACAAGGCAGAAAAAATTTGACTTTATTGACTTTTGGTTGCCTTAGTTATCATTATAAAATATATACATAACATCATTTAATAAAGCGGTTGGATCTACCATGCCTTTGTAGGAATACAGCTTTAGAAACTGACGACGAGTTTCTTCCTGCTTTGAGTACGGCCAGCGGTCATAATTTCGTTCAAGGTTATGTTCAACTCCTTTTTTTGTATCACGACGTAATTAACTCCAATAGTTCAGCTTACTGTAGTTTAGTTTAGCCAATTATTGAGCTGTTTTGAACGCTGTATTGCTCAGGTTTTTGTACAAATGAAAAACTGCCAAAATTTGACAGTCTATTCAAACTGTATAATCAGTTCCATTTCTGCAAAAATCGAAGATCTTTTCTTTTTATTAAAATGTTACGATTTTTTTTACATCTCTGAAGTGATATACTACAAACTGATTGTGCAGCTACAAGTCAAAGTTTAAGTTTTAAACTTAATTTACTAGTTTGACGTTAGAATTTCATATGATTTTTTTTCTCTATTATTAGTGTCGTTGAATTCAAACTCAAAACTTTGGTGAATGAGTTGCACAAGTAAAATGGCTTGGTCTAAGGACAGAATCGAACCTGTCCAGTTAGCGGATGTAGCCGGAGATCGCGAAGCTTTTTAAGAACTCCTTGAGTTGCTGTCCCTGCAATCATTCTAAAGGACGCTGCACACAGTGTAGGTTTTTGTAGATTTTCGCTCTGATTGTTTTTGCATGAAAATTTTTATTCGCTGGCTATCTATTTGATGTTTCGTTATTCTTTGAATATTGAATTTTATCTGCATTGCACGTATCAAGTGCGTGTACGCTTTCGCTGACAAAAATGTGCAAGAAGATTTAGTCGACAAAACCGAATGCTGTAAAATAAAGGTAGACGGTGCACCACCACATGAATGTCCAAGCGAATGAAAACTTCCGAGCAAAAACGCTTGAGTGCTAAAATGCGCACACCCGGAGGAAAGACATACAAAAACGTAAACTGCATAGAAAAAGCGGCTTAAGATCGCGTAGGTGTCATGTTTTAACTGCACAGTTTTATATTTGCTAGTGCTAATCTATATTCATATATATATATATATATATTCATATTTGCTAATCTCCACGAGAAACTGATCGAGTAGCGCAGCAACTAGCTTTTGAAATTTGGTGTAAGATAGCCTAATAAATGTTTCTAAAACTTTTAGTTAAATATTTCAAAGCAGACTTAAAAGTGTTGTCACCTAGTAAGTGGCGTTTTGAAAAAAATGTCCGGCGCCGTTTTTAATAAAAAGTTGTTTCAAAATTGTCGCCAAGTAAAGCTCTATCACTGGACAGAAGTAATTGCTTATAAAAAGAGTTTTCTTGATTTCATTTCCTCTTAATTTCATCGGAAATATCTTTTAGTTTTACACTTTTGTAAATTTAATAAATTGAAAAAAGATAGCAACAACAATTGTAACAGCTTTTTCAATAATAAATAACATGCAACAAAAAAAACGATGAGAAAGAATCCTTCACTGTGAAACATAAAAATTTTTTCCATCTCGTGGTAATTGTATCGGAGAAAATAACAACACCAAATCCAATTTGGCAACAATCGTTTGTGAAACAATCTTGTTGGAGCGCATGATTATTGTTTCATAAGATCAAGCGGCTAAAATGCTTTTACTTAAATGTTATAAATTATCCAAACACAATAAATATATTCTTCCTCGTTTTTTTTAACCAAATGATACAAGGCTTCTCTTTTTGAAAATAAATCCATTATTATGTAGCATATTTGCAATAAATAAAAACATTGAAGAAAAAGTACAATCATGAAAATGAAACAAGTAATATTCTAATTCGCATAAAATGGCTTGTTCCAACAAAATTTTTCGCACGTACCGCAGCTAATTGGGATGTGAACTGCTCTCTTGACCAATTTATGGATCAAAGATTCAGTTTTTTCAATTTCTGTAAAAAAAGATATTTAATTAAAGTTTGAAAATATATATTTTTTAAGGAGAATTTTGCTTTAAGATTTAGTGAAACTTCGTAAATGAAGTAAGGAACTAGAACAGCAGCTAATTCACGATACTTTTAAAAGAAAAAGCGAGTTAAGATGATGTATGCAGAAATAAAACACAAGTTTGTGTTTTTTGTCTTTTAGCCTGAACTCAAGACCCGTGTTTACAACGTTTGATTACTGTTTGATGCCTTAAGGTACAGTAAAAGTACTTTAATAATGGTTTGTGGTAACGAGACTCGAAGTTGGCAGTTCATGGTAGATAGGAAAAATATTAAACTGAGGCTACATGCAATTTATTAATGGACAACTGTGACAGCTAAACATCAAAAGCAGGGTAATTTTTTTTTAGGTTTACAAGAATTAATAAAATGAAGTATATTTTCTATTGTATTGCGTAAAATAGACAGCCTATTGCTGCTTTAGATAAAACAAGCAACTAAACAAATTTATTCAGAATTTGAAAAAGCTTAGCGTAAACAATAGTATTTTAGATAGCAATTGAAGTAGATAATAGTACTCACTGTTTTTGTTTTTGATGCTTCGTTTTAAAATTCTTGGATTGCAATAACGAACAATTAGCGTGCATTTTGTTTTCACAATATTATGGCAAGATTCTAAGGCAAGTTTCCTGTAATTAAAACATTTCGTTATTACGTTTATAGATATGATCAGCCCATAATTACATTGTCCCTCTCACAAGCAATATCTATTAAGTGCAATAGATGCGTAAACATAGTGCTATGTTTGACTTTTCGAAAAATATGAGGACTTGTTAATAGCTCAATTAATGCTAGTAAATTGAAGTTCAAATACAATAGAAATCAGCTTCATTTTTTTCAAATATAAACCAATTGTGTAAAACAATGTTGAAATTTTTAACAAGTGAATGTGAGAAAAATGCACCAGTAAATCTCAATTGTTAAAAACATACTTACAAGGATAGTCTTTTTTTCGGTGATGTTGCTTCTGATTGCTTTAACAACGAGCAAAAGATAATGGCAGCTGTAAACAGTGCTAATAATCGTAAGGTATGAAAGCTCCTGTTTTTTCTGTATGAACGATCCATTTCAAAAACGTGTAAATAATTTTTTCAATCAACTGAATGCCTTGTTTGCGAATATGAACTAGCTGATTTTTCCTCGTATTTTATAACAAAAGCCTTTTTTCTTGACAACCATAAAAAAACTTTTTTTCGCGACAAGAGATGGCGGTAGCATCAAATTTTGACGAAATCAAAAATGATTGTTATTTAATGCTTCTACAGACATTTTCTTTTTTTTTGGTTCAGTTTATTGCCCTTGGAAATTAGCAAATCCTTTCCCAACGTGAAAGCCTTAAAAGAGAAGAAGAATATATTTTCCAACACCAACGTAGCAATATAATTGTAATTTTACATCTGCATCAGCTCACGACTTATAAATTTAACAAAAGCATAGACTATGATCACGAAACAAATATAGCAGTTTTGATATAATTTGTTACTAAACTTACGTCACTAATTCTCTACCACCACCACAAGCAGATTAAAACGACATAAAAAAACTCTTATTAAAACTTGTAGGTAAAGCCAAAGACGTTCTTTTTCAAAGTCGGGTATTGGCAGCTTTTAGTTTTACCTTTTCACAATTCGATAAAATTATGTTGCGATGTTGACGTAAAGAAAGTTGATTATCCATTGCAAGTCTAAGAAGTTATAAGCTGAATATTTGGTCACTCTGCAAAAAAGTTTGCGCAACTTTTTGCAACAATTTCTCCAAGAAAAAGTGTCATAGAAAATGAAATAGGTGTAGGTGTCAATTAGAAGAAATCCAATAGGCCTACGATACACGGAACGAATGCTTAAGTTTAATCACAGGCGTAAAAGTAGGGAGGGACAAGGGCGCTGCACCGCTATAAATTGGAAAAAATGGCTGATGTAGTCACTTTAAAAAATTGATCTCCAAAAAACACATCTTTGCCTTAGTTTCATGACAAAAATAAGATAATAGTCACTTTCAAAACGTTTATCTCCTCCAAAAAATAAAAAATGGTCTTCATCTTTATCATGACACGAACATGCCATGGGCCCTTTCCCCCGGAACAAAACAGAGTGTGAAGCATAGGAATTCATTCGTTTTCCTTTCAATCAACGCAAAAGTCGTGTATAGGCTTTGACACTAAACACAAATAATTTTGTCGAGAATCTGTGAGTTTTTCTCACAAGTTTATTTCAAACTAACAATAGATAAAAAATTTATGAGATTTATTCTTATGAGTTTACATTGAACTAATGATTGAAAAATTTGGCATTGCGATCTAAATTATTAGAAAGAAGTAGCCAATTAGCACTAGGTTCAAATGGTTACAAATAAATGTATCACGAGAAAAAGTTTATCGCAGACCAAATTTGCAACGATTAATACTTCAATATAAAAATTTTAATACTGTCAAAGATGCAATCAGCCGGGAATGGAACAAGAGAGCTAAACCCAGCTTCTTCTTGGTTACATTATTAAGGTCATTGGCTTTACAACTCTGCCTATCTGTGAAGTGAAATAAATGGTTTTGATGCATCAATTTGCCATAAAGGCGATTTCTAGAAACATTCAGTAAAATAAGCCCTGTTTTTTTGAAATCGTTGTTGAGACTTTGTTCTGCAGAGTGAGTCAGAAGTAGCCGGGCAGTCAAAGCAACACAAGTTATGAAAATCCAATTTACCGGCGCGATGGTGTAGTGGTTATAGCGTCTGCTTCGCAATCGGTAGACCTGGGGTTCATTCCGCTTGTCGAGTCATACCAAAAGACTTTAAAAAATGGTATCCACAGCTTCCCTGCTTGGCGCTTGGCATGTGGAGGAGGTTGTGAAGAACGAGCCGGCAAGATCGCTTGTTGTGTCATTGGGCAAGGCACTTAACGGCACGCCCCCACCATTATGTGGAAGACAGGTGGCTCAAACATCACGAAAATGACAACTCCCAAACGAGTGCGGACGTCCCGTCCAAAATATAGCAATACAATTCGCTTTCTCGTGAATGGAAGATAAATATGGACAACACATTACAAAATACAAATTATTATTATTATTACATGTACATACACAGGCCAACAAAAAATTTTTGGCATATAAGGTGAAAGCGGTTTACAGAAAAGTTGGGGGCGCTAAGTCAGAAAATGACGTGATTTTTTGAAGATTGGCTCTAGTTTTTGAGATATTTTGAATTTTTTATTTATTTTTTACTGCAGTTAGGGCTATTCTTAAATGAACATTTATATAGGGCTGGTCAATGAACAAAATGTGCTTTCAATGCAACTAATCCATATTGGTCTAACATGAATGATTACCGTGTCAAAACAGGAAAAGCTCTTAATTCACGGAATAAATAAAGCATGCTATATAGTAAACGCGCAATGTTCAGCATCATAAAACACTACAAAGAATTGTATCGGTCCATCATTTGCAAAACACAGCCTCTGTAATAAACAGTAACGTGGGGATGTTCATGGACTTAAATAAACATTAACTAGCATGTCACATTGGATTTTAACTGTTCATCTGAAGAAAAGTTTGCTTATATGATTTCCAGCTATGACTTTGTTCAGTACAATCACGGATCAATGTCCAGCAATAATCTGCCATCATGTGAGAGTCCCAGCAACCTTGGTATCTTTCTTCCATTGTCCTAATGTCTTGATGGAACCTCTCCCCTTGTTCCTCGCTAACATCACCAAGATTCTCTGGAAAATAGCCTAGATGGCTAAATAGATAGTGAAGTTTGATGCTCATCCTTGGACCAAGAGCTTGAAAGTTTTGGAGCATCACATCCACAAAGTTCCGGTAGTTGCTAGCTTTTGTATTACCTAGAAACTCTCGTATCACTGAGACATATGAGCAGCAGGCAGCTCTCTCAGCCACTGTCATACAAGCAGTGAAGGTTTGATCTTGCATCAGTTTGCGACTTTGGGGTCCATCAAAAATATCTGCTTTAAGTTTTTCCATGCAGAGATCAGGAAAGATTTTGGCAATACAATTGAAACAATCACCATCTTTATGAAGAGCCTTCACAAATTGTTTTATCAGACCCAACTTTATGTAAAGCCGAGGCAGAATAATGCGATCCCGATTAACCAGTGGCTCATTTATGATATTTTTATCGCCTACTGCAAGATCTTCTCGTGCCGGCCAATCCTTCTTTACCCAGTGCTGATCAGTAGCGCGACTGTCCCAGTAATAGAGAAAACAAGGATGTTTGGTGTACCCCCTTTGCTGCCCCAACAAAAAATTGAACAGTTTAAAGTCTACGCATATGGCCTAGTTGTGCCCACTGTAGCGACGTTTCCGCAAAACTATCTTCACATTCAGATAGTGTTCTTTAACAATCATGGAATGTCCGATTGGAACACATGCAAACTTGTTGCCAATATGAAGTAACACACATTTCAAACTCCGTTTGAAGCTGTCTATAAACAATCTCCATTCATATGGGTTGTACTCTGGAAGGCCCATTTCTGAAAGCAGGCCTTGAATGTTGCAATAAATAAAGTCATCTTCCATAGTGAAAAACGAATCAACAAATCATCCCTATCATGATAGAATGTAATTTTAATTCCCGAATCCAGTATACCATGTTCACCAAAACAAGATGTCAAAATCTCAGGCGATTCCTTGAATAGGCCCACATCACGAGCTAGCTCTTTTAGTTGATCTTGATTAAAGAGTTTTGGCTTTACACTGAGCGAAGATGGTGCAGCAGCCATGCTAGAAGAGCCACTAGTACTCTGTCGTTGCTATCACATCATCCATCGCTTCCAGTAGCATTTCATCTGCAGTAAGGTCCGGTAAGGAAGTGAAAACTGGAACTTTAGCGCAATGTGGCATGGGTTGTCGAGCAGACTCAATACTAGGATAACACCAATCTTCTTTCGCTGATTCCATCCAGACATATCCACCATGAAAAAATAGTAATCATCATGATGATTTTTGGGCTCACGCCATACCATAGGAACCCCAAACCGCATGGACTGACTTTGCCTTGGGTCCAAAAGCGCAGCGTTTCTATACAATGTTTGCACACCTTGTGGGGTACCCAAGACTTATCTTGGTCCCTTAACTTCATACCAAAGTAGGCTTCATAAACTCTCTTGGTATAATCTCTGACATTGAATCGGTACTTTGCCATCACATATTCACCACAAATGTAGCAAAATATGTCTGGATTGTTTCGGCATTGCCTTCGCTCAGTGCTCTTCTCTACTACTTTCTCATATACAGCTTTATTCAAGACAATGTAACTAAATTTTCCTGCAAATAGATGTATAGTACCCATTAAAATATTGGTCAAAAAGCAGCAATTACATACAAATTGATATACATATAGGTTGCATGGAGTAAATGGACACTAAACTTTGAATGGGAAGCCAGTAATATTACATTAAAAAAGCTTCGCATGCTTGAGAATGCACCGTGCTCAAGCAAATTTATAAAAAAATAAAAGTATAAATATTTCCAAAACCAGAGTCAATTCGGCAAAGCTGAGTCCATTTTCAGACTCAGCGCCCCCGATTTAACCCCAAAACGATTCAACATCCTTTGCCTTTTAACAAAATTTTTTTTTGTTGGTCTTTGTAAATTAACGGAGTAAATGCTCAAAATATTGGCCGTCTTCTTAAATGCATTTTGCAATCCTTCGAACGACAGAATAGCAAACACTTCGGCATAATTCTTCACTAATTTCTGTGTAAGAATTCACTATCATTGCCATGAGTTGATCTTTCGCTCACGGCTTTTTGGCATAAACTAAATTCACCCCAAAGAAAGAAGTCAGGAGGAGTAAGGTCTGGAGAGCGAGGAGGATATTCGATGGAACCGCGGCGACCAATTCATCTGTTCTGAAAGTTGTCGTTGAGCCAGTTTCGCGTTGCCATACTGTAATGGGGAGGTGCGCCATCTTGTTGAAACCACATCTCCCCAAGCGGCCAGTTCTCTACACTAGGCAGAAAATTATTGTTAAGCATTGACATGTAACTATCACCTTCTACGTTGTTAATGAGTTTACACCAAAAAATCAACCGACTGATCGATGTAAACGCATTTCAGTACACTTAGATCACGAATATCATGACTGTCCGGTTACTTCTGACTCGCTCTGTGCTTTAGAGCAGTGGTTCTCAAACTGTGCGTCGCGACGCCCCGGAGCGTCGTTTCAGTTTTCCAAGGGCGTCGCGGGATAATTTGGTTTTGTGGCCATAAGTCTAGCTTCTATTGCGTCAAAAGAACTTTGATGGTAGATTCCTTGTATATTTTCTTTTGACATTCGTAATCAATTGTATTTTTACAATAGTGTTTTTAATACACTGTTGTTATTGTTAACTTGTTTATTCAAGAATCAAATTGCAGAAATTTAGCTTAATTGGCGAGAAATATATAAAGAATAAAGCATTCAGTTGTATGTTCGACGAAAACAGGAAGGATGAGTTATAAACTTAGAAGAGCGCAATTTTACAATTGAAGATGACAGACCAATCCAAAATCTCGGGAGCATAAGGACAATTATATGTGTAGATTATGGGTCACGTATATCTCGCAGTACGGCAAACTAAATCTTAGGATGCTGTCTGGTGCGTCGCAAAGTCTTGCAAGGTTTTTTAAATGCGTCGCATCGAAAAAAGATTGAGAACCACTGCTTTAGAGACATCTAATAAAATCAGTCTTTAAAATCTTTGTAAAGATTTTATTTAAAGATCAAAAAATTTTTGAGCTTGCCTTCCCTCTTACAAAGTTCTTGTCCCACGCTTGACTATTGTTAACCACAAAAAATTCCCCAATACCTTTTTGACATTTATAATGAAAACATTATGGTGCAGAATGTGGATATTGTACCTACTTACAACAATTTTGTTTTTTCAAAACATGTTTTACAATCGCCGAGTAACTCCTTGCCCAAAATGTGATATGAGGCCAGAAAGTCATTACCTTTTGATAACCTGCAGTGCACCACCCAAAGAGTTTATAGTAATCGAGATCTATTTAAAACCCTTACCTCCATGAACATAGCACGTGATCACCACAACCGTATCATATATGGATGTATAGAGTTATAAAGGCAATCTACGCGCTTTATATGCATGCGCCGCGCGCGTGATGTGTGCGAAGGAATTTGTAATAGAATGATACATTTTTCATATCATAGCAAATATGGGGTTTTGGTTTTGGTGATGACGGGACAGGCCCTGCTGATGAGTCCAAAAGGACGAAACACGTCCAGGGATAATCTCGTCAAATTATGGGAGGGAGGTTTCTATTATTTGCAATACTATTACATTGTGAAATAACCACATCATTCGTGTGAACATGCATATAATGCGCGTAGATTGCCTTTATAACTCTATACATCGCTTTTGATAACCTAAAACGTTTTAAGCTTCTTCGTTGGTGATTAAGCGATTTATTGTTACCAAAAGCAAAAAACCTTACCCAGTTTGCAAAGATTGCTTGTTTACTACATCAACTACAAAAAGTTATAATTATTTTTAAATTGTAGCAATTGGTGTGATTAACAACAAAAGTATTGCTACACTAACAAGATTTGTCCTCAGGTCAATACCTTTTAAAGACGGTATCTTGCGGTTGTAACCGAGATAGCACCAACCAATAACGAGTATAGCAAAGCTTGTTCAGATGTTGTGTAAGACTCTTCCTTGATATTGGGCATCCACCAAATGGAAGTCCGCCTTATTAGTAAATGCTACGGATTTTTCAGTCTGTATTTTGCATGACTGTAGCTCGCGAAACGTTTTCAACAAAGCGCAAATTTAACCTTTCAAAATTCTTTCTCACAGAAGTATTTTACTTGTTGTGTCATAGACTGGTAAAATATCAAAAATGTGCCAAAAAGATAAAACGAAGTTTATTTGTTTTGTGCCAAAAAAATAAAATGAAGTTTATTTGTTTATATTTTTCAAATTTGAGGGTTTAACAAATTGAAGAAGGAAATTTTGCAAATAGATATTTTTTAATCTTGCAATAAATATCTCTAATGTATTTTGCGATTTGAAAAGTCAACGTCAGAACATCAATTAGGCACGCCTTGAGAACATGCTTACGCAAAGTTTAAAGTCAAGGTTTGCCCAAGAAATATGTTGTAATTATGGATTTTCTTGTAATCCCAATTACCTTATTTGTAAGATAATGGTAAAGCCTAGTTAATGGTGAAGCAGTCAAGATTTTGCCAGAAAACTGAACCATGTTACACATGTTTTTAATTTTGTGTGCCTCTTTGTTTAATTTTATTAAAATTTTTTGCCAAATAAGACAAATAATATACAAAGTAGAAAAGAAAGTTTTTAACGAGATCAGTAGTTAACTATGAAAAAACTTGTGAAAATCACACTTTTAGATCTTGTAAAAATATTCATTTTGAATAATTGTATCAACATTTTAAGTGTAGAAAAGCAGTATTAAATTAGTCGTACCTACGCTTCTGCTTTAGATAAAATAAAATTGTGGATCGATTCTCCACAATATAACTACGATAATTTTAATCGGAAAGCTGAAGACATAATTTTCTGCGTTCCCGCAGCATAAAAAAACCCAGAAAACAATGTGCTTCAACAATTGCGCTATTTACGAATTGATAAATTTTCTTCCAACTAGTCTTGCTATGGGTAAGAACAAAGCGATAACCGAAGTTACGCGAAATCGCTCCGGATAGCATTATTACAAGGAATAATAGGTTCGTTTTACAAGCTCGCTTTTAAAAACAGCTTGTCCGACCGATGGTTGACAAAAATTCGTTAAAAGCGAGGCAACACTTTTTATAAAAAGGGCGACACTTTTTTGTTGAGAGTTACACTTTTTTGAGGAAGGTGACTCTTTTTGTGAAAATGGTGACACTTTTTTTAAGGAGAGTGACACTATTCAAGTCCGAACCGGGTGTCACAGGATCCAACGATGCCACTGAGCAGCATAATATCAAAATTATTCAACGAAACACCAAAATTATTCAGCGTAACACCAAAATTATTTAGCGTAATACCAAAATTGTTTAGCATATACCAAAATACATTTGCGGTGTAGTGATACAGCATTTTTACAAAGGAACAAAAACATCTTGCAGTTTAATCGGTAGTAAAATCATTTTTTTACCAAAAAATCATACGTACGTAGATTAAGTAGCTTAACTTTCACTTTGAAGAGTGAAAAATTTCTTATACATGTCCTATTCCCATATATCTTCAATAAAAATTGCATAGATTGTTGTCCAAAAATAGTCTTTAATTTTAAAAGCAGATCTGTAATATTTGAAAACTTCAGTTGTGTTAAAAATAAAAGTAGTGTACAAGTATCATTCTCCAGCAGATCCCGAAGTTAGGCTATTTCTATTTTTCAGTTCAACTCACTAAATCTCCAAACATTCTTGATTTGTTTGCAGCTTAACCGATTTCGTTAAAAACCTTGATGGCTATAGTAGGGACCGTCTTTTTTCTCCAATTGCCATGTCCTCTTGAATAATCTTGTTGTTAATATGAATCAATAAAATCGTTTATGTTTGATATGTCACGCAAAATTGATTCTAAAAACTGATTAGAAGTACATTTTGGTCGACAGAAGACTACATTAATTTTCAAGGGATGGGAAAATAAAAGACAAATTTTCCTGTTTCAACAACCTGCTAAACATAGATATGAGTAGACCCATCGACGATATTTTGTGCGACTTTGCTGGACATATTCACAATCTTACAAAAAATAGCCAATAATCCGTATATTGACTTAAAGTGTAGGTTCTGGTAATAATATTTTTAAGACAATAGTTAAAACGTGAAGAAAATTACAAGCAAAACAACTTCAAGACATATCTTACCACAAAAATGCTTTTATTAGATGTGTGCACTACACACTAGGCGATTGTGCAATAAATAATAATCTAGGGATTAAAGTAAATAAAAACAACTACAAATTTTTTATGAAGTGTGCTTTATTGTTTTAGCGAGCTTATCTGTTATTCATCGCATAAATAATTGCAAACAATGGGTTTGAAAATTTATTCATTTCAAAGATATAAAGATAAACTATCAACTATTTGACAAATGTCAAGTTGTTATGAATCAAAACAAAGCAATGTGGCAGATGTTTTATCTCGCCTTCAATTGTTATAGAAATTTCACAAGCAAATAACAAGGCACATCAATTTTTTTTTGTCGGCCCAGTTTATCCTCGTGGCAACTCAAATCTCAACTTTATTGTAATTAAGATCGTTGTCGCAATCAGGAATGCTTGCTACATGGCTTAATTTAGTCTGGTTGGTTCAAAAGACTCTTAACTACGGAAACTAGCTAAAATGAGTTAAAATAATGGTTTCGCAGACATATTCAAAATGAAGTGAAACAACAAGCACTAATGAAAACTTTTGAATACGTCGGCAGTGACCATAGGAGAAAAAGAAAAATAGATATGCAAAAATAAGTCCAAACGGTCATTGTCAAAAAGCTTTTTTTGCTACGAAAATAGAAAATTGTTTCAAAAACATCTTATTCTCACAGCCTATTTATTGGTTCATTTGATATGTTTTTTGAGGTGTAGCTTGAAGCAATTTTCTAGTTGTCTTCAATCATTACATCGAAGGGCATTTACAGCTTACGGCAGTTTCTTTCAAATTTGCCTGAGCTTTGCGTATTTGAACTTGCTCATCTTATATTTCGAATCTTCAAATCGTTTTGAGGAAGAAAAAGTAGAATTTTGTGGAACAAAGTGAAAAGAAAACGACAATTTTTTCTCAAAAGATATGGCAGTTTAGACGTAACAATGATCATGTTGTTTATCAGATTATCGCCGAACTAAAATCTTAACTTTATAAAGTCACCCATAAAGGATTTCCGTTTGAAACTGCGATACTTATTTGGCGTTTTAGGTTGATTCAACTGCTGCTTACGTTTTCTTCGCACCGGTACAGCAAAGCTTTACACCGGCAATTTTGCTGTCTTTCTTTCTTTATGGACATTTAGCATCTTGACATTTCACATTGACATTGATGATACTAGTCGTGGCAAAATAAGATGTCTGGATATACTTCGTGGCCTCAATTAATTGTTTTTTTGAAGGAAAATGATGACCAGTTGGCACCAAAATAAATCGGTTTGAAAATAACTTTTAGTCAGCAGTTTTCCTCTTTTTACTTCACATGGGCCAGAGATGAGAAAAGTCACTTTTTCTGAGATCGAGTTCAATTCTACTCTATTTATTCAAACTCCAACTCCTATTTTGTTCAGTATGCTTTAATTCGACTTCAATTTGACTCTAAACTGATACATTTGCTCATTGCACAAAAAACTGATGATAAGATTCAACACTTTTAGTAGTCTTGGGGACAGTTAAAGTTAAGTATCTTCTCAAACAACCTTCAAATTAGTTTTTCGTTTTGCAGCAGCGTTGCAAAATGCCGATTTTTGCCAACGTCGAATCTAAATTCTAAATTTCGGCAGCAATGCTGCCAACTTTTTTTCTTCAAAGATTTTCGACTAAAGTCATAAAACCTCTATTTTTGAAAACAAACTTTGACTCGAGTCAAACTCCGTTCTCATTAAAGGAAGTGGACTCAGTCTCCACTCTGACTCCCAACAAATATGCCATACTGTCAGTCCAACTCAAGTCTCTGCTGATCTCTGACGTAGAACCCACAAGTTGTTAAAGGTGTTAAAAGCCTCTTGTATATATTAGGATTACAAATGTACGACACCAATGAGGAGATAGTTTATCATCTCCATCCAAGCCACTCTTCTGAATGTGATGACTAACGGGTGATTGTTAGTCTGCGGCAACGTGCTTGAAGCATTGACGTCAGAGATGTATAACTTGCTTCCTTTTAGATTGATTACGATTATAAACTATGTAGGGTACATTATAAACTATGTAAGCGAATAATTGTTTCGTAAATTTTTTTTTAATTTTACAATCACAATTTTTTTAGCACACAAAAAATAAGACTGTAATCTCAATATGCATCAAGTCTCACCAATATGCATCTGCAATGTATAAATTACTTTTATCAAGGCGATTACGATTATAGTGACGTTACTCACCATGTACCCAAATTTGATTACGATTACGATAACACGAAAATATCGTAATCGATTACAAATTACCGATTACCATTACAACTGCCTACACCTCTAATTAAGGTCCATTGCACTTTTTTTTAATCACGACCGCATTCAATATTTTTGGTATTTCACCCTTCACGTCAGTGGAACCCCGATAAGCCCACCATGCGCGAAATCGCAGACAAGTAGGCGTGTTGGCGCGGTGGTCGTGATATCAAATTGGTCGCACGATTGGTAGTTTCGCAGATGTGGGGTCTATTTATGCTTTTAACAATGCATCGCTCCTTGTTGATGAATTTCCTGTTACACAATTTCACGGTGTAAGACAAACAAGGCGATGAGCAGTAATCGTTTAACAGTTTAGTCGCTGCGCTTCTTTGAAGAAATTTTCAATTAAATTTGTGTCAAGCGAATCTGATGACGTTTCACATAAACCGCGTTTGATTTCGAAGATAAAGGCCTATTTGTTTGCTTCTTTATCTCAAGCAATCAAGCGCCTGCAAGGTGCGATGAAAGCGAAAATCACGTGCTGTATGAAAGTTGATTTTTGCTGCAAGAGCGAAAATGTTGTTATATTGCAAAACGATCGCGTAAGGGGCAGTTCACTTATCATATGACGCCTCCAGGGAGAAAGATGGGGAAAAGAGGGAAGCAAAACCGTTATATTGAAGTTATAAATCATTTTTTAAAAGTGTTGGTTTTGACTCGACCAGGAATATACTCCATGTCCCCTGACGGCAAAGTGGAGGTTTCAACAGCTACACCACCGCACCGGTTTCCGAAATGGGGGACCGGTTCAGCGTTGCAAACAAAGAAGTGAAGAGTTGTGGTAATCTTTGCTCATATTTTGTCGAATCGTTTTGTGTAGATACGCTTATTATTTCACAAACGCTACAAGAGCAGACGAATAATTTCTTGGTGGTACCGGTACACAGCGCTAACAATAAACTTTGAAAGGATATCTTGACATAAGCTCCTTGTGACGCTTTCATCAGTCTAATTTTTCCTATATAATTATCCTCCGACGACGGGGGGTACTTTTGTTGGTTACGCTTTAACATCGTTGGGTTCAGACATGTTTTGGAGTTGCCGGTACCGCCGACAATGGGCGTTTTCATCACAAGCACCGCCACCAGCAGAGGAAAGCGATCTGATCGCGATGGCACCTATTTTTCATCCCGTACCTTCAGGACGATAAAACGTAAAACATTGATTTTATCCTCAACAAATGACAATCAATAAACACATATTGATCAACGATTTGCTCTTTACTGTCAAACCAATCATAAAACCGCTGAGTGCAGCTTGTCAACCAGCATAGTTATCATTTTCAATCATATTTGTCGCGAAAAATGTCACCTAAAATGACTACAACAGGACTTAAAACAATATAAGAACAAATTGTTGACCATATATACCTTGTACATCGTGACGACGACAACGTCATTGTAGCTGACATGTTTTCGTAAGTATAGAATGTCAAAGTTGATGGTTTATGCTTTCAAATGTTCGTTTAAAGTAAGATTTTTTGCGTTAAACTCAACTAAAAGTCGTTATTTTGTGATGGTGATCAACCGTAATGGTCTTTCGAAAGGGGCCTGTCACGTTAGAACTTAAAAGGAGACCGTTTTTCTGAGCTTTATCGTAACCCTGAACACAATTAGTGCGCTTTTCATGTTAATAACTCATAAATCTTTGACATTAAATGTAATTAACAAATGGTCTTAAAAGCTAAAGATAATTTCACAGCACAAGAACGGAAATCAAAAACTCAATAATGAGTTATTTTTCTCTCTTGGCGGTTGTGTTGAAACAAAAACTGTAAAACTCAGCAGCAAAAGCCATAGCATCAATAGATAACAAGACAAGCTTGATGCCACGTACGGCATTAAAATCTACACTCGAATTTAGGAATGGAAGCGGCCAATCAATATCATAGATGCACAATTACGCGGGATCAAATGTTGGATACTTTTGTATTGTGTTTGTCCATGCGTAATTGAATATGAACCTGTGCTTTGATTACTAGTATTTAGCCACATTGGGCCATCACGATGGGTACACTGCTTTGCCCCGGAATCTGTTTGTCACGTAAAGAAGGAGGAATTCCATTATAAGACTCTTGTTCAAGGGAATACCAAGCAAATGTGACGGCTTTTTCTACGCCCTACCTCTTACGTACTGAGCGCTAAGATGGGGAGCTGTAAACACCACTTCTCAATGGAATACCGTTTTTGGTAACTCGGTCGATGTTTGAAACTACAAACCTACTGAATTTGAGGAGAGTTCTCAAACAACTGTACTAGTGGGCAGTTGTCTGGTTATTTAAATAACCAAATTTGAAAAGGTCAGCTCATATTGTATCGGTAGGGTAACAAGTTAATAGCTGAACTATGTACAGGAAAGTTTTGCCTACCAAAAGCATGCTTTAGCAACTAACTGTAAGCTCTAAGCATTTGAGTGTGTCATGCAGCCACACCAGAAAATAGTCCTGCTTATGACTGAACTTTGTTGATGTTCTAACTACTTCAACAGATTAATGTTTTGAGACAAGTTTGTTTTCACGAAATGTCTGCAGGAACTGATTTGTAGCAAGTTTTCTGGGAGGCATGGAGCATTTGTTTAAATCAACCATAATCAGACAATGCCTGGCAATCAGAGTAATTTGCATCGTTTTTGTGGTTTCAAGGCAGACTTGCAAGCCCTTGCACGTAAATTTTTTAATTAGAATCAGCTTAAAAAAATAGCTTTGTTTTTCGAAAATACGTAAAATATAAAAGAACTTTAACCAGAGAAGAGAGAAGTGCAAGAGGTTCGTATGGTGTTTGAGAACAAAATAATGCTGCATTGCAATGTCAATTAGGAAGGAAATTGCTGATCTACAGCGAGCTTATTCCAGGAACCAGTGATAAGTAAGATAACAAAAATGGAGATCCTGTACTTTATTTTTATCAACACAAATGCTACCAGTACCACTGTTTTATAACATGTTCGTGTCATATGATTGACAGGAAGTTGGGTAAATGAAGCAATTAGTGGACCTGTCGAAGCACTTTCCACAAGTACACGAAGATCTGTCTCCTTTTCTAAACATTTTAAGCATCAACACATCTAAATTAAGATCTATAATCTATCTTGTTTTCTCTTGACACGACATATAAAACGATAACGTTTATTTTGAATTATCAAATTTATATAAAGGGATAACATAGGCAAAGAATTCCAAGAAACGAGTCTACAGAGGTAATATTTTTGCATGGCAGCAATTATTGTCATTTTAGTTCATCCAACTTAATTTTTCGGTAAAGGTTTGGTCGAAATCCTAATCCAGCTTTGTCATGTGCATTAATATCGCTTGCATGAACATGCCGTCGTGTTGGGGTAAACTTTTTTACGTAAAGACTACTTTTTTGTTTTTATTAAAGCATCATGTGGGTTTATTTTACTTTGTGGTTTGTCAAAATGTAACGGTTTTGAAAAAATGCAAAACAATTTCGTTATTTCTAAGCTTGTTTGAAAATTATCAAAACGGATAAAATCAATCGTTTACTTTGATTTTTGTAGAAGCATATTAAAATTCGCGACCCTTGTTTTGTTTTTATCTTTTATTGCTAGCTGCAAGTGGTTACGATCGATAGAGAGCGTCTTATAAGCGAGAAGCAAAACAAAAAGCGAGTGCTGAAGGCGCGAGGTTTCCGAAGGAAGCAATGCTATTGAGAGATATTTTCAAATTTACAAAGCCATCCCGCTTCGTCCTTTTGGACTCATCAGCAGGGCTTGCCAAGGGCCAAGAAATCGCTCCCAATAGCATTGACGTTGACTTTTATAAAACAATCAAACACAAAAGCACAAGACCTACGTGCCGTTTACTTTTGAACGAGGTTCGTTTTGACGTTACTGCTAGCCGTCAATTATGGACTAAAACCGATATATCCTTATGTAACAAAGCTGATCACACAAGCAGTGATTAAGCATAAAAGGTCTTGCAAAGGTTGCAAACTAAATGCGGTGCTTTAAGGCATGGCTGGTAACACGTAGTGCATGTCAGCGAATCTCGGTGCGCGATGAGACCAGCTCCAAAGACGGGGGTTTGAACCCCCCTACGCGTTGCTTAAACGCTGACGTTTAAGAATACAGTGTTCGTGTAACGATAAAAGGGCGCTTAACTGATTTCAGTGGGTCCCAAATGACTGCACCGCGGCTTATATAATGCATGGCCGCCAAGAGGTCAACCACTTCGCCTATTCCACTACGAGCATAGCTACCGATTTCGACAACTAGCACACCGCACGGGTAATGACTAGTGTGTTACATAGCGCGACCCGATAAGCGACGTAACTAGCGCCAGATACCACTTAACAATGACACGCGGAGATTCCCCCACACAGTTCTTCGGCAGGATTTGCGCGATCATAATGCTCGAGCTACTAATATGGCCCCCGCACCACAGAAGCACACCGGAACAGGCCTTTCACAGAACGATGAACTTGTCAACATGAACGGTCCCAATGCTCCGGGCCTGGGTATTATGATTGGGGGATGCATACATAACAAGCAATGTTATATTGCTAGCTCCAAGTGGTTACGATCGATAGAGAGCGTCTTGTATGTAGAAATCCTCGCTATTTTGCCACGATATTTCACTGTGGCACTTGAAAAACAACGTCAGTAAAAGCATCTGGCGAATTAAAATTTAAAACTTTTTCAATCTTATTTAAACGTATTTCTATTTGAATACGATTGATTAAGGCCTATTTACGTAACGAACAAAAAGTTTCCAATAATAAGAACACTTGTTTTCTAAGTTAAAATTTGCATTCGGTTTATTTTTTATGTTTCTGCTTGTTCGGGGCGTAGTTCAATGGAATTGTAAGAAAACCTATGCCTTGTACTCACAGAACAAAAGCAAATCAGAAGAGTGCCTTGGTGGCTGCCATCTATGCATCTGATTGAGTTGGGACGAGACGTCGTTTGAAACTCAAGAGTAAGCTTAAATGTTAACGATGGTTTGACTCTCTACCAAACTGCGAGTAACGTAGCGCCCAGAATATCAAACTTACATTCTTTTGATCACAAGATTGATAGTTGTGCAATCCATTTTTGCTGCGCTGCTGACTAAGTTTAATATCCACGGCTCCACTCAATACCTGTACTTGCATTGAACTGCGCAGATTATCACTGCTAAGAAACTCAAAGCCATGAAGTATAAAAAGTAGATCTAAGATCTCAAATAATGGCAATCAAGCACACTGGTATTGATTGTGTTGCTATTGCTTATCCTCAAAAAGTTGTTATCTTCAATTCTTACTGGCAATATGCATTGAATTTTTTATTAGAACAACGTTACAAAAAACAAATTATATGCTTGCAAACTTATGGTTTTGACAATTCAATTCTATTGTACCTAAACAAAAGAAAAGTCTTTGGGAGTTTAGAAAATTCTAAGGAGAAAACAAATTGTTTTATAATTTTTATACTTCAAGCAGTAGGTTTCCTGGAAGACATGACCATAAAAGTTTTCTTTCAAAAAAGGATGCATCGGTTTATGGCCGATCAGTTTTTAAATACAGATGTCATATTTACCAAAATTCTTTTTCTATAAATAAAAGTCGAAAATGATAATATAAGCGCATTTTAATCAATATTACCATTAAAAATGTAATGGGCGTAACTGAACGTTGATAAGAGGTATTACAAACATATTTCTAGTGCGAAAAAAACTTCTTTCTCAACTTGATTGCAATTCAATTAGACCTATGCAGAGATTACAAACAAATTAAAGGAAACAGATTGGTTAGGTTCCCACAAATTTTCTGCACCTTTTTGCGTAAAAGCTTGTATGTAAATGTTTGCAAAGCAAACATTTTTTATGTATACGATAGGAACTGGAATTATTTTTTATTGATAAATAATTCCCAATAAAAAGTAGTTTTTCACCTATGGTAACAGCAAGCAAGGAGAATACTTATATGTTTGACAAAAAAATTCAGTTAAATTCAACTACAATACGGTTTGGTAAACACCAATTGCAAATAAAACTACTTTGAATGAAAGAAGTTCCGGTAATTTTGCACTCGAATAAATGACGTCATACTGGTTCAAGATTTTTAAGATTTTGCCAAATATTTATTTCTCAAAACAAGATTTCTTATTTACGCAATCTGACAGGCAAGCAAAAAGCCCTCGTGAAACATCAACAGCTCAAAATTTGCGGTCGTGCATGAGGGTTCTCTGGCGATATATTATGTTGATCTTTACAGCCACTGTAGTTTAGAGATGTAGCTGATGGTAGAGTAGTGTTGGAGCGTTCCCCTCAAATGCAGAAAACTTTTTGAAAACTTTTTTCACGACTTCACGGCTTAGCGTTTAACACCAAAAAACATTGCGGAATTATATGATCGGATTTGCGTGTCGTGCTCGTGGGAAAACCAAGTAAATGCAATTTCTCCACTTTTACGGGATAGACAGGTGGTAGGAACGCATAGTTCACCGGTCGCTGTATCTCAGCGAGAGCAAGCAGAACTTGATCTCAGAGCCAACGCATGAACGAATTAACATGGCAGCTGGCCTTTTATATAATCATCTGATGCAACTAACGTTCACTATCGATCAACAGTAGTTTCATTTTTCGATCAGGTTTATTTTACAATTTGTTTTTTATGAGAAATTGAAAAGATTTACAAGATAAAGCGATCGATTGGGTGATTTCAAACTCTAAGAAAAAGTATCAGAAGACCACTGCTAAGTTTATTCTGAACAGTACTCGGTTGCTCTGTTTAGAGCGCGTTTTCCTGCTAAACTAGAAGATAAACAACAATAAATAATTTATTTCCAGGCAATGCTTTAATTTTGCAATCTTAACCACGCAAATTAAATAATCGTCTTTTCGTGTTTATTTGCGCTTTATGAAATAATAAGGTTGAATTGTTTTGAATTGAACCATACTTGCCAATCTACGGGATTTTTCTCAGTGCTCATCTATTCAGGGATTTTACCTGTTTGCATTCGGCTGTAGGTTTAGCTGGCGGTCCATTTTAATGTTTTCAAAAGGTAGAATAGAACAAAAAATAGTTGAAAATAAGTATGTGGTAATTTAATTGATTTCAAAAGAACTTTTTGTTGTTTTTGAACTATAGGTCCAATTTTCTTTCATTTTATGCTTCTTTGAAAGCAACAGGCATCAAATTTAAATATTTAAAGTAAAAGCATTTTAAAACAACTTTTTGAACTAATTTCTTACAACGAATATTAAATTTTTATAACTGTTCCGAAATGGCTTATGTACTTTTCCACCTACTGGATTAGACTAATTGGTGTAAATTAAACACAAGAAAACACTAAAATTAAAAAAAAGTGCTTAAATCTAAATTGAGCAAAAGAAGAGTCAGGAATTACTGTTGATCCTATTTCAATTTTAATTTTCTTTTCAATTAGCCATAAAAACACGTGTTAACAGCTTTCGATACCAGCTTGTCAAATTAAAGAGCACAGTAGCCGCATTCTTTCCTTAAAAATTTTCTTCTTCAAACTTGTTGAAAAATATGATTTAGGCTTGGCGTAGGGTATTTGATTCATTTATGTACACGAGTGCATAATATCTTTGGTAGCCTTTACAGTTAAACTAATGCTCCGTGATCGGTAAACCGTTCATGCTCATCACTGACATATAAGGAGAAAAAAACGGAGGGAATTTTCCGCATATTTCTCCGTATTGGCTTTTTCATGCCAAACGCCATATGGGGAACTATGAAAGCTCGAAGAAGTCCTTGGCTGGTCGATAGCCGCACCAAAAACTTACAGCACAAGAGTTAAGCCATTTACAGCCTTCCTGGGAGTAGGTTATGTAGTTTAAATGAAGACGCAGCCTATTTTGAATCCCATGAACAGCTGGTGTCTTATGTTCTTGCCCTCCTATACAGGAACCATCTATATTGCTCTGATTCACAACACAGTTTATCAACAACTTGCGGGTCGGTCACGATGCAAAAGTCTAAAACAACAAACGATAAAACTTAATAACTTTCAAAATATTCCGCTTATTCATCAAATAACACGTTGGTGACAAAGTTGTGTGATTCTTTTTGTAAAACAATTATTTTTAAACTACTTTCTCCTGAAAAAAATTTGAAAAAATCAATTTCTTTCAACATTTAACTACCAAATTAATGTCCAAAAATAAGAACAGTTTATCCAAGCAAACTGCGGTGCTGTCGCGATGTCGGTTGAGTGCTGGGTACAGCATACGTAATTGCACTACATAAACGACAAACTGTAAAAAGCGTTGTTACGAAACGGCCACATAACTTCGGTTTAAATTATAGCAATTCTGCAAATTTTTTTGATTTTATCTGTTTAATCGAAACACTTTAAAAAAGTCTTTACCCTTAAAAAAGTAAATATGTTGATCAGTGGTCTAAATATTTAGATATGTGAAGTAATGATTAAATCAAATCTTCGAAACAAAACTCTATGGTACTTAAAGCATTCATGGCATTCGGAAGCAACACAATTTTTACTGTTAGTTTAGTTCAAAGCTAAGTAATCACGTCAAATGACAAGTTAGAAATATTGGCCCAAATCGTTCCATCACACTTTGCAGGCACATTTTGCATACTTTACCTTAGCAGAGTCGAGACGGGGTTTTAGAAGTACCGGCATACATGATTTTTTAATACGAATTATACGAGCTGGTGTTAGCCTGTTTAAGATATTAATTTAATTAATTGATATTAAGGCATATAGGCTAACTGCAATCAGTTGAATAAAATACCACTTCCACGACCGGTTTCGTTCCTATTAGAACTTTTAGAACTCGTGGAAGTGGTATTTTATTCAACTGATTGCAGTTAGCCTATATGCCTTAATACCAATTAATTAAATTAATATGATTTTTTAAGGTGCTTTGTGGGTATGTTGCAGTTCTCTCTCCTCGTAAAAATGGAACAAAATTAATTTTTAAGAAGTTAATCTTCCAATACAAAGCAAAGATAATTAGCTCTAAAAGAGCCTCCACAAGCTCCTTAGTTAGAAAAAACACAAATAGCTTTCGCCACTTGTAAGCGCCAAACAAGCTTCGTCTAAACTTTCAATACACTCGGGATTCGAACCGTCGTCATTTAATCTCACCTCAAAAACTCTACGCCACCTGTAAAGTCTGCATATTTAACGCCTTGCCCACAATCATTCAAATTACCCTGCCTACAATTAAAACGCGTCTTTTCTTTGTCTATTGTGTAATCAGCACTGCCGTTACAATTCGCCTTGGTGTCCTTTGGTTCAAATTAGCTTTAGTTTCTTAAGTTCAGCAGTGTTTGATTTCAGAGTATCACATTAGTTGCAGCCTTGAATTCAATGATGATCTATTTACCGTGGTTTTGCTTGTTTATTTAGATCAATAGTTATTAGCGCTAACTGTATTACAAAATTTGTCCAATCAAAGTGACTGCCGGAATTGCCGGTAAGTGAATATTGCGTTTATCCCAGATTGTTTTATATTGCTGTCATTTTCATGCTTAAATGTCTAATGTTAAGCATAATGTTTAACGTTTAAATCCTCACTTCAGTGTCGATTCGCCATATCAATAGTACTTATCCTTTTTTAATATTGCATCGTATTTAATGCGCTGAAATTTGTATTTTGTTTTAGAAAACGGTACAAGTTCTGCCAACAATAAATAGAACACCAATCAAATCCGTGTGAGGCTCCACAGGTCACTCAAAATCCTATAGCCGCAACAATAACTAAACGGCGGCTATATCACTGATTTTGACTCTCAAAATCTTTGGTACCGGCTAGGGTCACTTTTCATCACCTCTGCGCTCGCCTTCTAATGTTATTTACATCACCTGCCAATACAACTTCGCAGCTTAACCTTTCACTAAACTTGATGCAAGTTTGCAGAAGCGATTGTGAAGAAGATAAGTTGTCAGTGACGTTACCAGCGCAACTCAGCGTTGGTTCACAATCATTGGCATAGTAGATTTGGCCCTAGGGTGCACGACCAGGATTAGATTGACCCCGCAAATCTGATTTCTTTTGTCTGTTGAGAAAATAAAGTTCACTGGTCTAGATTTCTCGACATCTTTGATTAACTTATTTTGCAATGCTTGTGGGGATTTTTCTTGATGATCTTACCTAGTGTCTGCAAGAAAAGCAGTTTTGCATCACTACCCCGAGAATGCATGACTGGAGTCAAAATGACCATAAAACATTTCAAATCGTACTATAGTCGTATTGAGCATTTTGACAAAATCTCCTAGTCTATGGTCCAGTTGCTACAACTTTTTGTCTTCTGAACCAAGCTACATTCGGGTTGATTTGGTCGTACGGTCACCTATGTCGTTGCATTACCCTCCCAATGGGTCCCAGATGCCCCGGGCTTTCTCCACACAAAACATCCTTTTGCTGTGCTGACCTCTGAACGATTGCAAAAGGATAGAACACACTCTTTCTAAAATCGTTCTTCTGTCTTTTCTTTATTTTCCCTCCTGCCTCAATCTCTTGTCTTCTCATTCTTCTGCTTTTGATGAGCGGTAATGTTCACCCAAATTCTGACCCTACTTTTCCCTGTTCTTTGTGCGCCGGCGATGTGACGTGGCGGGGAAAGTCAGTTTAAGGCTATAACTGCTATGAATCGGTACATTTAGCGTGCACCTTCCGCTCCTACTCTGATTTTAATTTCCTTTTCAGATCTCACTCCTGGAGCTATTCTCCTTGCAGCATCACGGCTGCTCCCGGGGATTCTCATCCCACCAATTATGTGTCATTTTCTTCGGATCCCTCCAGCATATATATCTCCACCGTGCACTACAACCCATTCAGCCACGCTTCTGCCAATGCAGATTTTCCCCCTCATCCTCGCCTGAAAACCTCATACTCTTCTTTTGGCTTGCCACTAGCCTCTTCTTATGTCTCCACGCTACCCTTTTTCACTTCCGGTTCATCCTCTATGCTCTTGCTTCCTCTTCTTTTTCTGATTTGCTTAGGATTCTGTAATAAAATGCAGGAAGTCTTCTTGCCAGAAATGTTGAACGTCTTCACTTTGATTGGTTCTTTGCTGTCGATCTTGACTCTATTCAGGAGTCTAACTTTAACTCTTCTTCATTTTTCAGAATCCCTGGATACTCTAGTCTGCAAATTGATTGCACTTACTCCCAGTCTGGCTTTCCTTCACCAGATGACTCGCGCATTATTCGTAATGTTGTCATCTTTGTCAGACAGGGCCCATCCTTTTCTAAACTCTCAACCTCCTCTCTCTTTTCGCTTGATCACTACATGGACTACGTTGGGGTCAACATTTTGCTAATCAAATCCTTTCTTCCTTTTCCTTAAACATCAACGCTTTTCCTATTTGCTCTTTTTTGGCAAATAATAGAAACGACTTCTTTTCTCCCTATGTTTTTCCTTCCTCCAGAAATCTCTTCATTCCGTGGCACTTCAACTGTCATCGCCCCTTTGGAACTCAAAAGATAAATGAAATTGTCGTGGGGAGATAGTATTCGATTGGTTTATCTCCTTTGACCATCTTCCCTTATTGACCTTGAAACTTTTACTCTTCTTCATTACTCTTCTCCTGATATATCTTTTCTCCCTCCTGTCTTACCTTGTCCTGCTACTAGAATGCGCTTTAGAACTGAATTCTAATCACCTCCCAATTTTTCTAACTTAACCATCCTCTCTCTACTATTCCTCTTCAAGAATCGTCTTTTTTCCTTCCATCTCCAGAAAGTTCGTAGGAATGACTTTGCGCTGAACATCGATTCATACCGTTCTTTGGATGAAGAATTCTCTTCTCTTTGCTTTGGTACTGCGCTTTTTACCTCTTTGGCACTAAATGCGGCCAAATTTTGAATTCCTTTCGGCCGCATTTAACGTCAATCCCAAGCCTGGTTATCTTTTAACGTGAAAGAAGCGGTAACGGAAAGATGCAAGGTTTTTGATTGTGTTCGCAGAAGTAGTGAAGACAGACAGGCTTCGTATCAGCCTCTCTGTATGCCTCTTTCGTTACCGGC
The DNA here is from genome assembly GCA_963675345.1 of Trididemnum clinides. Classification (NCBI taxonomy): domain Eukaryota; kingdom Metazoa; phylum Chordata; class Ascidiacea; order Aplousobranchia; family Didemnidae; genus Trididemnum; species Trididemnum clinides. Next base: position 8,019,937 of record OY776293.1, read on the forward strand.
AAAGCCAAGGTAAAGGATGGCACGGGACAGGCATTTATCTCTCTTCCAAATCTGATCTTACATCAGTCTATTCTATGCTTTAATCTGTCGTTGTTTGTGCTTCTTCTTCCTCTTCTCCCCTTACTTTCCAAACTGCTCTTTTCCCAGAAAGTCGACATTTGTTTATTTCAAAAACTTGGCACCTTACGTTTCTGTGTCTCAGTCAAAGGCTTTGCATATCAGAACCAGATGCTATCTGTCTAAGCTCTGGGGAGCCTCCTGATTTGAAAAGTATCATTCCTCTTTCCGCTCTCTGCTGTGATACGGCAAATCCTAATAACTATCAAAATCATGTTTTTAAGAATATTGGCTTTGTTTTGATTTATTATTGCTCAGCAAGGGAACAGCTGAACCATCTGTTTTCAGCTTCGCCTTGAACCTGTAAAGTGCACGAATACTGATTATTCCTTCCCTTTTGCTAATCAGTAGCTGCACGTAAACGAAAAAAATTAAGATTGTTTTTGAGATCTGAAATGCAGCTGTTAGGTTTTGCAATAACACGGTAGCTCTTCTCTCAACTTCAGTGAATTTGTTAAGGGGAATGACGCACACAAGGAGGCCGCTCATCAAAGAAATAGCAAAACAGCTGGTTATGCCTTTCATGAGAAAGCCTCTCGCAAAACCATTGCTCCAGAAATATATTAATGAGGTAACAATAAGGTGCAGTTAAATCTTCCGTTAAAATTGGAAGGTAAAATCTTCGTTGTATAAAGATGAAATCTTCATTAAATCTTAATAACATCTTAATAACAACAAAACCATTTTCCGCAGATAAAAGGCCAAAAAGTGCGATACTACTGTTTTTAATGTCATGAGGCAGTTTGTGCTGATCAAAACGTCATCATTCTGGTGACTTGCTTTAAGTGTGGAGGTAATATACAATACGGTCATGTTTTTGTTTTGCATTTAAATAAATCAACCCAATATAGAAAACCTCTATTATTTTGTCTTCAGCTGTAGAAAAAATGGACGAGCACCGCAGCCAAACACCATTTACCATAGGATTAATATTACCTTATCCGCATAAGTAAGGATAATATTGCAAATAATATGGTATAGTGATGCACTTTTGCCCCCCCCCATTCTCTTATTATGTTCTTACATACTGTGAGTCCTCAAACAACTTTGTTTTTATTGATTGCTTCTATTAAAATTTTTTATTTTTTGTTTGGGTTCGTAGTAATTCCGTGGTAGTGTTGATTGTTCTTCAAAGTAAGTGCAGTTGATGCACCTCAGGAACCTCAAAATGTGAAGCAAATTATTTTCAGCCACTGGATGTTGCCAGAAGCTCCTCCTACTGCACAAAAAAATTACCACACATTGTCTATCAGGGCGCGTGAGGTGCTACAATTGTCCAATATCAAACGACAACAAGTACAGATTTACCTGCAGTAAATGTCGCAGCACCATTTGCGAAGAGCGCAGTGTCATGACTAGTAATTTGTGTCAGGAGTAAATTATTTGGGTATGGAGTACTCTGTTATGTTCTACAGGCAAACACTGATCAATCATATACATGTATTGGGCGTTTATTCTGTTGTAAAAGCTCATTGTAGTGATCACGTTCTATTAACCCTAATACATTGACCCTAATAGGCGCTAGTCCTGGTACCGGAGCAGGGTTAAAAATTCATGAGGGTCAATTTGACCCAGGTCGTGAAAGTAAGAAACCAAAATGGCTCTGCCTCCAAGAGTGAAAAACAAGTTCCAGATAAACCAAAATAATTTCTATATATACCACGGATTTTTCGGAAAAGCCGCTTCCCGATTCAAAATTTAAACAATTTTTACCCCAAAACACATATTTTTTGAGAAAGTTTTGGTGTTCTACAAGAAAAGGTTGTCGTTCTGATCTCTAAATAATTTGGTGAGCTACCGAACCTGGTTTAGCCTCATAGCATTTTTGCTTGAGTAGTTGACGATTTCTGTTGCTGGCAAGCAGAGTGGTCGCCCCACATACTCTACTGCCGAGTCGCCGCAAAGCTCTCCGTTATTTCTGAAACATATACAAAGTAAAAAAGCCTCATTGTACTGTACCATTTTATCTGGTAGTTTGAATCTCGTTTTACTTCAGTCTCTTCTCAGAAGTATCATCGCTATTCTTGAATTTCAATATCTTTCTGATGCTTTGTACTTTTTCCACTTTCTCTTATCGGCAATTGATGGTTGTAAAACGAATGAAGTGGCATGATGATGTAGTGGTCAGAGCGTACGCTTTGTTATTTATAGATCAGGGTTTACTTTCTTTGTTGAGTCATACCAAACATTTAAAATATGTTGTTGATGGAACTCCATCTCATTGGCCCTCAGCAATAGAGGGAAGCTTGAGACTCAAACACAAAGCCGTTTAAAATATATTTAAATGTGACAAAATAATTGTGTCCTGACACTGAAAAGTCTCTGTAGTTTAGAAAACCAAAAAAACTGCATCATATTTAACTTATGGTAAAAATGCGTTGCGTCAGGACTTTCTTCAGATATCGCCTAAACTGCGATATTAGTTCAGTTCGTTTTGACAAGAGATATTCAACCTATCCAACTCCCACGTATTTGAGCGATTCCGTTGCTGTTTCTAAGAACTTAGTAAGGTATGATTAAAATAAACAAATCAGCTCAAATTATTAAAACTGTAAAATACACAAAAACAAATGCGTTTCGCTATTGGCCTGAATGTCACCTGTTTTATGTAGTGCTGAGTTTCACTGTAGCTTTTACGGTAACTGCAACCTATTAATAACTCAACATAACTTTGTACAACCCGATACCCATAAGTCTGTATTGCCTTTTGAGGATTTGTTTTAATCAAAGTTGGGAATCAATACTGAAAGAGAAGAAAGTCATTGGGCCTTCGACCAATCCTGAAGCTTTTAAAGAAAGAGAAAATAGCAATTCTATTCGATATATAATTTAAAATGACAGATAAAGATTTCAACCTCAAAAAAATATATGTTACACCAACGGATGCATATCTTCCGTTTTCGAAGACTGTTATTAAAAAGTATTCATAATCTTTTTGCTGTAAAGTAAAAGAATATGTAATGCCAATCATTTATAGATAGACTTACCATATTTTTGCAATGAAAAACCGGGACGCTTCAGAACAACAGGTCTGATCAGAGAGTTATGCTATAACTAACCAGGTGAAGCGCGGACATTATTGTACAGTAAATGAAGGTGTCCTCTAAAAGAAGAATAAAAAAAGGCCACCGATTACTTTGCTACCAAATTTGTGCCCATTCTGGCCCAAATTGTCCTATCTTATCCTAAATGGAGGTGCTCTCCAAAATAAAGGTCATCACCAGCTTTCCTGCTATTTTGCTGTCCCTTGTGGTCCAAATAATCGGCGACTTCAAGTTAGTTTTCAAATTGCCTTTTCTTACATGGGCACCCATTTACATACCATAGTTCCAGCTACGCTGGCTGACTGCATGAAAACCGGAACTTTCGCTCAATTGGCCGGGACAAGGCCTAAAAAACCAGGACTGTCCCGGCTAAACTGGGACGTATGGTAGGTCTATTCATAGACCCTGTGGCACTCGTATTTAACCCTTTTCTCTCTGTTGAAGTCTGGTTATAATTTACAAGCTTTTAGTGGTCATGGCAGCGTCTTCAGATCGGCCAATGTTTCTGACTTATTTTTTATATAGCTTAGAAAAAAGCTGTTTGAGCCATAAGCTTTTCGTGACGCTCTCATCAGTGGCGGTATCGCGTCAATAGGGAAGATCTAGAGTGAATACGTTATCATTGGCTTGTCTTGATTGCTTGACGTCCAAATTAATCACACAAAGCACCTATTCACTCTAGATCTTCCCTTTTGACGCGATACCGCCACTGATGAGAGCGTCACGAAAAGCTTATGGCTCAAACAGCTTTTTTCAAAGCTATATTAAAATTCTGTACCATCAACAAGATTTTTGTGACTTGTCGTTGCCTATCTTCCATCGCTTCTTTTCTCTTACACTTTTTTGGCTGAGAGTCTCCTTCCTATCTCTTTAAGCTGTAACGGTTTCCGGATGACTCGATTCTTCCGGGAAATAATGTAGCAGATAAACTTAGTAGGCGAGTACGTTGCACTGCTCATTTACAATCTCTTGCTGCTTTTTTCTCTCTCAAAATAAAGAGGCGCTGCATGGCGAAAGGTTGTATGGCTTTGAATAAACTTTTCCTCAGTATGGGATGCATAACTCACCCATTGATACGCCTGAAGACCAAATTTTGAACATGGATCAGGTCAATAATTTTCTTCTTCATTGTAGCGACAAAAATAACCAGTAGTTCTGAGCAATAGCATGTAAATACAATGAATTAGCATTCAGGCCAAGAACTTGCGTCACCGGTTTAGGATCGTCTATTTCATGGGAATGGATTTTAGTTTCGCCGGCAATAGCCAGACAAGTGAAGACTATGCTGAGACCTTCAGTGATTTGGTTACGCATAGTGTTGTAGAGATCTGCGTGCTGTTTTGGAAACAAACAAGAAAACGTTTCCTTCTCAATGCGTTTCATCATTTGTAGTTTTGCCTCTCCACTTACTGAAAAAGCTCTTTTAAAAATATCCAATTCTTGTTGTTTGTAGGGAAGAAGCAGATTTTCAACAGCAGTAAAAAACGGTACATAATCCAACATATTGTAGTAAATCAGCATATCTTTCAAAGTGTTCCAGCCTTTTTCAGTCCATGTTTTTTCACCAACTCATATTCTTGTTTTGTTATGGTTGATTTGCTCAATGAGGAATAAAGAGCTTGGTATTCTGGCAAACCACTTTGTAATTTCGTCAGATCTGTCACAAATTCATAAGGAAAATAGAATTTTGTTTAAACACTGCCGTTAGCAATCAGAAATTTTCGATAAGAGAAACCAGGTGCCAGAAAATGCCGAATATCCAAAAATCTCAACTTTTCAGTTTTGATACATAAATAGTTGTTGGCTTTTTTAATTACAAAATCGATCTTACCCAATAGCTGCTGTATCAGTGTTGGTTTGATTAAGTTTAAGTCGTAGGAGGCAGAATTAAATCCAATAACAATTAATTCTCGGCAGTACGCTTCAAATTCTTTAGTTAAGTTTTCTTTTCTAACATTTTTGCTGATTTCCAATGCTTGAAATACACAATCAAATTTTCTTTTCGTGATCTCATAGGCAGCATTTGATGCATCTTCTAAATATTTCAACATTTTTTGCACCAAATCGTTTTCATCACCGTTGGTGACAAAGCGCACTCCATGCTCAAAGTTTGGCACGTTAGTGGCAATGCCAACACTCAATGGCAAATGACGTGCTTCAAAGCTTAATTTCGGACCATTTCCAGGTAGATTTTCTTGGGAAAAATAGGCTTCGAAATCATAACAAGCGAAATAAGGGAAAAATCTTTCGTTTGCAGGGACACAAATACCGATTTTTTCAAGTTTTTTAAATATTGTGGGTGGGTTTTTATAAATATTCCCTGGAAAAAGATAACGAACTGTGGTTTTACAACTTTTGGTGTGGCGGTAGTTGTGATTGTTTTGGTCCCACAGTTTCCCGCAATGAATACATTGATACATATTACAATAATGCTCAAAATTAACAATGAGACTTAGATGATTTTTCCAAATGTTTAATCTCATTGTTTCAGAATATAATTACCGGCTACGTTAAACCAATTTAGCAACTCCCTCCTCCAATTCATAAGCAACAAGATTAATTTTGAAAAAATCCTCCAAGTCTACAAAATCGAATAAATTAACACCAGCGAAAGCATTATACGTAATTTCAAAATGCATCCAAAAATTGTTGAATAATTTCTGAACATTACGTTCATACCACCGTCCATCACCGCCTCGGTGCACCGCCAGATATCGAAAAATCCATAGATTGTTGTCTTCTGAAACGTTCACTAATTCGCGATTGTCTTTTATATGATCAAGAAACGTCACTCTTGAACCCAAAGGTGCATCTTTTAAACTGTTGGCATAGAAGGTGATACTTGATATTTGTACAACCTTCCACTTGGTGTCCGGTCTACTCAGTTCATCATAAAAAGATTCTTTGGCTAAAGCATTCAAAAAATCCATCAAGTCTTTGCGGTTGCTGATCAATAATGCAGTGCCCACCATTTGTGCATTGTTATAACTTTAATGGTAATATCTCAATTCTTCAGTTTCAATATTTTTGAGTGTGTAGGCCAGACTATAATTGATTTTAAAACGATTTTTTTGATGAGTCATGAACCATTCTGCTATGGTTTCTACTAAATCTTTAAAATCTCTATCATAAAAAATGTTGTATATAATTTGCACTTTTCCTTTCTTCGTAAAACTTCGGACACTTCCCCAATATTTTTGCGAAAAATTTTTCACTTCCGGATCACATTCAGTTAATTCCTCGTTTTCCAAATCTTCGTGTTGATCTGATTTCACAGAGCATTTGAAATATTTTCTTTTTTTTGGCTGGTGGTTCATCAAAAGACTTATCGTTTGTTGGGGGTGCATCAATTGAAGAAGTTGCAGCTTCGTTTGAGACGGTTTGGGAATCTTTCGTCACACACCAACTTTCGCTTTGTTTACATTTGTGGTATTTGATATTATCTGCTCTGATTAATATTTTGTTGCATTTGGGGCATTGCACTTCACTTGTTCTATAATGGGTGCTTCTTTATGATGTCGTGAGTTGGAGAGACTCGAAAAATTTTTCTCTTATATCTCACACTAAGACTTTTGCTGCTTATCGTGTGCATTTTTCATATGCCTTACCGAATTCGGTTTTTCGGTAAAGACTTTAGAGCAAGTATTGCATTTGTAATCTTCCATTTTATATCTTCTCATTAACTTCATTTTCATATAATGAATATACTTCTCAAAGAAGCTGGTTTATATAGCAAGCTTGATTGCGCAACGGTGTCGAAAGAACTGACAAGGATAAACAAATGAATTTCATACAATAAAATATAGTCATCGCGGAAACACAATAGAGAGAAAAAGATTCGAGCTTGGGCAAGTCTGGTCAAAACAGAGACAATATATCCCAACAAACAGCTGAACAAAACGTAATCTTTATACATCATAGCTCATATTCTAAAACTTTAGACAGACAAGTCCGAACCAGTCTACATAACACAAAAGCAAAGATTGCATCATGGCTAAAAATAGAATACGTCTTGGAATGTGCGATAGGCATGCAACTACATTCCCACGGTCTAGTTGAAAACTTACGTCATTGAAATAAGGAGTCACACCCTGAAAACCGCTATGTAATTGCATAAAACGTAGGACAAGTACCATAAGAAATATTCTACATGACCTCCACCCCGTGTTAGGTTTAGAACAGAATTAACTCTCACGCATAGCATTAGTTCCTTCAGATCTAAGATGCAATCGCATTCTCACTGTTTAGTTAAAAACTTACGTCATGAATCATTGCAATATGGTATCACACTCTGAAAACCGTTATGTAATAACAAATCATAAGTTTTGCACCAAACTTTGTGAAATATTCTACATGACGTCCACACTGTGAAAGGGTTAACTTTTTTAGCTTAGTGTTAACTCTCTCAGATTTAGAGTTAGCTCCCTCCGACCTCCTTCAAATAAAATCTTGAGTCAGCTTCCTTTGAACTATGGTTAGCTCCTCATGTAAACATAGTACAGAGAAAAAGATTCGAGCTTGGACAAGTCTGGACAAACTGGAGACAAAGATTGCATCATAACAAACAGCTGAATAAAACGTAATCTTTATACATTATAACCTAAAAACTTTCGATAATTGACTCCTTACCGACCTCTAGTGATACAAAGCACTTTACCAATTTGTAGGACCCCAACCTCCCCACCATTGTACTACATCATACCCCTTATACCCACATCAAAAATTTCCCAACTCGTGACCTCATTGCTCCTTCTAACTGCTCCTTCCAAAACCCCGTCAAATGGGCCTTCCTATACTACTGGCGCTGCAGGAAAGATTTTTGATTCTGCCATCTCTAGTGAGAAAAGAGCTTAGAAGAAGGCTGTGTCCGTTGTACCAAAAACAAGAAAGGGCACAGCAAGCGTGACGAGAGAGCAAGTTCTTCAGTGGAAACCGAGGGAGCTTTTGCGTCAAAGAGTTTGGATGAAATCGTAGGCTTCCGGTCCGAGAAAAGTGGATACAAGAGGTAAGAGAAGAGAGAGAGAGACTACAAGGGATTGCAGAAAGCACGAGTAGCGACCCCGTCTGGCCAACCCATCACTCGCGTCGTTTCACGGGAGAAACGGGTGTCTGGGGACGCAGTGTAGCTTGATAGTACCGGAGGAGAGAGAAAACAGTTCCTGCCAGATCTATCAAAGAGTTTGAGGTAAAAGGAATGACTGAAGAGAGGACAGTGTGTCATGGTTAGGGCAAGAGTCGGAGAAGAGAAAAAAAAAGAGAAAAAGCAGACTTGTTGGTGTAGCTGGGACCAGCGGAGAGCTTGCTGAATGGCACAGGCTTCAGCAGAAAAACTCGGCCTGTTGAAAAAGAAAGAGTAGACTCAGTGCCACAACGATAGCAGTTGCCAAGAACGCCAAAGCCACCTTTGCCAAAACAATAAGGAACAGAGCTATCTGTCTAGATCACGAGATCGTGAGGTGGGAGAGAGTCAAGGTCAGCGAGAGCCGCACATTGGCGAGAGAGATGGGATCAGCTTGAAAGCATGGAGAGGAAAGGGTAAACTCCAAAGTGAAGGAAGGCAGGTTTTAAGGAGGAGAGGGAGAACAAGCAAAAAAAATCTCCCTAGGAAAAGAGGAAGGAAGCATGAGCGTGTGAGTTAGGGTGGAGTGAAAAATTTTTTTTTCAAATCAAAAAACCAGATTTATTTAAGTAGATGTTTAGGTCTTAAAACACCTTCCAAAGTTGTTTTAGGGTTCTGCCACTTACACCCAGGTGGCTAAACACCCCCAAAAATTTTGCGCTCTCCCAAATTTATAAAAATCCCATAACTGAAAAAGTAGTTAAGCTAGAAAGTTGGTTTTGGGCTTAAAATGCTCAGAAGACCCAAGTTTATATCTTATCACCTGCATTAAAGCACTTATTGAATAAAGAAATTGAGGCTTTTTAACAACATAAACTCAACTTGGAACATCCTTGCCACAATCAAGCTGTTAAAAGGCACATCAAACTGGTTTCTGAAGCTTCAGGAGCTGTTGCTGGATTTAAAAATAGGGATAAACTTATCAGACAAAAAATATGATCAAAAAAACTAATGAAAACTTCACACCAAAAACTTGAAAATTAGTAAATTGGGCAACATTCTGTTATTTTACATAGTGTGTGACTATTGTTGAGTGTATAGTGTTGGTGGCATTTTTGTCAATTTTTCTTGCTTCAAAGACTGCTAGATTAAAATACTAAGTGAAAATTTCTTTATTTGTGCAGGTAGCTAAGAAATGACTTCAGTTAAAACATGGATTTCACAACAATTTCTTAATAATAAATAATTTTTTTAACGATTTACATCAAAACCATCATTTTTGCTAATTTGTGGCTTGTGTAATGTAGTTAGAAAAAAAAGTTGTATTGGAGCAGATACAAACTGGGGTCCTCTGAGCATTTTAAGCCCAAAACCAACTTTCTAGCTTAACTACTTTTTAAATTTTGGCATTTTTATAAATTTGGGAGAGCGAAAATTTTTGGGGGTGTTTAGCCACCTGGGTGTAAGTGGCAGAACCCCAAAACAACTTTGGAAGGTGTTTTTAGACCTAAACATCTACTTTAATAAACCTGGTTTTTTGATTTGAAAAAAAAAATTTTTCACTCCACCCTAGTGTGAGTGGACCCAAAAACTTTCCAGGAGGATCTGGATTATATTGGTTTTACTCCAAGTCTGGCCCAACTTGAAATGGAAAAGGAGGTAGGGAGACGAAGGGCCCATTCATAAGATCACAGAGTGAAATGAGTCAGAGTGACTTGTAAGGGAGGTAGAGACGCCTCATGGAGGAGAAGTGGGATAGAGAAATACGAGAGGCAGCCGGAGATGGCGCGACCAGCCGCTTGGTGAAGATGTTCGAATTTGGTAAAATTGACAATGTTAAGAAAAGAAAACCATCCGGATGAAGCATAAGTGAGAAGGGGCCAAAGAAAAGCTTTATGCAACAGAGAGAGCACTTACTTAGAGGGGCCCCATGAGGAAGCAGAGATACAGCGTAGGGCCTTGAGATGAGGGAAGAACTTGGCCTTCAGCGGAGATACATGTTTAGAAAAGGAAGGAGTGCGGTCGAAAATGACCCCAAGAAAAGTTGGAGTGGGATTGAAACGGAAGATGAATAAGAGGAGATGAGACTGAAGGTTAGTTTGGCGGGGAGATCCACTGAAAAGAAAGAGACCTCCCATTTGCTCGGATTGAGAGGAAGACAAAAGCACTCAGATCAGTGCTCCGGTCGAGTCAGAGCTCCTTGTGTAGCTTCCACAGCAGCAGAGCCGAGAAAGAGAAGGATCAAAGGGCCTGATCGTTATCACAAAAAGCAGCTGACGAAAGAAGGCAGAGAATTAGGAAGATCATTGATGAAAAGAGAGAAAAGTACAAGGCCAAAACCGGGTCCTAGCAGAACACCTCGACGGACTCGAAGGGACCGACTTTTATAATCATAACAAATCGCGCAAGCACGCCTGTCAGAAAGGAAAGATTGAGCCCAACGCGCAAAGCAAGAAGGAAGCTAGCTAAAATAAGTTTGTGGAAAAGGACGGGATGCCAGACAGAGTCGAAAGCTTTGGAGAAGTCGATAGGAGCAAGAATCGTCCGAGATCCAGGCTTGGTTTTGTTAAACCCATCCAAAATGGATTGAGAAAGGAATAGAATTTGATCAGAGTTGACTGTTCAAAGCGGAAACCGGTATGGTGGGGAGAGAAAATAGAGTTAGATTCAAAAAGCTTTGGGACACACGAGGTGAGAGAGATAGGCCGAAAGGAAACATGAGAATCCAAAGACTTTCTTATCTTATGGGTGGGAACAATAGAAAATGACTTCCAGATGGCAGGAAAGGAATGCAAAGTCCAGGAAAGATTGAAAATTTGAAAAGAAAATCGATGCCTGAGCGAGGAAGGTGCTTTAGCATAGGATTGGCAACTTTTTCTGGGTCAGTGGCAGTGGCGAGGAAAGATTTGTAACAGCCGCGAGAAATTCAGCAAGAGAGAAGGAGGAACAGAAAGAAGAATGAGACTCCTCGGGGCACGTGGCTAGGCGGAGCTCGGGCAGGTAGCCTCTAGCTCTGCTATGGGAGGCCTCTGGCTGGGAGACAGAAAAGTGGGATTTAGGTAGTTGGCAAAGACCGAAGCCGACTCCCTGGTAGAGGAACAGTTGGGGAAGTTAGGAGAGGAGGAAAAAGAACCTGCGACAAATTGAAGGGGAGAATTCACAGATTTAAGGTTAAATTTAGGATAAAGAGAGATAAGCATGTCGCCTACCATGTCGTGGTGCTAGTCGAACCATTGAGCTGAAAAGTTTAAACAGCTTTGATTTACAACTGAGATTTAATAAAAATTCCTTTTATGTTTTGCCATAACTAACATAATGCTAAATCTTCATTATATTCAATTACTTTGTAAATGACGATCTATGCTACCAACTGACTGATTACTTTCAACTGACTAGGATGCCAAATCGTAAGATTATTTCTCTTTAGCCACTAATCTCTTCCTGTTTTCTTGTCCCTGTCGCAATTACTTGGGATTTTTAGTTTATTTGATGCGGAAAATTTATATGCAAGTTCACGACATTTTACCAGTGAAATGCCATGAAATCGGTAGGCATGAGATTTAATATGATCAACAGTTGGTTCTCCATTTTGATAGAAGACACAGCATTGCTTATGGAAATTGTTTTATATCTAAAATTACTTTAAGTACTTGTTGAACATTTGTCGAATGTTTTATCACTTTTAGTTGCGGTTGTATCCTATTAGCCAACAGCACAACGTATTTGATCTATAAACTTACTTATTTTTTCTACATACTGTTACTGGGCTAATACATTTGTCTGTAGGCTATTTGTATTACATGTATCAAATGAAAGGCTTCTAAAACCAACTTGATTTCAAATTATTGAATTTGCTATACTTTGCTGGTGTAGCGTGTCGCGCTTCGCACTTCATCGAGCTGCCATGCCAAACATCTTTTTGTCCATTTTTTTATTTTTTTTGTTAGTTTGCTTTCGGCGGCCTAGCACCTTACTCCCGCCGTTGTGTGTGATTCTAGTCTTTACTATGTGTATTATTGTTGTATGTGTTTGAAATCGCACACATACATTTTTCTTTTTTATTAGGGTGTGAGATAATGTCTATTTTTTTCTTCTCATGATAGATCGTTGACTTTTTCTGCTTGCTTTTTCGGCCCTCTCCTGTTAGTCTATTGTTTTTGTTCGTGTGACGTGTGCAACGACCTAGTTGTTGGTGACGTGTGCAGTATTTTGTTGCCGACCATGCGATCGGATATTTTCGGCTCTTTCGTTGTTGATTGTCGTGGCAGACGGACGTGTTCTAGTTATGTTCCGCAACCTCTTTTATCACTGGACTTCGTGGAGGACGGACGTGATTTTGATTGCCTGCCACAACTGAGTTAAATGTAGTCTTAACATCAATGCAATAAAAACATTACTGTCATGCTTCCTTCCTTGCGACTGCCATAGTTCCCCGCAATTGGGGTTCAGTCAGCACGCTCTTCCTCAAAGGAACTTATTTTCTACACTGGTCTTTCTGTGCTGATAGCGTGCATTTTTATACTTTTGTTTTGCTCTATTTTCTTTTGCATTGCTGAGCAAAGTTAAATTTTCTTGTTTTTAGTTTGGGCTGGGCTACAAAATATCTTGACAACATAATTTTAAAGATTTTTAGATACTCTATTACCATTATTTTTTTCCGTTTTATGTCGTAATTTTGTCAAATTTGTTTTTTCAGTGTGTTGTTCGAGGCTTGAAAAAAGATGACTTGTGTCTTTCACTACTCATTTGTGGCCTATAGACCTAAATCTATTAAAAGTTTTTTCTTCACCTGCCAGGCATTTGGATCAAAGCGATTGCCAAGAGGAAAAGAGGGAAATTGCTTTTCTGTTACGAAAACTTTATCAAAATTTTGTTTTTGACCGAATTTCTTAAATGTGACCTCTAAAAAATTATTAAAATTTAATCCAAGCAAATACCTCTAAAATCTTCTCATTATTCCTCAATCTGACAAAAATTACGTTGAGTTTCAAAAATCTTTTTCTTCTGTTGATTCAGCAAAAAAGATTTCTCTCTTTCCCAAAATTCGTGGCTGCCTAATACGCAGAGCTGGGCACCGCAAATTTACACTCAATTCCGCAACCGCAAATTCCGCAAAACTGCAAGAGGTGTTCCGCAACCGCAAATCCGCAAGTTTGCGGTGACTTTTCGCACTTCCGCAACCGCAAATGCACATTGCACTTCCGCAAACTTAGACCACATTATTTACTGTTATTTTGTCTTCGTGATGACCTTTTTTATTTTTGAAGGTAAAATTTTGCCATCGACCAGACGTTGACCTCCAAATAAAAAAAAAAGGTCATCAACTCCCGCACGTTAACCTCCAATCCAGAAAATAAGAGCGTCCACTTTTTCCAAGCGGTTTTACCGCGGATCAGGCAACACTGCCTATTGCTTTGCGGATTTGCGGACCGATTTGCGGAAGTGCCCACCTCTGCTAATACGCCCCTGATTTGTGTTAAGAGACTGCCATTTGTTGAAAGAGCATCAAAATGCATGTAGAAAGATTGATTAAAATGCATATAAAAAATTGATATTAAATGCTGTCGTTTACGAAGTGAAAAGCACATTAATGAAACCGCTCGACTACCGAACTTGACGCTGAGATTAATGCTATCCAAAATTTGAGAACCGGCTGGCTGCTTCATGATCCACAGTTGTTCCTGAAAATCGCAACGAAAGGGAATCTCAGAATCCATTACATTTGAATCCAATGAGATCCCTTTTGTGCCACAAACTTTTGTTATTTTTTGAAAAAATTTTTTGTAGTCTGAAAAAAAAATTGTTTCACCGTTTCTTGCAGCAAAGTTTAGCCTATCTTCCTCTAATTGTGCCTTTGAAAACAACAATTTATATGAGATCAGTTTTTCAGCTCATTACCGTTCGTCTTTTACATTGGCTAAACTTCAACTCCGTCACTATAAATCCTGGTTAGACCTAATATAAAAAGTTCAAATTTTTGGGCAAACTGAAGTCTATGACGCTGTTTCAATTTATCAAGTATCATCAGTACAGTTGGCTTTTAAAAACTTTATTATTTCTTAAAACCCTGAACTCTAGATGTATCAGACAATTCACTCAAATTGTAACTCTGCTATTTCATGTTTTTCGCTAATGCAGTATCTAAATCTGCTGAGATCAAGTAGTAGCCTACTTCGACTCGATAACTGAAAGGTTCCTCTATGCTCCCTGGCTTTTGCTACAAGTGTTTTTTTTCTGTTTGTATTATTACTGCGATTATTGTGTCGTGCGCAAAAGCAATAATAAATAAACTATCTCTGTGGTCACCAATAACGTGATAACCGTGTCAATAATGTAAATACCTGAAGTTTGCTTAAAAGTGCACTGCTGGCCTCTTGTGTGAATTCATGAGACCGCTAACTTTGGACTCTGACAGCACCATCGTTCAAGCAGTACCGGGATGCTAGGCAGAGTGCGCCTGCGACCACCACCACTCATTTGTGAGTGATGTGGCTGCACTGAGTGCAACGTATACTTCCACTAGAGTAAACCGAGTTTAGGTCACACAAGTGTGATTTTTTGCTGAGGTGTTCTTTGTTTAAAGCCTATTGCCACCGGTCGGTCACCACCTACATTGATAAGACCCGATAGGACGAAACAGCTCCCTGTCTGAAATTTGCTGAAAGTTCATCACTGGCTTCTTACATGAAGTTAGGTCAATACTTTTTTCAAAATTCAAAAATTTAATGTGCTTGGAAAAGAAATGTGGACCCTGACGTAAGGCTACCATATATGATGAGGCAAAATTCTAGAGACAACCGTTCACTCTTAAGTTTTGGCAACAGGGTTGGCAGAGTTGTAACTTTTGGTAAAAAGTTGTTACCTTTTGCTGGCAAGTTTTTAACTGGTTACTTTTGTTACGACGCTACCAAAAATTGTCACTGGTTCACTTACTAGCAAATATTTTGGACCCAATTTAAGTAAGTACGGGTAATACTCTGAAATAACAGTCCGGAATGTTGAAGCTGGTGTTGTGTTACCCCAAATGAAGGTGTTCTCCAAACAAAAAGAAAAAAGATCATAACCTGTTTCGCTGCCACTTTTGGTGACTATCAGATTCAAATATTGCAACTTTTTGCTAACTGCTTTTTCTGTTGCTAAATTACAAAAATCCCGGACATTTGAGCAAAATTGCGGACACTTGAGCAAATTCGTGACAGGACATATCCGGAATTTTCCGGACGTATTGCAACCCTACGCTGACTGCGAGTGTGAAACATTTCCACCAAAATGTATACCCAATACTAATTATAAAATTAAATTGGTTTTATTTTGACTTCTATGATTTCTGCATTATAGTGTGAACTCATAGAAGCACTTGCACGTGAACTCAAAGTGCACTTGAGCACGTCAACTCAAAGTGCAAGAAATAGTGAATGCTGACTCCACTGAATTGTTCCTTTAAACTGTTCTTGATAGTGACAAAATTGCATGGCCTACCAAAGGCAAAATTTTTCCAAGTAAGTTCAATTGATTTTTTGTATTTCAAAGCAGAAAGTAAAGAATTTTTGTGACAAATCTCTCAGCACTGTGGTGTTATTTTTCAATTGATTATTTTTCATCTTTAAATTCAATGACCATTTAAGAGTGTAAATAAAAGAAATTAACATTTTTGAGAAAGAGAAAAGCAATATAATTGGTCCAAATAGAAATTAGGGTTGATAGGAGAGGGATCGATAGAGAACTGATCTAGCTTGATGGCCTTATTGGCTTTTGGCATATTTTGGTGGTCAAGTGATTAGGGCAGTGTTCCCAATTAGAAAGTCCCATTACCAAAAGCCTAGGTTTACACTCCAGAGTAGTTGGTGTGGATGGTGGGTTTAAAACCCATCAATATCAGTTTGTATTAATGCTATTTTATGGCAGTGACATACTGACTGATTTCATTTAGGTTAACTTTGTAATGACAGGTTACATCACTGCAGCTTGATCAATGAATGCATCGCTCAGTCAATATATATTGGCTGATGTAATGGCTAGCCAATAAGTTTTATTAGCTATTTTTTACTGATAATCATTGGCCTGCAAAAGCACACTTAGATCCATTCATGCATGTATTTAAAACAAACACAATTCATCCAAAGTACTTGTAGTATATTTACGGTCACTTACTACTTTTGAAATGGCATGGTGTATGTGTGTGCACATGGTAGTGCTTGATGCATTTTTTAATGCAGCATGTGAGTACAACC
Source organism: Trididemnum clinides (assembly GCA_963675345.1). Lineage (NCBI taxonomy): Eukaryota > Metazoa > Chordata > Ascidiacea > Aplousobranchia > Didemnidae > Trididemnum > Trididemnum clinides. The sequence continues at coordinate 8,036,388 of OY776293.1, forward strand.
TAGACCGGCTTGAAGGTAAATGTTGGAAAAAATGCACTAAAAAAATTATTTAATAACTTCCACTGCTTACCACTTAGCTATTTTTCATTACTTGATGGCAATTGTAACATGAACTGACAAATACAGAATAGTTCGGAGAAAATCCCACAATTATGAGCAAAGTGAATGTTGGGTTGTTTACCACTCATTTATGCTTGACATGAGTTTAAAGACCTAAATAGCATTTATGTTAGTGAATGCTGCTCTGTATGAACAAGTGAATTTAGCACTAATGCTTTAACTGTGAGACATTAATTGATTCTTTGCATTTGTAGCAGTAAGATAACCCAAGTTTTACATCTTAGTCACTATCTTGCACTTAGTGCTCTCCAGTATTATGTTTGGATTCTGTGGTAAATGAATGAATTACTTGCTTGTTGGGCCATCTATTACTAGGAGGTTTGTAGAGTGAAGTTGAAATTAATATTCAAACTTGTTCAGTTAGGATCACTGGTTTCTCAACTCATTTGATGGATTGAAGTTTACAGCAATTAAAATGTGAAGTGTTGTTTTGAATGGACTGCTCAAGCAGCTCTTGTTTAGCATCTAATGGTAATCGGAGTAAAGTTTGGGAGTTTTTTGTGTCCCTGATTATGAAAAAGCTGTTTACAAATTGTGCAAAGCTTTTAACAGCGAAGGTTCCTTTAAAAAGAAAAATAAAAATTCATCAAATCTTTGGAGCTAGCTATCTTCAAAATAAACCTGAACAGGAATACAAACAGACTTCATTACTGAAACTTTGTAAAAAAACATACACATGGTCAAATACAAAAAACGTTGGTGGAGCTTATTTAAAAGGTGAAGAAATGTAAAGGCAATGACCTTCGAGCAAAAACTTTTGGCATAGTAATCTGGTGATAGATGAAATGATTGCTCCTGATAATCTTCTATTTACCAGAGCACAAATATTGGTTTTCAGTGGCTTGTTTCAAAGCTCAATGCTTGGGATTGTCTGTTTGTTGGATCCAAGATTGCCCATTGCAGTCATTCAACGCCAAATCTATCATAGTGAATTAACTAAAGGAAAAAATGAAAATGGGTGATGTTGAGAAGAAAATTATTAAAGGACCACATCTAATGTTGCTGCTAGCTCTTGCTCACAGAACAGAATGTGTACTGGTATGCTTCAATCTTATGAAGCATCTTAAAACCAAGATAAAAACATATGAAATTGATCACTATTTACAGGAACCTGTATGAAGAGACGTAGCAGCTGCCCCCCAAACCCCCCAATTGGGGGGACCCAGGCCAACTTTGGGGACCCAAGTTAGTCTGAAATTGCTTTTTGGCTACGTGACTATTTTCAGTTCAGCAGACTTGTTTACAACCGATTTAAACTGTAAGAAGAAATTGGCTTGTGACATCGTAAGTGAATGCTACGTCATTTTATCTCGCAGAATCTAGAATATTTCGATTGATTTTCTGGTAGAATCTTGAATATTCGATTGACGTAACAATGCCGTTGTTACGCAACAATCATAGAATGGTCTGGAATTCCGTTTGGCTATAAATACCGAGACAATATATATACACTGCAGAGTGCAGATAAAATATTTTATTGACATTGTATAGAATGAAACGTTCAAAAAGTGGTGCTCAAAAGAGAAAAGAAGCAGCCACTGCTCGAGATGCTGTAGCGAAATTGCCCAAGATGACAGATTTTTTCAAGATTACTGAGCAGAGTAGACCTGGCACTAGTACCGAGAGGGATGAAGAAAACTATAGTGTACAAGAAAAAGAAGACTATGACGATCAGCATCAAAGTGATTGTGAATTTCCAGAAAATGTAAGTTGTGATTTACCTGCCAATACGCAACCTTCAATATTAAAAATAACTGAATCTCAATTTACCCCTATCCCTGATGACCCATGTAAATGGCCTGAAAGTATTTCTGATGCTCAACGATGTGATATAGTAAAGCGTGGACCACATCAACTAATAATGAATTTTCCATATAATAACACAACTCCAAGGCGACGTTTTTCCTCCAACCATTGTAAACGTGTGTTACCTAATGGTGAAAGTGTTTCACGGTCGTGGCTAGTTTATTCTGGGGAATCAGATCAAGTTTTTTGCTTTTGTTGTAAGCTATTTGGAAAAACACTAAGCCCCTTTTGTAGTGGTATAAATACATGGGAGGGTTTTTCGAAAAGACTGAAAGACCATGAAAACGGCATTTCCCACCAAGAATGCTGCAGTCAATGGATGTTGCTAGCTGAAGGGATAAGAAATTCATCCACTATCAACAAACGCGAGATGAATATTTTTTTCAATGAAAGACGTTTTTGGAGAAATGTTTTAGAGAGACTTATCGACATTGCCTTGTTTCTATCAGAAAGGAATCTTGCTTTTAGAGGATCTGAAGAAGTCTTAGGATCTCCTCACAATGGAAGTTTTCTGGGTATATTTGAGCTTTTGGCAAGAAGAGATCCGATCCTAAAAGAGCTTCAAGACAGAATCAAGAATAAAAACACTAAAGATCACTATTTGAGTCCTACCATACAAAATGAACTAATTGAATTGCTAGCGACAGAAGTTAAAAAAGAAAATTTACAGCAATTGAAATTGGCAAAATATTTTTCTATAATTTTGGACTGCATTCCAGATATGTCACATCATGAACAAATGTCTGTCATTCTCCGTTATGTACTATGTAATGAAGAAGCTGCTGTTGTTAAAGAAAGATTTTTTGGCTACTTGAGAATAAGTGACAGTACTGGGAAAGGCTTGTTGGACGCTTTCTTAGAAAAAGCGACCAAACTGCAACTCGAATTGTCTGATTGTCGAGGTCAGTCATATGATAATGGTGCTAACATGAAAGGAAAACATTCTGGGGTCCAAGCAAGAATGCTAGACATCGATCCCAAAGCTGTTTACGTGCCCTGTGCAAACCATACCCTTAACTTAGTTGTTGTTGACAGTGCTAATTCATCGATGGAAGCATTGACACTTTTTGGAGTACTTACAAGGTCGTATGTGCTGTTTTCTTCCTCTGCTCAGCGTTGGGAAATTTTGAAGAAACATGTGGAGCTGTCCATAAAGTCACAATCTGATACTCGTTGGGAAAGCAGAATTAAATGCATCAAACCTCTTCGATACAATTTAAAAGAGGTGTTGCTGTCACTGAAAGACTTGGAAGCCATCTCCATAGAAAGAAAAGATGGAAGAGCTGCCTCAGAAACAAAATCGTTGATAGCTCATTTATCAAAATGGAGTTTTCTTTTGTCGGTGTTTATTTGGTATGATATCCTATTCCAAGTCAATAAAGCAAGCAAGATTCTTCAATCGTATGGAGTCTCCCTTCATACAATGGAAACGGAAATTCAGGCAACTGAAAAGTTTTTGCAAAACTATCGCACAACGGGTTATGACAGTGCCGCAACATCTGCTGTTGAAATAGCACAGGAATTGGATATTGATCCTTCTTTTCCTCCGTCAAGAAGTGGAAAGAAAAGAAGATTGTTTGATTACCAAGGTGAAGAGGAACAACGAGCTACTCCTGAACTGAAATTTAAAAGCAACTTTTTCTATCCATTAGTAGACCAGGCTATTATGTCAATAAAGGAGCGCTTTAATTTGTTACGTGAGGTTTCTTCCGCCTTTTCGTTTTTGTACACACGAGACAAACTTTTGCTTGTGCAACAAGAAAATGCTCTTCTTACTTGCTGTAAAGAGTTCCAAAAAAAGTTCGGTGACATTGATTCTGATGAAATGAGCGCTGAGCTACAGCGGTTTGTTTTAATTTTACAAAAAAAACGCAATCTCAATACGGCTCAAGACTTTCTGAACTATCTTCTAAAGACTCATTTATTTGAATTGTATCCGAATGTGTACATCGCACTTCGAATCTTACTAACTTGCCCCGTGACTGTTGCCAGCGCTGAAAGAAGTTTCAGCAAATTGAAACTGATCAAAACTTTTAATAGAACGTCTATGACAGACAGTAGACTATCTTCATTAGCCATGTTGTCAATCGAAAATGACTGCGCCCGATCTCTTGATTATGACAATGTCATAACAGCATTTGCGAACAAAAAGGTTCGCTCCAGACTATTTAAATGATACTGTGTTTTTATAACTTTTTCATGTTTTTCAGTGTCATTGCTTTCGTTTCGCAGTGTCTGCATAAATGTCCTACTGAACTCTGGCATCGGTGCCGAATTTTTTATGACTTGCACCTTCGGTATCGGCATGCTTTATTCTGACATTAGCCTGTTTACTTATGTACAAATTGTGGTGTATTTTCTTAATGCAGCTTTTCAATTTTACACCTCTAAAGTGATATGACCTGTGCGCAGGGGCTCTTGCGCTTACTTTGGGGGGGGGGGCCGAAGTTGGAATGCTACGGGACTGCCTGTATGTGATCAAAAATGAACAAACCCAATGGCTTGGTGGACAAATAATGGCACAATATTTCCAAAGCTAGCCGAGGTTATAAGAAAGTATCTGGGAACACCCTCTACTTTTGTCCCCAGAGAGCAAGTGTTTAGTGCTGTTGGGCTGATTTGTGATGATAGAAAATGTTCTCTGTGTGGCGTGAATGCTGAAAAACTATGCTTCTTTCTACAATTACAATTTGAAACTGTTGAACTTTTGTTATTAAACAGTGAACAGTACTGCTTGCTTTTGGCTGTTGTTTGTTTGGTATTTCTTATTTTGTAAATAATATAGCTTTTTGTGATTAGTGTTGCATTTTTTTGGATTACTGCTACTTTGATTAGAATAATTTTGCCACTATATTAATGCATAAACTTTCTTAGACAGGTTTGTTATGTTTGATGATTTCATTGGTAACAAAATTTTTGTAGTTGATTTATCAGTTATTGGTACTAGCCTAAAAATTTTATGAATATTTAGTATTGGCCTAAAAAAAAGTGATATTGGTCGATCTTTATAGATCACTTCCTGATCAATCCCAATTAATGTAATCTTAAAGATTGCATATCGTGATCCACTGCTCTAGCGTGATGGTTTCATTGGCTGATCTGGCAAATTATTACCTAATTGAGGTCCAAATGACGTTGCTTTGAATGGTAGATCCTATTGGCTGAATATTTCAAATGTGGCTTTATTTCAGATCACTAGCCTTAGTTTTTTTCATATTTAGTGATGCTTATAAAATGTAGAGTTAACTTTTTTATTTTTTAGTTTTAGAATTTTTAGTAACCCTGGCAATAATGTGTTTATATTGTTTAGAGTTGAGATTAGCAAATTGGTTGTTTCTAGCAATCTAATTTTGATTTTTAGCCACCCATATCGTAATTTCATGCCAAATATGTTGTTGGAAAACAAACATGAGATTTGATGCGCTTTGCAGAATACAAGATTGGTTTTTGTTAAATATTCTGCTTAACAACTGTCATAAGTTAGCTCATAACCACTGTATGATGAAATCTTTAATGCATAAATATATGCTTATTTACTGATATTTTTACAGTTAATTTAAGAACCTAGTATTTAAAATGGCTTATACTTGTTTACCTATTTTGTTTTTTAATATGGGAGGTGAAATGTTATATGTGCTGGATCAACGATTGGTTGCTCAAAATATAACTGCAGAAAAAGCAGACAAAGTGATGTGTGATGTGGTCAATGTTATGTTTGATGTTGACTATTTTGATGAAATGGCAAAACCTCAAATAACATACAGCAAAGAAGCTTTAAGAGGGATTTTCAAAAAAATTGTTCATTCTTCAATTATGAAAATCAATTCTGAGAGCATGGAGAAATTGTATGACTTGATGGTTATGTCAGTTAAATATCAGATCTTGCATTGTAATACTGCACAGGAACTGTTGCATATCACATTGAATCACCTAGATGCTGCTCTTGAATTTGTTGCAGCTCATGTCACAATCACTGAAAAAATTAAAAAAATATTTCATCGGTTAGTTGAGATGTATGGAAATCTTACAGTCGGTGATTATGCTTTGACTAAGCAAGCCTTGTTAAACTTTTTTCAAAATTCAAACAATAAGGTTTCTGTTTATCTTACTTTAAAACAGCAAAATGACAAAGGAAGATTTGTGGTACTGAAAGAAGGTGAAATGCCTGAAGGCTATGATGTTCCTGGCACAATTAAGCTGTTTAGAAAAGTTGGGCCAAATGCTGTTAACACAGTTACATCAGAGTTTAAATCTGGTTGTAATTTTCAGCCATTTTTACTTTCTTCAACTATTAATGCTTCAAATGATATATCAGGAACCCGCTGCACTACACTTGGTGAAAATGTGTACAAAAATGAGCATGCTCTTAGTGCTTGCAATGTTGCAAACAATAATTCACTTAGTTCTGGCTCAAAGGAAAATAGTAAATATGCCAAAGCTGAGCTTGGTTTGCTTGCACAAATGATAGGATCTGATCAAGCTGCGACCAGTCAGTTTGAGTTTAAACTCTCGTTATTTCCTGAACCTGAAGATGTAATTGAAGTGTCAAGGCCTGGTAAATTCACTGCCGAAAAAGATAACAAAAAGAAGCAGCCAAATGTCGTCAATATTACTCCCACTACAAATAGCAACCATACTCTCTCTCAAATCGTTGAGGATTTAACCATAAATCCAAATAGTAAACCTAGTTCTATTGGAGAAGATCTTTTGTCCTTGATGGATTCTTGAGTTTGTTGCACTATATTTATATTAAATGGATTTGGATGTAATTTTGCATTGTGACGAGTTTGATCAGTCAATAGTATAAATTAACCTTTTGTGTAAGTCGACAAATTTTTTCGTCCCTGCTGTAAAGTTTTTGTACAGCAGTACTGGTTACTCTTTCAGAATGTGAAGTAAAATGGCAGATACTTAGTTATTTGCCTAGTTGACAAAACCGTCACTTCTGCAGAAAATTATTTTTTTTAAATATTTTTTTCTCGATTATAATTTTTATATGTATGACTCATGATACTGAAGTAATTACTGTACACAAGCAAGCTATTGTTTCACAAATTGTTTTCTTCATAATGCTAGGATGCTTTTTGCATGTTATGTGTGTAGAACAATTGCATTTTTAAACTGTGTCGTCATATGGTTGTCAACAGTTTTAAAGATTTGTTTTGATTTTCTGCCACAGCATGCACCTCTTGCTTTGTATTGATACAAAATTATTATTTGACTGACGTGCATAGATGAACTTTCAACTTTATGTGAATTCTGAAGTAGATTGGTATTGGAATTAGTTATTGTCGTTGACTACCTACAATTAATTATGCACAATGTATGGATGTGATAAAATACAGTGCACAGTCTGAATGATTATTTTAAAAAAATGCGAAATATGGCAATTGATTTCATACTTGCACAATAAGTAATTTATATTAATGAGTGCTTAAATAATTATAGTAGGACACTGTGACTTGAATTTTCATATCGTTATCTGCTACTAATTGAATTCACTTATTGGTATATAAAGTGAATTCAATTTTCGTGACCTTGGGTGTATTTTTTAATTTTCCTGTATGATCGTGCTATTGCACTGATTTTGAAACTATTAGCTTCTGCCGGCCACGATGACTTATGTTTGGCTGCTGAGACCTACTCGCGCCCTGTAAAGATTTTCGACGAGCTCAATATGTTGTAATCATAGTTCACCGCCAAAAAAAAAGACAACAGTGTAAATTTCCAGCAATCAAGTTGTATCGATGGTATGAACCTTTGTCTCCTTTCACAATTCCCAGAGCACGTATTTGTAATGTGTTTGCGTTAATTAACAGCTACATTGTTCCATGGGCTGAACCGCCCTTTTATTGCAACAATGAAATAGTCATGCGTTTATACCTCACAATAACTGTGTTGCTCTTCCATTAGAGAAGAAGCTCTTTCTGGTGATTTTCTGTGTTCGGTGAATTTTAAAGACCAGCGAGTAATGCTGGAATTATTTCAACAATTTAAGCGGAGTGTTGAAATCGGGGGAAACTCCAATGGAGGTTCTTACAGTTGTCCCAATTTAGCGCCACTTGTACTGCCAACCTAGAAGGTAAAAACGTGAAAAAATAAGGAAAACGTTGTTTTCACATACTAACTTAAATCATTGTGGATTACCGGTAATGGAAATATTCTTGTTCAGATGCCTAATTATATTTAGCATTTGTATTGTTCAGTTGAGGAAAAATGAACTTTTTTATAGTACTTAGTAAGTTTTATATTGATTTTGTGTCCACTCTTTTTTTTGAATACCTTAAATATGCTTTAGACCAGTACCCAAACTAGTTTTTGAAGCGTTGTATTTTCAGACTTTGGTGCTTTCACTCACACTCAGTATTGACTCTGGCAAAAGTTTAATTGCTGCTGTTAATTTATGAACTGTATTTTTACTTTGTAGTTAATATTGTGCTTGTTTTTCTTTAGTATTGTCACAATTTAGCATTACTTACTGCAGCACTTTTCTGTTGCGTTATTGTCTGGTGCAGAGGTTTCCAAACTGAGGCATTGCGTCGCACTAGTGCGTTGTTTTAAGAACGCAAGGGCGTCTTGAGTTTGCATCCTTTCTGATGACTTTTTCGGAAGTTAGCCTGGATTGGAAGACTTTGTCGTTATTATTGGCTTGATGATCTTTGTTTTTTGGAGTTGTACTCGAGTTGGAGAACTTTTGTGTCCCTTATTTTGACTTGTTAACTTATTTTAAAGCCTTTTGTTTGGAGGTCAACTTATGCAGTGCGTCACTTAATTTTATGGATGAAATTATCACGTCGCGATTTCATTTAACTTAGGAATTCCTGGTGTAATGAACTACATAAGTTTACCTAGTTGGTACTGGCGAATGTTTGTTTGATTCTGGTTTGAATTCTTTGCAGTGTTTGTAGGATATGTTGTTACATGCGTAATTCTCATCGTATGTTTCAGTGGGAGCACATCTGGTAGCCTATTGAGCGCCCGAGCGCGCTCCGCGCATTAAACCAAATACAGAAACAAAAAATTTTTCGCGCTACGCCTGCAATTTACGCCTGATGAAAACCAGTTTTAAGTATGTATCATCAAAAAAACATTGTTTCAAAATGCGTTGCTAGACATCTTATGGTAATATAAGTTACTTTTCCACAACTGAAAGAGGACTTGATGGAAACTAGGCTTTATACTGTATGTTTCTAGCTGCGTTGCTAGCCAGCCACCTTATCTTAAGCTGTTATTTTATTGTAAAGTGAGCCTGACGTTTTGAAGACTTTTGATACCATTGAAAGGCATTTGTTCAATTGTAGTAGATTGTTATTTTAGCAAAATTTCTAATTTTACGTCGATTGATTTTCGACGTTATGGCTGTGTTGTTGCCCGGATATATATCACTGTGCTGCGTTTAAAAATTTTTTCTCGAAGGTCAAGGATGTTTTAACTGTTTCTAATTTAATTTTTTGCGCCGAACTCAGAATTGCAACCCGTTTTTTCCAATTAAGTCAAATTTTTTTCCGACACCTTTTTAATTATTTGCTAGCTTTGGTCAGTATTGAGCTCATGTCAATGTCATGAAGAAACCAATTTCTGTGATAGCTTATTTGGTCACTCCTAAGGTAATTTTTGCGAGTAAGATGGTATTTTTATTTGCCTGCAAGATTGTTGTATTCACAGGCATTTTAAATGACACAAAAAATCATAACACCGCTGAAATAAAGGCATTTAAAACTATCAAAGAAATCTTCTTCACGTATAATTTTGTTCAACGGCACTCCATTTAACAGTTTCAGTTAATACTTTACATTACAGACACGTATTCACGTAAGATTACAAATTTGTTCTAAAGGCTGAAGACTCGCCAACCTCAGTAAGCACAATAAAAGCAGTTTTTTAAAAAAGTCTTAACACAGAAATGATTGCGCGGCGCATGGTGATTCTTCGACGATAAATGCATTGCCGCTATTAATATGATGACAAGAAGTGTTGCTCCAAAGATTTTCTCCTATGTGTGGAATTAGGAAGATCTTTTTTAATCACCAACAGTAATCTGTAAGCATGTTTACGTCTCTATATCCTTGGTACCTTTCTTCCATCTGGCGTAGGTCTTGGTGTGTTCTCTCCTTGTTCTTCGCTGTAGTCCTCACAATTGTCAGGAAAGTAATCCAAGTGTATTTTCACAGACATTCGGGCTCCAAAGGATTGAAATCTTTCAAGTAGCTCTTTAATCTGTTTTTTGTAATTAGGGCTTCTATGCTTTCCAAGAAAGTTTTAAATTACTACCCGAACAGCTGTCCATGCTCTTTTCTTTTGCACTCATGCCTACGGTAAAACCCTTGTCTTTGGTCAGCTCACGGATCTGTGGCCAATCAAAGACTCCTGCTTGTAGCTTCGTTTCAGAGGTACGGGGAAATTTCATTTGTAAGAATTTAAAGGTTGGGCCATCTTTATCAAGTGCCTTGGTGTAGTTTTTCATGAGACTGAGTTTAGTGTGGAGAGGTGGCAAAGGAATATTTTGTGGACCGACTAAGTAAGCAGATTTGACACCACATATTTTCCAATTGTATTGGCTATACTGAAAAGTGAGCTTCACGCAATGTCCACCAGGAACAGAACAAATCTTATTACCATTGTGCAGTAATACTGCCTTCAAACTCTGCAGATGAGCCAAAAACAATCGCCATTCCGGTGGAACGTAGACTATCCCCAAAGTTGATATTAATCCTGAAATTTCTTGACAGTATATCGGGGAATGATCTTTTTCATAATTAAAACACTTTCTAAACTCTTCATCTCTTTTTCGATACCAGAAATATGTGGTGCTTGTAGCTAGTAAGTTGTTTTCGCGTAGTCGTGATCCAAGGAGCTGAGCAGATTCTTTGGTGAGATTTAGATCTTGCGTTAGGTCGCTCAGCTCAAGCTGTGTTAAATGCTTCGGTTGGTTTGTACTTTGCTCCGTATTCCATGTGTCTTTCACATTTGCTTCGCTCTCTGTAGATGAAGAACACTCCATTTCACTTATATCTCCAGTTACTTCTGGAACAGGAATACTAAGGCCATGCGGTACTGGTTTTATGGCTGAAAGAACATTAGTGGTGTATTTCACATGTTTTTGTTCTTCCGATTTATTCCTAAAATGAAAATACACACTTCTACTATTAAATCAAAAAATAAATAAAAATCCTATTATACAGTAGGCCTACAAGTATCTTCATCCCTTGTAAGTTGGTTATGCAGAAATACTGTAACAATTTGTGACATGGTCTTTTCCTTCTCTCTATACCATAGGAATACCAAAAAAAGACTATAGTAACCCTAGAGACTAGCGATGCACTTCACAAACTGCAGACAATGACACTGTTCCGACCTATCCGGTCTCTTCAGTGCAGTTGGTGACCGACAAGAAGCTAGAGGCTTTTAATAAAGCATAGCTTAGACCGTCACAGTTGTGGCACCTATACTAAGTCCTCTATAGTGGATGGTCTGTCAGTACTCTGCGACAACCGCCACTCCACAAGTGATGCGGCTTTGCAGAGTACTGACAGACCATCCACTATAGAGGACTTAGTATAGGTGCCACAACTGTGACGGTCTAGGCTATGCTTTATTAAAAGCTTCTAGCTTCTTGTCGGTCACCAACTGCACCGAAGAGACCGGATAGGTCGAAACAGTGTTATTGTCTGCAGTTTGCTAAAAGACTTTTTATCTTCCTTACACTCCATAATCTCAAGCTTTCAATGCATGTTTTGCAACACATGTGCGGAGCAATTACCTTGTCATGGCTGAAAGCCTAGTTTTAATCTAAAATATGCATAGTGTGCCCTCTTTACGAACTGTGTAATTCTTGCTTGACGACTGAGTTAGGTGAGCTTGCCGCATATATAACAAAACCTGTTATGATCATTTTTGCACTTTCTCATTTTGAAATCAAAACTTGAAATTATTATTATGACACAAACTTATCAAATATACTGATGGAGTAAAGACTGATGAGCAATATACTATTGAGTGCACATCACTCTTTGTTAATTCCAAGTAAAATATAACAATTTCAGTTAAATTTCACGCTAACCTAGACTGTAATAACCGGTTAAAACGTTTAACTTTTCAAGCATCAACTGCATTCGTTGTGTTCTTGTCATTGTGACATCACTGTCATTTCATTATAATGTCACTAAAGTTACATCAAAACTTAATTCAAGTGCTGCAACATTTTTATGACATCATAAATCGCAATCGGAGGGCCAAAAAAGCACTGGTTGTCAAAAATTTCGAAAACATCTGGTCTTGGCCGAGGGGACCTTATAGCCAAGCCCTGTGATCTCCCGCAAAACCCCAACTCAGAGGGAGTGGTCTGGTAACAACATGTAGCCTACTGTTGTTTTGTTATGTTTGGAAGAGACGGTGATTTTTTTTTCTCGTTCGACCGATAGTTTATAAGTAGTGTGACTTTCTACTGCAATTCTTTGACGTGCTGAGCCATTTGCTCAGCCCAAGATTTCTTTAATTTTATGCCATCGACCCTGTTAAAAACGGTATAAAAGTTATTGATATCTATCATCTTCAACAAGATAAGGCAATGATTTATTATTGCATTGCTTTCATTTACGTTTGTAACGACTGTAAAATTAAAATCATATTTAATTTTCACTGCATCCATTTTCTTTTTTTTTTTGACATTAAACTGTCATGGACTCCCTTAAAGACTTTTTACGAACCTGCAGAGGATCCGTGGACTCCGGTTTAATAACCCTAGACTATCCAACGCGCTTAGCTTATACCGTTACTTTAATGCCGACAAGCTCTAGCAACGTCATTTGCAGTTTTTTGCGCAAATAAATGGCCTTTGGATCCTTTAGCTGCTTCCACATGTTAGCTGTTCTTGGGCTAAATTGCTTTCACGCGATATTTCTGAATTTTTGACAACAGGACAAAGTATCTTCATCCTCGGCTTTTCGAGATGTAGGCCAACGTCGTAATGCTTAATTGATACTGGAAAATATTGATAAGTTTGCTACCACTAGCGTACAAAGATTTTTTTAAGGGAGGCATAAAGGCAAACACAGCAGATTTATTTTAAAAACTCATTTCCGCTTTTTTTTGTTATCAAAACCAAAAGGAGAATCAGAGTATACTGCTTTTCTCTATGTAGGCTCCGTAAGAAGGCCTAGGCTTGCTATAAGCCCTGTAGAGTATTTTGGTGGGCATGTGTCTTGACACGATAACTAAAAATGTTAAAAAATTGTTTGCATTTGTGTCAACTGTCGATACGTTTGTCTTCAGGCTACACGCCAATAGTGTGGGAGGTTGACGGCGTCAATTTTCACCGACAAAGTTCCTTGACGCTACTAATTTTTTGCAGTTGACTAAACAGGTGTTGCCGTTAAATTTTTAGCCACTTTTAAGTCTCAAGCGTCCATTTTTTAACGGCTCATTTATACAAGTCCCTTAAATAAAATCTGTTTTCTGACTTGAAAGCTGAAATTTTTAAAACATTTTATACGAAAGCAGTTCTGATCTTTAACCCTGCTGTGGTACCATGGGGTCAATATGACCCCAGGCTTATTCGATAGACTAATTATTCCAAACGGTAAGATTATAAGCATTACTCTGTCATTGTATTTTTTTCACAGGTTCTTGTTAACTATTTCCATTTGTGCAACTTTTAATTTGACCTTTTTTTCTATAGTAAATTTTAGATTTAATTTGAGTGGGGTAATATTGACCCCATGGTACCACTTAGGTTAATGGTATAAATATATACCCCATGGTACCACTTATGGTACCACTTGCGGGATTTTACCAGAAGAACGTACATCTGTCCAAAACATCAACCAGTGTCGTAGATCAGGACGCAAGAGATGCTTCCTTTGTCCAAGATCAAAGGACAAAAAGTACAGATTCGCATGCAGTAGATGTCACAACAACATCTGCGAAGAACACAGCAAGATGATCTGTAATCAATGCCAGGAGTAAAACATTCATGTATTGTGCACTCAATTTGATTGTTGAAACAATAAAAAGTGTTTGATAACAACTTAATTTTGTTTTTGATGTTTATTTGACATAATTTTGACATTTTTAGTAATGGGGTCATATTGACCCCAAGGTACTGTTAACGTAACTTTTTTCATGGTACCACAGCAGGGTTAATAAAGACCTCCAAAGGTCTTTTTCAAGCTTATTTCACCAACATCTTTTTGGCTATTTTCCTCGATGCCAAAACAAATGACGCACTTATTTTGTCTATGATATTGTGTTCTTTTACCCTAAGTAAACACTTTAAAACCAGTGCTGCCACTGAAAACTGCAAAAGGTCAGAAATTCCTGCATGTTTCTACTCTGCTTTCATTTGCATAAAGATGGTAAACAAAATCCCCCAGGACTTTGAACAGCGTCGCCTCGACATTTCACTGTGTTCTGATTTATCCTGAATTTCCAAAAATCCGGTCATTTCAGAGTCGCTCTCAAACGCAAGAGAACAGGTCATCGATTTTCAAAACCGTCCCGACTAGTAGGGATTCACCACTCGAAGGGGTTGAATCTTCTATCATAGGTGTCACAGGCGGACGGCCAGGACCTTCCTCGCACTGTTCTCTATCCAACCGATTAAAATCAAACAGTAAAATTCAATGGGTATATTGACAGCAATAACAATAAAAACTTTGAATAGGCCAGCGCGAGATAATTGACTAAACTTTTATCCTCCAACGATTGAACCAGCAGAATTCAAAGTCACTTCTTTTTCTTTACATTGGTCATTGGTAAAGAGCCTGAAGCCACGCGTTTTGTGTGCTAGGTCAGAGTGTAAAAAACAGATAATTGATTACAAAGTGAAGCGCGACAAACAAAACGTGCAATAAGACTCTTGTTTCCAGGGCAACCGTTCGAATCCCAGTGAGTTAAAAAATGGGCGTTGGTGCGATAACACCGACTCAGTTAAATATTCTGAAATCTCGGGTTGCTACTCCAGTGTCAGATATTTTCAATGAGTTTCTCGACAAAAATTCCCAACATAGGCAAGTATATTGGCAATTCAGCTAAACAAAAATTACGTGATTGGATGTGTCAATCAACAATACTGAAAAATCCCTACGTTTCATTATATTTTTGAAAAACTCCCTACGGACAATAAAAAATCCCGTTAGGGTACCCAACTCCCTACAGCTACGCTACAAGCAGGGATGTGGAAGCGGTTATTTTTCAAACGCTTCCGCTTCCACCGACAAACGAAAAAACGACCGTTGACAATTTTTTTTAACTTTTGTGGGTCTGTGGCCTGTCTTCTCCAACACTTCATCATTTTGAGAAGACAAAAACCTTCATTTATTGCTATTATTTTACCTACTTCGCTTGAGCTCATTGTTTCGAACTACTCTGTGTTTGTTTTTCTTAGATATTAGAACTCGTGTTGAATGTAGAACAGTGCTTTTCAATCTTTTTGTCATCGCGGAGCCCCTAATGTACTTTCGCGTTTGTCACGAAACCCCCACTAACAAAAATTTACAAATCACGAATTGTTTGCAAGAAAATCAAATATTTCGTTACTACAATTCAAAAAATAATTAAACACTTCAGCAAATAGACAGTTATTACAAGTTCCTTCACTACTTACAACTACTTTTACAAGAGTTAACGAAATGCTTCTCAGATCTAAATCGAATGACCACATATTACAGCTCTCGACAATAACCTGTCGTCACAACAACAAATTACACCGTATTGCGTTGATTTTCCCTCTCTATTCTCAACTAACTCTGACTTTGAATTAACTTTAACTCCAATCATCATTACCTTCTGTCCGTCCTCAAAACACCTATTGACTCCGATCTTTTTGAATAGTGAAGTGCGAAATTTCTGTCGTATATATAGTATGTACATGTAAAGCGAGCAAAATTGAACTGCACCAATCAACAGCGGCCTCAACGTGGTGGTGCGGTCCCCGACCCGTTTGGGTTGGGTCAAAATGGCTGTTGGCCATCCCGAGGGTCCCAGTTACCGCGGGCACTCCCCTCACACAAACCATTTTTTTGCCGTGCAGCCCCCTGAACGACCGCAGAAGGGTAGCACGCAGCCTCTTTAAAATTGGCCTGTCTTCTCCTGCCTTTCTCTTGAATGTCTTCTCATCCTTCTCCTGATGAGTGACAACGTTCATTCAAACCCTTGTCTCACCTTTCCCTGTTTGGCGTGCGCTGGAAATGTGACCTGGCGGGATAGGTCAGTGCAATGCTGCACATGCTCTAATTAAGTTCATTTAAAATGCTCACTACTCTCGTTTTCTAGATTCAGAACTCTTGACAGCTCTCATTTCTGGAGCTGCCCTCACTGCTTTTTTTCGAGATTCTACACCTACCAGCACTTTGACTTACTCCTCGGACTCCTCCAGCTGGTATACCTTCACTGCTCAATCTGGCCCCCATCTCCTAATGCTGCAATCGCACCCCACCCTCACTTTCAAACCTCTTATCCTTTTTCCGCCCACTTTGTATCTTCGCCCTCTGCACCCTCACGACGGCCTCATGCTCCTGGCTGTTTCTCTTTACCTTCTGCTTTCTTTTCCCCTCCCTAACTCTCTTAGGGTTCTTCAATGGAATGCTGGGGGACTCCGAGCCAGGAGCACTAAACTAATACACTTTATTTCGTCTCATCCCGTTTCTCTTATTTATATCCAGGAATCTAACCTCAATTTATCTTCCTTTTTCCGGATCCCTGGATTCTCTGCTCTGCAATGCCATGGCACCCACTCCCGATCTGGTATTTTTTCTACTGATGTCGAAAACGCTAGCGGCGGCGTCATCATTTTCGTCAAGCAGGGCTTATTCTTCTCTGAGCTTTCTACCTCCTCTCTTTCTTTGCTTAGCCCCTACTTTGATTATGTAGAGGTCAACATCTCTCTAAACAACTCCTCCTCGCTCTCATTTCTTAATGTTTATGCTCCCCCCATTCGTTCTTCTAAGAAGGATAGCAGAACCAATTTCTTTTCTCTCTCCATTCTTCCCTCCTAAGTATGGGCGGAAGCGGTAGATTTTTCGCGCTTCCGCTTCCACATCCCTGGTTACAAGAGCAATATCCATGCCACTATCTTCAAGTTTAAACAAAATTCTTTTCATGTGCATGTATTCAAGTGTATCGTTTTGCCATCGTCTCCTTTTTTTGTTCACTGCCGTCAAAATTTTTTTTTTGTATGCTATTTTGACAAAAATAAAATGAATAATTGGCATTACAGTATCGCTATTGATTCGTTACGTTGAACTAAAACACTGCAGTCTGTAGGCTACGTACCGTAAATAATAAAACAAAAACAGTATCCTTATTTTTCCTCTAAGGAAATAACAATTACTCCCTTATTGAACCAAGTGGCGAGTGTTTTTGAAGCACAGATTTGGAGTAAATCAAAGCGTTACGACATAAAAACTACAGAGATGGTTTCAAAGTCTAATGGCTTTGATGACTGTTACAACTTCAACCATTGATTTGGCTTTAAATGAACAGCAGAGACTAAACATCAGCTTTCTCATTTCTAAATAAAAGAAAGTTTTTAAAAATTCTAGTATGTTCCTCAATGGAACAAATTTCCTCGCTACGCAAAATTAGCCCGGTTTGGGAGCGAAGAGAAAGCAAACTTCTCTAACTGTGGCAATTATTAGTTTTAGGAAAGCCTTATTGTTGGTCTGTTTGTGAAACGTCCTTGTCGCTAGAGAATACTTGCTATTAAGTTGGAGAAATGAAAGTTTTCAATTGTTTGAAAAAACAGATTGTAACAAGTTCGTTGGACATAGACCCCTAGGTAGTCTCTGAATTGGAGACAGATCGCCGTAAAGCTAATGGACGAAGAGTAAAATTGATGAAACGTGCGCGCTTGCCTTTTTTAGCACTGCTGTTACCTGACCTTTCAATCAATCATTTTATTTTTGCCCAAATCAGCATACATTGAAAATAAATTTGACAGCAGTCGACAAAAAAAGGAGACGATGTCAAAACGATTTACGTTAATACATGCACATGAAATGAATTTAGATTAAATTTGAAGATAGTGGCATGGCCATCGCCCCTGTAAGATAGTAGAGAAATAAAAAAACACGCGAAGAAAAGCATGTACAGTATGTACAAAGTGTCGCTAAATACATTAAAAATAAAACAAAAAACTGTCATGTTGTAATTTCAACAGGGGAGGCTAAGAGACAGCTCTACGTCTCAAGGCACATAAACCCTGTCACCGGTTGTAGTTTTAAGTCATACACCTAGGACTAAATTAAACACATAGCTATTATTAAAAGAAGGGTTGGTATGTACCGGTATGGTATTGCCAGCTGCATTATTCGCGTAAAATTTAATCAACTCAATTAATAATTAATTTGATGCAGAGTGACCTTAAAAGACGAAAATAACTTATCCTAAAGTGATATACAATGATGAAGTTTTAGTAGTTTAATGCTCTTTATGAATTGATCGTTTATGGTTGACTGTTCTTACTTCAGTGTCACAACCTTCAGAGGCTCCATCCGAAAACAGAAAAAAGAACACAGAAACTATAGCACTGTAAAAGACTACAGTGAACCCTCGTTTATCGCGGGGGATACGTTCCAAATATAACCCGCGATAGGTGAAATCCGCGAAGTAGTCAGCTTTATTTTTTACTGTTATTTTACAATGCAATACTGTACTGCAGAATGAAACAAAAAACAAAACCTCTTTTCAGGCCCAAAATGTGTTTAAGAAATAGAAATATTTACGTTTTCTTACAAATAACTATAATAGTTTAAAGAACGGTGTTGTAAAACAATGGTTTTTATATAGCAATGAATCAGGATTCACTGTAAAAAAAGCACTGTAAAAAATTCCGCGAAGCAGTGAAGCCGCGATAGGTGAAGCGCGATATAGCGAGGGATCACTGTATATCATAAGCAGTTACATTTCCTAGATGTGAATTTCAAGTGGATTAAATGTTCATGAGGTGATAAAGAACTGCCTTGATTGGTTGAAAAAAGATTTTATTTCTTTTAATGCTGGAGGAAGCTTATTCCGTTGCACAGGACTGCTGAGTTTTGTATTTGAATGACTGCTGAGTTAGTTTAATTATGCAAAATTTAGGAAATATCTTAGCTTTCGACCGTGACCTACCAGTATTGCAGTTTCGATGGTTGTGCTGAAAGAAGTTATTAAATGCATCTGGTAGCATGTTATTAAAATACTTGTGCATAAATTTAACTAGTTCTAATTGAGCAGTTCGTTCTATTGTCATAATGTTATGCTTTTTCATAACTGCTGTTATGTCATTTTCTTTTTTGGTATTAAATGCTAATCGAATAACTTTATTTGTTGTGTTTTGGAGTCTGTGAATCAGTGTTTTGTTGTTGAAACACCAGGAAGAAATACAGTATTGAAAGTGACTTTGAATCATGCTACAATAGAGCAATTGAAGTGATTTTTGGTTAAAATAGGATTTTATTTTTTGTATGATACCACGGCCCATTCTAATTTTTTTCAGCAGCAATTCCGTGTGAGATTTCCACGTTAGATGCTCGTGAATTGTTACACCTAAAAATCTAATAGATGTTACCTTGTCCAATGCATTGCCATATAGCTTGATTTCAAGATTAGGTGGGACTGGAGGGCTATTACGAGTTTTAAAAGTTATGACTTTGGTTTTTTCAATGTTTAAAGTAGCTTGTTTGCAGTAAGCCAGGAATCAACTTGGTGCAATTCCTCATTTGTCTTTTTAAATAGTTCAGTATATGAAACATTATTAAAGAATAAGTTTGTATCATCAGCAAACATAATAGCTTGACCAGAAGTAAGACATCTTGGAAGATCACTAACATATATCAAAAACAAGAATTGACCCTTGTGGGACGCCCAAGATAATCAATGTAGGAGGCCATAGTTTCCCATTAATTTCAGTTGGTAAAAATCCATCACTTAAATAACTTTAAAGCCATTCATAGGGTAATCCCCTAATTCCATAGTGATGTAATTTATTAAGTAAGATGTCGTGATCAATTGTGTCAAAAGCCTTTGACAGAGCCAAGAAAACACTCGGTGTATATTTTTTTTCTTCAAATGTTTTTTTAACATTTTCTGTCATAACTGTGACAGCATTGCTTGTGGAGTGTTTTTTTCTAAAGCCGAATTGATATTGATGGAAAAAATCTACTTGGCTCAAAAATGAACACAGCTTTTTGTAGTAGTAGTTATTCAGTTTTTATCCGGTGTTGTCCCTTTAGCAGAGATGGCCGGATTTACCCCATTCCTTCTGCAATTTCTCGCACTCCGTCCCTCCACTTATCTCGTCTCAGAGCATCCTCCTTCTTCAAACCAACTTTCTCTGTCTCCTCTTCCACTTGCTTCTTCCAGGTCTTCTTCGGTCGTCCTCGCTTTCTCTTGCCAGTCACTTCAAGATTCAGAGCAACCCTCAAAACACTATCGTCATCCCTCCTCAGTACATGTCCATACCATCTAACTCCATTTGCTGTTGCTAACCGGTCTATCGTTTCCTTCAACCCTAACATATCCATCTGTTCTTCAGTCGTCTTTCTGTCTACAATTTTTTGACCGCACATGGCTCTCACCATAGCTCTCTCCGTTCTCCTTAAAATTGCTTTTTCATTTTCTTTTAGAGACCATGTCTCACTTCCATACAGTATTGCTGATCTTACGCAACAACGATAAACTTTACCTTTGATCTTCAGAGGAAACCTATTTCCAAGCAACAATTCTCCACATTTCCTGAATCTTACCCAACCGATTCTTACTCTTGCTGTGACTGCCGCTTCACAACCACCACTAGCATTTAGTCTGTCTCCCAAATAACAAAATTCATTCACTGTCTCCACTTCATCGCACAACTTCTCGATTGAGTCCATCGTCCCTTCCATTATTCCTTTACATTTCAAGCAAACAAAATGCATTGCCAACCTAGCGGTAACTCTCTTTATTTTTGCACATTTGCCATGAACCCAGTTTTCACATTTTGTGCACAACACTGAGTTGGCCATGACTCTCCTCCCACAAATTCCACATGGATCTATCTTGCTTTTGTATAGTTCGCCTTCTGACCCGCTTACCATCATTTTTGTTTTTCTGGTGTTGACCTTTAAACCTTTACTTTCCAGTGCATTCTTCCAATTCCAAAACCTTTCCTTCAAGTCTTCCATGTCTTCACTCATGATAACAAGGTCATCTGCATATAGTAATTCGTTAACCACACCCCTTCTTGCATTTTCGGTGACAACGTCCACCACTATTGCAAACAATAGTGGCGACAGCACAGATCCTTGATGTACACCAACATTTACTTCGAATTCCTCTGAATATGCAGATCCCACTCTCACTCTTGTCTTTGCACCATCATACAGGCTCATAACTGCCCGAACTATTACTTCTGATAGACCCTTCTTTCTCATGGCCCATTCCATCACTTTTCTTGGCACTCTATCAAAAGCTTTTTCCATGTCAACAAAACACATATACAACTTCTTGTCCTTTTTTTGATATTCCTCCTGCATTCTTCTCACAATAAATATCGCATCCACTGTTCCTTTTCCTGGCATAAATCCAAACTGCATTTCATTCAAATTGACTAGTGTTCGTATTCGCCTCTCTAGCACTCTTTCAACGATTTTCATGGCATGTTCTAGCAGTTTCACTCCTCTGTATGATCCGCAGCTCATCACATCACCATTTCCTTTAAAGATAGGCACAATCACACTTGTTTTCCACTCATCAGGCATTCCTCTACCATCCAATACACGCTGGCACAGTTCCATCATCACTTTAACCCCGATTTCACCACTTGCAACTATCATCTCCACACTTACTTCAGATGGTCCGGTTGCCTTTCCTGATTTCATCCTTTGCATTGCCTCCACAATTTCATTACGAGCCACTTTTTCCACTGGTCCTTCTACTACATCAGTTTCCACCATGTGGTCCCATTCGTTCTCTTCATTCATGATCTTTTCCATATGTTCCTTCCAAATTTTTGCCCGGTCTTCTTCAATAAAACCCAATCGTCCGTCTCCTCCTCTCAAGCACCTTCCTCCTTCCACATCCTTCCCTTCCTTTTTCATTCTTCTAAGGAAGTAGAAAACACTATTAGAATTATGATATAAATTATTCAACTCCTGATTAGCTTCCTTTCTCATAGCTCTAGCAACAATTTTCCTTGTTTGATTTCTTATACGTTTGTATTGATTCTTATTTTCTTCTGATGGGAACCTGCACAGCTCTTTAAATGCCGCCTTCTTTCTTGCAATGGTATCCTTGACCTCTTTATTCCACCACCACATGTCTCCTTGATCTCTCCTAGACTTCTTCTTTCCACACACTTCGTCACAAGCCTTTAGAACACCATCCTTAAAAGTTTTCCACAAATCAGGTGCATCTGCATTCACTAGTTCTTTTACTCTTTTTTCAAATCTCACTCTTGTTCGGTTTTCATTTAACTTCCAAATCTTTCTTCCAAATCTTTGTAGAAAATTCTTTCCAAAATTTTGGACATAACAGGTAGTAAACTGAGTGGTCGATAATTGTTTACATCAGTTTTGGATCCTTTTTTGTGCGCTGGGATTATTTTGGCCTTTTTGAACTCGTTAATGATCTATTATATATATATTTCTATTTGAACAGCTGCAGAATATACATTAAAAACCACAACAGTCTGTTTCGCCTAGAGGCTCGTCAGGTGGTGCGTCTGCAAAATACATATAAAACACTACAAACGCTATAAAAACCGGCACAGAATTGTAAAAATTAACCAATAAGTGCAATACATTTGAAAATTCAGCAACTAATGCAACCCGTCTCAGAAGTTAGGAAAGATATCCATTAAGCCGCCGGTGGTGCTGGGTGATAAGACTTTTGGCGAAGGTTGATTGCCAAACTCGAAGCTCTAGAGAAGGACGGGATCGAAAATAGTGTTGATACTAGGAAAAATTTTTTAATTTAAATTTGCTGGTGTGGCGGCATTTTCCCATCAGTTCGGTTCAATTTCCCTCTACGTCATTGAACAAGGAAACCAAACTGATGAGAAAATACGCCACAACAACAAATTTAAATCAAAAATTTTTCCTTGTACCAACATTATTTTCGATCCCGTCCTTCTCTAGAGCTTCGAGTTTGGCAATCAACCTTCGCCAAAAGTCTTATCACCCAGCACCACCGGCGGCTTAATTGATATCTTTCCTAACTTCTGAGACGGGTTGCATTAGTTGCTGAATTTTCAAATGTATTGCACTTATTGGTTAATTTTTACAATTCTGTGCCGGTTTTTATAGCGTTTGTAGTGTTTTATATGTATTTTGCAGACGCACCACCTGACGAGCCTCTATGGCGACCTTACGGGATACAAACTGTGGATCATTGATGTTTTGCTGAAATTATGTGGGTGACTCATAAACGTTCTCGTTCTGTTCGTGCGCTCGTTGTTGTGCTATAATCGTTGTTATAAATCATCCGTTGGCCTACAAACAGGTCATAAAAGAATAACCATAGTTGCATATCATGATGTAACAATACTGAGTGACTAAGCCGTATGGCCAGGCGTGGTTCCGTCTGACGTGCGGCGGAGTGACCTAGTAAACAAGTATATAAAAAGAAGCATTGCTATTTTCGTTCAGAGAGAGGTTTTTCGATTAAAAATTCAAATTCAAAATTCATTGGCTTAAACTCCATTCGATTCGATCAATCAAGATTCGTGCTTCAACGTCGTGTTGTAATTAAATACATTCGTTCTTGGAGTCAGACGTGCTGTGGATACTCGATCCCCATATCTCTAGGCGAAACAGACTGTTGTGGTTTTTAATGTATATTCTGTAGCTGTTCAAATAGAAATATATATATATATATATAAATAATTTTGTGAGGCATAACAGGAGATAGAGATGTGTATTATTTCTATTAGAAATAGTATCTGAAATTGTACAAGTGCAACCATGTAGTTTGATGCATTGCTGGCTTGCTGCCATTGTTCCCTTTAAACGTGAAGAAAGTGCGAATTTGCGAAATTATGTCCGGCGGATTCGCAGTTAAAATTCAACAGTGCGTAAAAACGTCTCGCGGTTTTTGGTAACTTTTTCGTTTGTTAAAATTTTTGCAATTTGTAAATGCGTGGGAGACAGTAAATGGGAATCAAAGTTTGGACAGCCGCTTTTTTATGGCAATGCACCGTCTTGCGTAAACATCACCCGGCTATGACGCAACAACTAGTGATGGCAACTTAAAATGTCGCGCATGCCGTTACCAAACTTCTTTTGTATCACAAATCAACCCCAAAGCAAGTAACATAAAGTAAACCGGTCAATTTTTATCGTAGCTAAAGAGCAGTAATAGCGAGTAGCTCTCAAACTTCACTTTAACTCAAGACATTAGTTTTCGAGGAAAGTTTGAAACTGGAATTGCTTAACTTATGTTTTCTCTACGTTTCAACGCTAATTTCAATCGTGCTTGTTAAGATAAAAAAGCGCATAGGTCTTGGTTTCACTTTAGCGTACAAAACGCCATTTTGTAAATCAGAAATAAATAACCTCTCACTTGCTATTTATAAAAACTAAAAGTAAAAAAGAGTACGATTTCTAACCAAATTTAGTTTTAAATCCCCTCCAAAATCTTTTTTTAAATAAAATGCAGCTGACAGCCATGCGCTGTGGTAGTTTACCAGCCATGATGGAAATAAGCCTTGAAACGAGAAGAAAAAATATATAGTGCAGTTTTAATTTCTTTAAACACATTTTTTGTTCAAGTCTAGCCTTTTTTCAATTGCTGGAAAAGAAAACTTTTTCTTGACTTGTTTTTTTTTATTTTAGTTGGTCAACACTTCTGAAATTAACTTTGATAACTTTTTTGAGGTCGCGCATGAAAACGAGAAAAAATATGACCAAACCACATGCCTTTGTGCATTTCGAAAATGGGCAAAATGCCAAAAACGCTCATGAAAACGAGAAAACGTATAACCGGGCCACATGCCTCTGTGCATTTCGAAAATGGGCCAAATGCCAAAAACGCTCATGAAAACGAGAAAAATGTATAACCGGGTCACATGCCTCTGTGCATTTTGAAAATGGGCCAAATGCCAAAAACGCTTATGAAACCGAGAAAAATGTACAACCGGGCCACATTAAATGGGCCGAATGCCAAAAACAATTAAAAAGCACTGAACTAAATACTAACTAAATGTATAAAGTTTCATAGTCGAAGTACGTCTGAGGGGAAAATGAAGGATGTTGTTGTACGCCAACTAACACTACCGGCAAACTGCAAGCTATGCAAAGTTAGCTTAGCGTATACAGTGACTAAACAACAGTAGGCTACTGCAAGCATCTGTTTTTGATACTTCAAAATATGTTACTAAGACTGGTGTTACCGTTTGTTCAGCAATGTCCGCCAAAACTTGTCCGGCGGTTTTCGTACATTTGCTAGCGATTTCGCACTCGCGCCGGCGGTTACGCGCTTACTAAAATCTTAGAGGGAACAGTGTTGCTGCCCTTAATATTTTTGTGAGCTATACAATAAAAATGCTTTAAGAACATTGTTTAGTGAAAGCAGACGAAGAAGTAACTCTTTTTGTTAAACTAGGACATGTGATAATGTAAACAAATCAATTACACCAGGGTTGGGCAATCTGCAGCCCGCGGCCCGCCAACACTTGTAGAAACTTCCATATACCGGTAACTAATTTAATATGACAGGAGTAGGCCACACTTATCGTACTAAAGAGCCAAAACGTTACAAGCCATCGTTGAAAGAGCGGCTACGCAATTCTTAGTTTGAATTGATGCATTTTCCGTCCAAATAAAGAGTGATTACCTTTTTTTTGAACACCATCATTTTCAAAGCCACGTAATACAACATTGCAAGAAGTTATTGCAAGATTTTAAGCCGACGCCATCTCTTGCATTGTATACAGCTATTCAAGATTTTAAGCACTGACCCTCGGCCACTCTTATATGGTCAATGCGGCCTTCAGCCAACTCTTGAATGGTCAATGCGGCCCTCCGACTAAAAAGTTTGCCCAACCCTGAATTAGACTCTTGCACTTTATGATTTCTCTTTATCATATGAGCTCTCCTATCGGAAAATATTTGCAATACCCCATTTTTCACATCTGCTGAAAGGAATTCTCTTTCGATGCTGTTAAAACCCAAACTTGTTAGGCGTTCCTGTTGCATAGATGATCTTATACATGTTTTTATCAATTTCAACTTTGGAGATGACCTCTCACAGCTTGCAATTGAAAATTCGATGGTAAGCAGTAACCTATATGCAATACATAAAGTTGGGAAGACATCCCTTCCAAGCTGCATTCAACATTTAAGAGCATGCTTAGGATTAGGGAACTGCATTTCCTCTAGCTCGAAGGAACATAACAAAGTCAAAGGTAACTATATGTTCGGTTTATACACAGTACATAGCAAACTAATTGAAATTTTGTAATTAATAATTTCAGTACAAAAGCTGACACTGCAGAAGATTTTCTACAAAACATAATCAAACCATGTCCCCCCAAGCAAGATCCTACCAGATCCATGCAACATGTGTTAGTAGACTTAAGATACCAAAAAGCATATAATTTTAACAATTTAATAAAATGTAATTTTTGTGATTTCACTCTTTTGATGCCCCCTACCTTGGATGCCCGGGGCTGTCGCCCCGTTCGCTCCTCCCCCTTCTGCAAGCCACTGGTCTACGGCTAGATTGCCAAAAAACCATACAGGCTAAGATTCCTAGCGTGAGGTTCCATGGCCAGGCGTGCGAACTATAGGAGCAGGATATTCTTTAAGCGGAGATAGCCGAGCGGTTACAAACCTGACGCCAGATACTTTGTCAGTTAATATTTCTTCCTCAGTAAAATGGTCGGTCGGACAAAGCAGCATCTGTACACGGGGTCGGCGTCAAACTGGGGACGCACGAAGTTGCAAAATAGCAAACACAGCTCGTACAGTAAACAATTAGAATCACGCATATCGGCGGGAGCAAAGTGCTAAGCCGCCGAAAGCAAACTAACAAAAAAAATATATAAAAAAGACAAAAAGATGTTTAGCATGGCAGCTCGATGAAGTGCGAGGCGCGACATGCTACAGCAGCTAGGCTCTCTACTTTTTTCAGCGAGATGGCGCATGATGTTTAAGATTGAAATTGTTTTGCATGTTGTGAGTTTTGATTATAATGACCACTCTACAAGTCAAGAGGTGGTTAAACTATGTAAGCATTTTATGCTGAAGATTCAGTCTGCGTTAATCATAAAATATATCAAAAAAACTGGCTGCTGTTCAATGTACAGAGTGGGCCAAAAGTCTTGTTACCCCTTTGTATAATTGATACAACATATTATAATGTATGGAAAGTTTGATTCGAAAAACTTAATTTGGTTTCAGGTCTGGTCACCCATTTTAAAACTGTCGCTATTTATCGGTCTATTGAGTCTGATTGTGCCTCATCATTGTGATAACGACTGTTGATTCGACACCAAGTTCTGTTTGACATTCTCCTAAGCATTTGAGGTGTAACTTGTTGGGACCAGACATTGCTTTCAATGCCAAGGCTTTGCAGTTGTGGTATGAACCAATTTTCAAGCGTGGCTAAATAATTAGGATGATTGACAGGTCCATCAAAGAAATACGGTCCAAACAGATACTCGCTATTCATTGCTCCCCATACTGTGTCATGTGGAGGATGATGTTCCACTTCTTTACAATAATATGGGTTCTGCTTGAATCAAAACACAATATTCCGCGATCGAGAACTCCGGTATACGGCGCATTCATCGCTGAAAATGACTCTTCATTTTTTTGACTCTGTCAGAAATTCCTGGAGCATTTTTTCACATGCAGCACTCGGCGATTTAAATCGTCATCTGACAGCTCTTGAATAAACATAGGCCGATATGGAAACAGTATGAAGTCAACTTTCATGTGCCTTCCTAAAGTAATGCGTTATAAGCTAAGCTCTGCTGATAGCTTTCTCGTTGACATTTTCGGAGACTTGCTAATCGCGTTGTTAACTTCATGGCGTTGAGTTCCTCTTGATTATGGTCTACCAGTTCTTGGTTTGTCCTTTACACTCCCAGTTTAAAAAAGTTTGCGTTCCCATCTCAAAAGTGTTTGTTTTGGTGGAGGTTCTTTTGTGAATGGTTACTGGAAATCATCCCGCACTTGTCTCATTGACTTTCCTGTTTGAGGACGTTCATGGATCCAGACAGTTGCAACAGTTCTTTCTTCCAAAGTGTAATCGCTTGTGTCACACATGCTTCAATTGCTTACTATAAAATAATCCCTAAAATTTTGAAATCGTTGCAAATAGCCTAACTAATCAAAATTAAGTTTTAGAAATTTAATAACTAAACTGGTTTGAAAATATCGAAGATACCTACAAATTAAGTTTTTTAAAGCAAATATATTTTGCATTATGTATTGTATTGATTTTACAAGGGGGTAACAAGACATTTTGCCCACCCTGTACGCTTTCGGTTAGACTTCGAACATGAAACTTATTCATGGCAGAGGAGGTAGACGTTGGCTTACAACCGGTTTCTGATTGAAGCAAATTAAATCGACATATAAGCTTATGTTTACTTGCAATTAATTTAAAGAGTTAAGTTATATTACGTAAATGAAAAGCTAAATGTCATACCCTAATAGCCTTACAGCTGAAGGCTTGACCAATTAAGGCAGGGGTTCCCAAACTGGGGTACATGTACCCCCAGGGGTACATTTTGACTTTTCAATGGGTACATTAGATAAAGTAAAAGGATGTTCTTGCCAGAACTTTTACTGAGCCTTAAAATATTTTTGATCACTTGATGTTAATAATTTGAAGACCTGAGTTTAAGGGCTCCTTAGGACGGTAAAACCGTTTGGAAAATGTGGACGCTCTGATTTTGTGGGTGTAAGGTGAACGTGTGGAAGGTGTTGACTTTTTTTTTTTTGGAGATCAACGTCTGGTCGACGGCTGAATTTCACCTCCAAAACTAAGAAAAGTCATCACGAAGGCAACATAACAGTATATATTGCGGTCTATGTTATCTAGGGTTACCATATTTTGAAAAGCAAAAATCGGGACATTGGATGACGAATTTTCACGAGACGAAATTTATGGCCTCTCCAACGTTTTTTTTATCCAAAGCGGGACGGTGAGATGCGGTTGCAGGCTTGATTGTCGAGGCAATGGTGCAGATCTGAAACCAAAAACGAAAATTGGGGTGATCTCCAAAAAAAAAAAAAGGTCATCGGCTGTTAGTTCCACGATTTGTGTCATTTTCAAGCCCAAAAGTGGAAAAATTTTGCAACCGAGCAGGCGTTGACCTTTTTTTTTGGAGATCACCCCAATTTTCGTCTGTGTTTTCCGATCTGTACCCTTGCCTCCACAATCAAGCCTGCAACCGCATCTCACCGTCCTGCTTTTGTTGGAAAATTCATTGAAATGTCCTTAAATTTGGTTAAATCCGTTGTGTTTCACTGAAGCAAAAAGCGGGATTTGCGATCAAAAAAGCGGGACAAGGCCTCAAAAAGCGGGACGTATGGTAACCCTAATGTTAGCGGAAGTGCGGGGGTACACGAGCGAAACTATAAATTGTCCAGAGGATACCGATGACCTGAAAGTTTGGGAAACCCTCAGTTAAGCGCAGCGTATTTTAATCGGACTGCTTCCGTTCACTGCGCAGTACTATAAATAGCAGCTGTGATACTTTCCATTGCGATATTTGCTCGCGTTATGATAAAAGTCATTCAAGGCAAGATAGAGTGCAAGTTAATGGCAGAAGTTTTATGATTTTGAAGTAAACATATGGATGGATGAAATACAGAGATCGCCCGTAGAATGCAAAGAATTAAACTTAAGATTCCTCCCAGTGTAGCCACTGCAGTTGAGTAGATAAAATTCAATAATTGATACGTTTTGTTCAGCTTAGAATATTATAAAATGGCCGACTTATCGGTTGCAGCTATAAATTTCGCTTTATAACAGCAGCTGTAACGGTCATTCAGGTCAATGAAACCAGAGTTCAAGTTATGTTAACACAATGCATAGGCTCAATTCGGCTCTAGTTTGTGTAAATGACGGGGCTACAAAGCACGAAGTTCAAAATGACACGACTTTTAGTTGTGCAAAGCTAGCCACATCGTATATTCAGAATCGCATTTTATAAGGTTGTAGATGTATTCGAGATTTGGTATCGGAACGACAATGCAGCCTGGTTTTCATTGTAATGCCTGAAAAAACAAAATAGGTATCATAGGTGTTCTGGACCAAAAGTATTTCATCAGGTTTGGTATGATTTTGAATCGCTGTCGCTTTTTTCCCGATTGAGATGAAAAGTTCAGCTATTCTTGACCAGAAAAATCTGACTGAAGTTTAAGCATTCTGATATTTTAATTAGATTACTTTCTCTTTCAGATAGGTCTTGTTTGAAAAGTTTTTCTGAAAATTTTGGTTTGAATTCGTTTATAAATTTGGCGACACCATTTCCCACAGGCCTTTTCATTCATATTTATCTAGTCTGAAGGCTTTTTAAATCATCTATTTTCAATTGACTCAGAGAAAAACAAGTTTTGCTTTGTGGAAAAACCCGCTGTTATTCGCTTATCTCATAGGTCACTTCAGCCATAAAATTTTTCACTACTAAACTCGATTCTCACGAGGCTAACTCTTTGAAAATATAGGTTCAAATAACGAAGTAAGTGATAATCAAATGCAACCCGCCACTTGCTTTATAGTCGAGATGCTGAGATCAGTTTAAAGTCCTCATCTCAACTCTGCAAAGTTGTGCTATCGAAAAAAGTAACCACTTCATTGAAACTTCCCCTCTTACTTGTTAGATTGGGGTAGTGATGTACTGTGCTGGTTTTGCTCCTTAATACAAAAGTTTAATGATTAAGCGTAACTGCAGACAATTGACCCTGTTTGGACTTATCAGGTCTCATCACTGCTGTTGGTGACCATCATAAATAATGACATTAGCCTACTTTTAGCAATTAGGCCCACAAAATGAGTTTAACACTTTCTGTGTAGGCTGTAAAACAAATAAAATTTTAGTTTGCATCCTTTCATTTAATCAAGTTTTGTAAGAATAAGTTCTCTTTCAGAAAAGTATTTGCTTTTATTTTTAGGCTTACCACGAAAATTTTACTTGCCAACATAATAAAAATGTATCGGAAACCTCAAGGTTTTTTCATCATAACTTTGTACACATCAAGTGATTCAAGCAGTGGTGAAGGCCTTTTCTCTCAAGAGTGAAACAGGAGGATGCCTCCAATAAAATCACAATGTGATGGAGTCACTAACTATTCTTGATTGTAGCTAAAGCCACTGCAACTATGTCCTCGACGTATGGCTGCAGGGGACAGGAACCAAACGTGAAGCAGATTTTATCACAATGGTAGCATCAAAAAACGCTTGCATATAAGCCTAAAGGCTGTTTATGCATAGCGATGTTGGCAGTTTTAAGAATTTATAAAATGCTGCTGAAATTTCTGACAACTTTTTGCACTCTTGATTAAAACTAGCTAGGTCATAAAAAGATATTTTAAAGTGAAACATAATGCCCATAATTGCACTGTTTCTACGCTAGATTTTTTGGTTTTTACGATAAATTGTTTAAATTTTTTAGGTTTAATTTATTTTACACAAAATGCTCTTCAATTATTTTGCGTTATGCGTGTTCTTATTTGCTATGTTGTTAACAAGAGAAACTACAGCAAAAACTCTTTGCGAACCATGTAAGTATCAGCTATTGTTGGGAGTTTTCCATGTAGAGTATACCGCAAAGTTTACAAAATGATCGTTCTTCTGATATGGCCAATGTTGCCTTTATATAGAAGCCTCAACTTAGACCAATAGCCACGGACGATTTGAAAAAATGGGCTGCGTCGAATTTTTAGTTAGATTGAATGATGATGATGACTATTTTTGATACTTTGGAGATCAACTTTAAGTAGAAAGTTTTTCGCCCCATTTTTTTAACTTGATTTTTTTTATGGAAGCGGACTGATTAAATAGGGGTGTGGCACAATGGCTCGCCTAAATACAGCGCAAAATGAGACTTGTTTTGCAAAGGATTATTTTTTTGCAAGAGAATTCAATAAGTTTGAAGCAAAACTTTAAACAAAACGTTATTTTGCGCAAACTGCTAGTTGCTCAGTTTTGATTATAAATGTTATTTGTTTCAGCAATAACTGGAAGCAGTCGATCTGTAGAGCCGAATGCTAATCCTGCATTTATTTGGGCTACAAACATATCCAAGATATCAATTCAATTTCCTTTCTCTATTCAAAACAACTGTAGCTCCAATATGGCCAATTTTACTCAATCTCTAACTTTAATGCTTGGCAATGAGCAACAAGCTACGATAGCTATGCTAAAAATTGTGAACCATGTCTGCAAAGTAACTATCAGGGAACAGGCTGGAACCTATTTCGGCAACCTAACAGTTGAATGTGACATCGCGAATTCACGCGGATCAAACGAGTCTTATATGGCAATTGTGCACATTGAACAACCAACCCCAAAGATCAGTGGAAATAAATTAACATTAAAAATATTGTCTTCTTCAGAAGTGGTTTCACAAACAAAAGCTATTTTACTGGCAGGTGAGATTACATAGAAATGAATGTGACCTAGTAGAATTGTAGAAAACAAAAATTGATCTGGCAAGCCCCCTTTAAAATTCTTACGCGGCAAAAATATCATAACTAACGTTCTAAAACTTCTTGTCTCTCTCTTCTACGATCTATAAACGCCTCAGTTTGTAGGGTCTTATTTTTTCATTTGGTTTAAATGATTAAGGTTTACCATCGCGAGCACAAGGTGAACAGAGAATTTGAGTAAACGCGAATTTATCTCACGGCTGTTGAGTCAGCTGCCACTCATTGAGATGCTTCTGGTCAGCCCATGCTTTCCTGTAGTTTAAACTTGTTAGAAGCCTGCACTTAACAGCAAAGACGATTGCTACAGAACATGCCCTTAGGCAAGTAATGCTCTCAGAACTGAACCCACAGATTTTCAGTTACAAATTTGGCCCTTTGTCATCTCGCCATGATGAGTAATTCTTTTTCCGTTTAAATTTGTTTTTGGCAATACCCATTTTTTTACCATAAACTTAATTACAGATTGTCCATCTGCAATAGAGAATTCCAATCTGCTTCTTCATACTGGCAACACCAGTACTAATTCAAAGCACGTTTATAATAACAAAGTCCAATTAAAATGCAAACCTCACGAAATGTTATTCACGATAAAAGAGGGGAAGTTTGCTCAACCTCAATTAGCTCCAATATTTGCGACTTGTGGACCACATGCTTCTTGGATCTATAGACCTTTGGCGTGCAAGCATGGTAAGAATATTTATTACTGCTTGTCAATGGTGTCAACAAAATTTGACAATCTTCAAAAGCATCTCCCCACATCAAAAAAATGATAGCTTTCTCAACTACCAATTGGAATTGATCCACTATTTTTTAGAGTGAGTCGGCGAGTGGGTGGTCTTCTAGATTGACGTGTCCTGGATACGGACCATCCTCCTTACAATGTAGCATTACTGCTGTTACTCAAAGAAATCTTTGTCGAGAACTAGAAAGTTCAATCCCATTCTCCAAAGTGTTTAAACCAGCCTCCACTCTCAAAACCATTATTGTTAGCTGTAAAGCCATCGTTTTTTGGGGGTGGGGGAAGCGGAATCATTGATCCAATAATCTCTGAGAAAAGCAGTTTTTGCACATTTTGGGATGATGATTGAACCTGAAGGGTAGACGAGTAAAAATTCTTTAGCCCATACATCTATATGGCTTGAAGGCAAAACTAAATATAAATTTTCATGAGGAAACCTGGCAACCTTTGTAAAACTTAAATTGTATAACTGTTTTATGTCCAAGTGCGAAGCCGGAATTTTTGGCCAGGATGAAAGATCTAACTAGTGTGACAATGGACTTCATCTGTTCCCCTTCCCTGTTATAGAAGCGTGAGATGTTTTTTTAGAGATCACGATCGAAAGATAAAGAAAAAAAGAGTTAATAGGACACCTTCTTTTGAATAGAACGTTTTGCAATTGACCTTAGAGACACGGCTAAAGGGGAGGGAGGCTGCTTCGTTTCCTCTCTCTAAATAGATCATAGATGCTCTAAATAGATCAGATCAATATCAGCCAAATATTTTTAGGTCATTTTATCGTTGTCAAGAAAGCTCTCAATCATACTACTTTATTCGTAAAGAAGCCTTCAACCTTCATCCTCTGCAATAACACTGATCCTTCAACCATTGACGAGGTGCAGTTGCATTTAGGAAACCACCATTATCGAAATAGCACGGTAAGAATTGGAAAAATAGTACAAAGAAAAATATTTACAAGTTGTAGGCTATGTTTTTAGCGCTTGGCAGTTTGCAAGTGACCTTTGTTGGTATCTTCAGAGCAGGTACAGCAAGTTAGATTACAAGAGTATTTTTTTTGTATTTGCATTGTTCATATTTATCCTCCATTCACGAGAAAGCGAATTGTATCGCTATATTTTGGACGGGAAGTCTGCACTCGCTTGGGAGTTGCCATTTCCGAGATGTCTGGGTCACCTGTCTTCCACATAAAGGCGGGGGCGTCCCGTTAAGTGCCTTGCCCAAGGGCACACCAAGCGAACTTGCCGGTTTGTTCTCCACAATCTCCCATGAATGCCGAGCGCCAAGCAGGGAAGCTGTGGATGCCATTTTTTAAAGTCTTTTGGTATGACTCGACAAGGGGAATGAACCCCTAGTCTACCGACTGCGAAGCAGACGCTCTAACCACTACACCATCGTGCCGGTTGAACACTACTCTAGAGTAACTTGCTATCAAGAAGGAATATGCATTTAAGTGCTAAAGGAACTGATAGTAAGTGGTAGAGCGGACAAAGGTACCTATTTGGCTCTAACAGCGCTCTTAAGTTTGTGTTAAGTTAGTTAGAATGAAAAAAGAAGTTGGATGTTTAGTGCCTTTCTCGAAGTGAGTGAAAAGCAGCTAACTAGTTTTACGCTACATCAAAGGTTAACGTTAAATTGGCGTAATCACATGCAGTAAAACTTCTGCTAGTATCTGTATGAAAGGTATCATTTCAAAATTGCTTTCCTGTTTCCATAACGTTTTGACATTTTAAGAATTATTTTCAGCAAACGAAACTTTAAAACTAGCAACTTATGACTAACTGGCGTTAAAGTGGATTACTCAACTGGTCAAGCATTTTTAATTTACTTCATCCTAAAACGTTTAAGCTTAAAACACAATCAAATGACATTTCATGTTGCAGGTTGCTTGGGGAGATGTTAATAACACTGAGCTGCATTTCAAACATCCTATTCGAGCCAGTTGCATTCAACACAAAAAGAAAGGAGACAACCCCATAACATATTCCTTTATAATAAAGCGTAAGACATGCTTTAGTTATTGCTCAAAGTCTACTTGGGGTGTGAAGGGGCAATTATAGTCAAGGTGCAGTATCAACTTATTTCGGAGAAATTAGGACCTCATCAAGCGAGTTAACACTACACCAGTTCATCACCAGCCTGAAAAACTGTTGTTGTTTGCTCACGATGTCTAGTAAGAGTTGACTTCTCTAATGGCAGTCCGTTTTACTGGCGAGTGGGCGGCCACCAGTCGGTAATTTGTAGCCTATTTATGAATGGTTCGAAATGAACTGCCGCTATCTCTTACCTCGCTTCAGGTAGGTTAGTGGTGTAAACCTGGTTATTTATTTCATGCTGTGTCTTTATCTGAAGTAAGAGGAAAGATAATCAGCAACAACAACAGCAATAAGAGCTGTGTAGAATACCGTCTTTAAATCACTGGAGTGGGATATAAAGATTCTCTATTTTATTAAATTTTATCTTGATACTCAACTTGTGTTTCATTTTGCTT
Organism: Trididemnum clinides; assembly: GCA_963675345.1. Classification (NCBI taxonomy): domain Eukaryota; kingdom Metazoa; phylum Chordata; class Ascidiacea; order Aplousobranchia; family Didemnidae; genus Trididemnum; species Trididemnum clinides. Next base: position 8,072,164 of record OY776293.1, read on the forward strand.
CAGAATTGTTGTTGCGATTCGCGCATCGCTCTCATAAAACTTACAAAATGGAAGTTGGAAATGCAGGAAAAATCGAATTATTTTTCATTTCAAATCTTCATGTGCATCCACATCAGGTTCACATACGGAATATTGGTAATTATAGCTTTTCTTTGTATCTGTCTCAGTAGTGTATCCAAGATTTCGATTCGACAGAACAAGAATCAGCTTGGACTAACATTTTAAAATTTCGGGAGTGCTCTTTAAAACAAGTTTTCCAATTTTTAAGTGACAAAAATTTCGCAATTTTAGAACTTGTATTGCAAAGAATAAGCTTGTGAATTTTGAATGGAAGGACAAAGATGTTACTTTTGTCCTCCTCCTTCTATACATCTCTAATTTGTGAACCCCATACTTTGTATAGGAATCGCTTTTCTGGTGTATAGATGCTTGGGTCCTGGTGATATTTTTGCATGGTATTTTTGTCCTGCAGAGTCACATGATGGCGAAGCTGGTCATTAAATTGTATGCACCCGCTTCATAGCTTCCAAACAAAAAAGTCTGCATCGAGGACTTAGATAGTTAGGGTTTCCATCAAGAATTCTTGCTTCAGGCCCCTAAAATTCTTAATCCAACACTGTTTATAATAGACCTTAGGTTTATTTGAGCCGAATGGAGGCGGGCCCATCCTTTACAAACCTAAATTAGGCATGTATTGGAATACAGGCATAATTCGTGAGTTGGTTTGCTCTTATTAATATACCAATTACAGTCAGGATATAGCTCATTAGCTGAACATTAATCAGGTTTTGTGAAGTGCATCATAAACTGGTTACGTATCGCTGCTTAACACAGAATACACTAGCATTCATTACACCGTTTGACCTGTTGAGCGTGTTTTGTTTCTGTTTCCAAAAGTTTTTTTTTGTGAATAAAACTCCGAAATCTAGCCAGAATAATATCACACCATCAACTAAAATATCAGTTAGATTTAAGCATAATATTGACCCTAGAAATATGTTTCATATGCAGATATTTTAAAAACTATAAGTTGTTACCATTGTTACAGATAGAAAAAAGGGATTTAAAAGCTTCAGGGTCCTTTCCTTACCGAAACATCCAGAAGATCACGTCATAGAGATGGTATTTGCACAAGTAAGTGGTTTGAATTTCATTAAGGTTTCCCACTTTTTTAAAAGTTGCTAAATTAAAAAGTTACCAATTTACCGTGATACAGCGTTAATACTTGTTGAGAAGCGTATTGCTAAGCTAGCTTATAATATATCCGATTTCGCAAACCTGCCATCACATTCACGCGATTAATCTGGTTATTTTGCTATGCACGTCTAATGATAAAATCTGATGATTTTCTTGACAAATGATTAGTTGGATGGGATGATTGTGAACGCCGTAGGTGCAAGCAATACCGGGGTGTAGTCAGCCAATAATTTCGGGGGGGTGGGGAAGGGAGATTTTTTTATGCTGAATATCGGTAGTGGCTATTTTTAGAGACCTCTCCGGATTTTAGTGAGAATTAAAGAGATTTTCAAACGAGTTTGAAAGATATTTATTAGGGTAAAGCTTTAGTAATAAAGTATTTTTATAAAAAAATTTATTCAAAAACAAGGGTTTAAAAAATTCTTTCAAAGTGGAAAAAGGCATTTGTCCTGTTGCCTTTTGTGGTTACATCTGTTATGGCTTTTGAGTGCATTGAGAGGTAAAAAATAAATTAGGCTTAGTTAGACTTTTCCTGTTTGCAAGTATGTGTATAAGTCTATGCTTTATATGCAAGCTTTCGTCAGACTGGACCACCAGCACTGGCAGACTGCTTGATCTCATCACTTGCTTGCCACATAAAAATGGAGGAATTCCACTAAATGCTTTCCCCAAGGGAAAGAGAAGCGAACTCGGCTATTTCTCCGAATTATGTCTTTCGTGCTTAGCGTTAAGCAGGAAAGCTATGTATACCGTTTTTAAAGTGTTACAGTATGCTTTGACAATGGAATTGAATCCAACTTTGCCGCCTTCGAAGCGGCACTACACAAATGATGGCCGTAATACAGTTTTTGACATTTAGGCTACAGTTTTAGCAATGGAGTTGACAATTTTTTCAAGGAAAACGATTTTGTGTATATCAACGTGATCGCTAAACTTGGAATCAAATTAGCAGCCCGACAACCATAAAATCATTAAATAATTGCTGTTAGAGTCAGTTCTGAATAAAAAAATGGGTAGGTAGTTGGACAGGGTGCACGTAGTGGAAGGGCCTCAAGGTGAAAGTACTTTTATATTTTTCGACGTCTGACCTTGTTTATGAATATGCTCCAGGGCCTAAACTGTGAGTTAATTTGACCTTAAACTAAAGTTAGATATGTATAATCACTTAAAACAGTTTTCTTAAAATAAAGATTTTCGTTATCTGGAAGAAATCAAGGCTTTTACTACTAACCATAATTAGTTATGTGAATTGTTTTTCTAGTTTACAAAAGATGATGTCGGAAATTACACTGTTAAAGTCAATTTGGGTCGAAATCAATATACACAAGTCAGTTTTGAAATTCTAGAACAGCAGCCGTCAATTCTGTCAACCGGAGCAAAAGTTGGTGTGGCTCTTAGTGTCATTATTTCATTGGGACTTGTATTAACAGCATTTGGATGTATAATCTATAGGATGTATCGACACCGAAAGCAGCTAGATGAAGGTAAGTGATTCTCAAAAACTTTCCATGACAAATATGATATATGTTGAGTGCTTACCATGTTTCAGTCACGATCATTCATGCTCCTGGCTGTTTCTCTTTACCTCCTGCTTTCTCTTTCCCTCCCTAACTCTCTTAGGGTTTTTCAATGGAATGCTGGGGGTCTCCGAGCCAGGAGCACTAAACTAATACACTTTATTTCGTCTCATCCCGTTGACCTTATATGTATCCAGGAATTTAACCTCAATTTATCTTCCTCTTTCCGGATCCCTGGATTCTCTGCTCTGCAATCCCATGGCACCCACTCCCGATCTGGTATTTTTTCTACTGATGTCGCAAACGCTAGCGGCGGCGTCATCATTTTCGTCAAGCAGGGCTTATTCTTCTCTGAGCTTTCTACCTCCTCTCTTTCTTTGCTTAGCCCCTACTTTGATTATGTAGAGGTCAACATCTCTCTAAACAACTCCTCCTCGCTCTCATTTCTTAATGTTTATGCTCCCCCCATTCGTTCTTCTAAGAAGGATAGCAGAACCAATTTCTTTTCTCTCTCCATTCTTCCCTCCTAAGTATGGGCGGAAGCGGTAGATTTTTCGCGCTTCCGCTTCCACATCCCTGGTTACAAAAGCAATATCCATGCCACTATCTTCAAGTTTAAACAAAATTCTTTTCATGTGCATGTATTCAAGTGTATCGTTTTGCCATCGTCTCCTTTTTTTGTTCACTGCCGTCAAAATTTTTTTTTTGTATGCTATTTTGACAAAAATGAAATGAATAATTGGCATTACAGTATCGCTATTGATTCGTTACGTTGAACTAAAACACTGCAGTCTGTAGGCTACGTACCGTAAATAATAAAACAAAAACAGTATCCTTATTTTTCCTCTAAGGAAATAACAATTACTCCCTTATTGAACCAAGTGGCGAGTGTTTTTGAAGCACAGATTTGGAGTAAATCAAAGCGTTACGACATAAAAACTACAGAGATGGTTTCAAAGTCTAATGGCTTTGATGACTGTTACAACTTCAACCATTGATTTGGCTTTAAATGAACAGCAGAGACTAAACATCAGCTTTCTCATTTCTAAATAAAAGAAAGTTTTTAAAAATTCTAGTATGTTCCTCAATGGAACAAATTTCCTCGCTACGCAAAATTAGCCCGGTTTGGGAGCGAAGAGAAAGCAAACTTCTCTAACTGTGGCAATTATTAGTTTTAGGAAAGCCTTATTGTTGGTCTGTTTGTGAAACGTCCTTGTCGCTAGAGAATACTTGCTATTAAGTTGGAGAAATGAAAGTTTTCAATTGTTTGAAAAAACAGATTGTAACAAGTTCGTTGGACATAGACCCCTAGGTAGTCTCTGAATTGGAGACAGATCGCCGTAAAGCTAATGGACGAAGAGTAAAATTGATGAAACGTGCGCGCTTGCCTTTTTTAGCACTGCTGTTACTTGACCTTTCAATCAATCATTTTATTTTTGCCCAAATCAGCATACATTGAAAATAAATTTGACAGCAGTCGACAAAAAAAGGAGACGATGTCAAAACGATTTACGTTAATACATGCACATGAAATGAATTTAGATTAAATTTGAAGATAGTGGCATGGCCATCGCCCCTGTAAGATAGTAGAGAAATAAAAAAACACGCGAAGAAAAGCATGTACAGTATGTACAAAGTGTCGCTAAATACATTAAAAATAAAACAAAAAACTGTCATGTTGTAATTTCAACAGGGGAGGCTAAGAGACAGCTCTACGTCTCAAGGCACATAAACCCTGTCACCGGTTGTAGTTTTAAGTCATACACCTAGGACTAAATTAAACACATAGCTATTATTAAAAGAAGGGTTGGTATGTACCGGTATGGTATTGCCAGCTGCATTATTCGCGTAAAATTTAATCAACTCAATTAATAATTAATTTGATGCAGAGTGACCTTAAAAGACGAAAATAACTTATCCTAAAGTGATATACAATGATGAAGTTTTAGTAGTTTAATGCTCTTTATGAATTGATCGTTTATGGTTGACTGTTCTTACTTCAGTGTCACAACCTTCAGAGGCTCCATCCGAAAACAGAAAAAAGAACACAGAAACTATAGCACTGTAAAAGACTACAGTGAACCCTCGTTTATCGCGGGGGATACGTTCCAAATATAACCCGCGATAGGTGAAATCCGCGAAGTAGTCAGCTTTATTTTTTACTGTTATTTTACAATGCAATACTGTACTGCAGAATGAAACAAAAAACAAAACCTCTTTTCAGGCCCAAAATGTGTTTAAGAAATAGAAATATTTACGTTTTCTTACAAATAACTATAATAGTTTAAAGAACGGTGTTGTAAAACAATGGTTTTTATATAGCAATGAATCAGGATTCACTGTAAAAAAAGCACTGTAAAAAATTCCGCGAAGCAGTGAAGCCGCGATAGGTGAAGCGCGATATAGCGAGGGATCACTGTATATCATAAGCAGTTACATTTCCTAGATGTGAATTTCAAGTGGATTAAATGTTCATGAGGTGATAAAGAACTGCCTTGATTGGTTGAAAAAAGATTTTATTTCTTTTAATGCTGGAGGAAGCTTATTCCGTTGCACAGGACTGCTGAGTTTTGTATTTGAATGACTGCTGAGTTAGTTTAATTATGCAAAATTTAGGAAATATCTTAGCTTTCGACCGTGACCTACCAGTATTGCAGTTTCGATGGTTGTGCTGAAAGAAGTTATTAAATGCATCTGGTAGCATGTTATTAAAATACTTGTGCATAAATTTAACTAGTTCTAATTGAGCAGTTCGTTCTATTGTCATAATGTTATGCTTTTTCATAACTGCTGTTATGTCATTTTCTTTTTTGGTATTAAATGCTAATCGAATAACTTTATTTGTTGTGTTTTGGAGTCTGTGAATCAGTGTTTTGTTGTTGAAACACCAGGAAGAAATACAGTATTGAAAGTGACTTTGAATCATGCTACAATAGAGCAATTGAAGTGATTTTTGGTTAAAATAGGATTTTATTTTTTGTATGATACCACGGCCCATTCTAATTTTTTTCAGCAGCAATTCCGTGTGAGATTTCCACGTTAGATGCTCGTGAATTGTTACACCTAAAAATCTAATAGATGTTACCTTGTCCAATGCATTGCCATATAGCTTGATTTCAAGATTAGGTGGGACTGGAGGGCTATTACGAGTTTTAAAAGTTATGACTTTGGTTTTTTCAATGTTTAAAGTAGCTTGTTTGCAGTAAGCCAGGAATCAACTTGGTGCAATTCCTCATTTGTCTTTTTAAATAGTTCAGTATATGAAACATTATTAAAGAATAAGTTTGTATCATCAGCAAACATAATAGCTTGACCAGAAGTAAGACATCTTGGAAGATCACTAACATATATCAAAAACAAGAATTGACCCTTGTGGGACGCCCAAGATAATCAATGTAGGAGGCCATAGTTTCCCATTAATTTCAGTTGGTAAAAATCCATCACTTAAATAACTTTAAAGCCATTCATAGGGTAATCCCCTAATTCCATAGTGATGTAATTTATTAAGTAAGATGTCGTGATCAATTGTGTCAAAAGCCTTTGACAGAGCCAAGAAAACACTCGGTGTATATTTTTTTTCTTCAAATGTTTTTTTAACATTTTCTGTCATAACTGTGACAGCATTGCTTGTGGAGTGTTTTTTTCTAAAGCCGAATTGATATTGATGGAAAAAATCTACTTGGCTCAAAAATGAACACAGCTTTTTGTAGTAGTAGTTATTCAGTTTTTATCCGGTGTTGTCCCTTTAGCAGAGATGGCCGGATTTACCCCATTCCTTCTGCAATTTCTCGCACTCCGTCCCTCCACTTATCTCGTCTCAGAGCATCCTCCTTCTTCAAACCAACTTTCTCTGTCTCCTCTTCCACTTGCTTCTTCCAGGTCTTCTTCGGTCGTCCTCGCTTTCTCTTGCCAGTCACTTCAAGATTCAGAGCAACCCTCAAAACACTATCGTCATCCCTCCTCAGTACATGTCCATACCATCTAACTCCATTTGCTGTTGCTAACCGGTCTATCGTTTCCTTCAACCCTAACATATCCATCTGTTCTTCAGTCGTCTTTCTGTCTACAATTTTTTGACCGCACATGGCTCTCACCATAGCTCTCTCCGTTCTCCTTAAAATTGCTTTTTCATTTTCTTTTAGACACCATGTCTCACTTCCATACAGTATTGCTGATCTTACGCAACAACGATAAACTTTACCTTTGATCTTCAGAGGAAACCTATTTCCAAGCAACAATTCTCCACATTTCCTGAATCTTACCCAACCGATTCTTACTCTTGCTGTGACTGCCGCTTCACAACCACCACTAGCATTTAGTCTGTCTCCCAAATAACAAAATTCATTCACTGTCTCCACTTCATCGCACAACTTCTCGATTGAGTCCATCGTCCCTTCCATTATTCCTTTACATTTCAAGCAAACAAAATGCATTGCCAACCTAGCGGTAACTCTCTTTATTTTTGCACATTTGCCATGAACCCAGTTTTCACATTTTGTGCACAACACTGAGTTGGCCATGACTCTCCTCCCACAAATTCCACATGGATCTATCTTGCTTTTGTATAGTTCGCCTTCTGACCCGCTTACCATCATTTTTGTTTTTCTGGTGTTGACCTTTAAACCTTTACTTTCCAGTGCATTCTTCCAATTCCAAAACCTTTCCTTCAAGTCTTCCATGTCTTCACTCATGATAACAAGGTCATCTGCATATAGTAATTCGTTAACCACACCCCTTCTTGCATTTTCGGTGACAACGTCCACCACTATTGCAAACAATAGTGGCGACAGCACAGATCCTTGATGTACACCAACATTTACTTCGAATTCCTCTGAATATGCAGATCCCACTCTCACTCTTGTCTTTGCACCATCATACAGGCTCATAACTGCCCGAACTATTACTTCTGATAGACCCTTCTTTCTCATGGCCCATTCCATCACTTTTCTTGGCACTCTATCAAAAGCTTTTTCCATGTCAACAAAACACATATACAACTTCTTGTCCTTTTTTTGATATTCCTCCTGCATTCTTCTCACAATAAATATCGCATCCACTGTTCCTTTTCCTGGCATAAATCCAAACTGCATTTCATTCAAATTGACTAGTGTTCGTATTCGCCTCTCTAGCACTCTTTCAACGATTTTCATGGCATGTTCTAGCAGTTTCACTCCTCTGTATGATCCGCAGCTCATCACATCACCATTTCCTTTAAAGATAGGCACAATCACACTTGTTTTCCACTCATCAGGCATTCCTCTACCATCCCAATACACGCTGGCACAGTTCCATCATCACTTTAACCCCGATTTCACCACTTGCAACTATCATCTCCACACTTACTTCAGATGGTCCGGTTGCCTTTCCTGATTTCATCCTTTGCATTGCCTCCACAATTTCATTACGAGCCACTTTTTCCACTGGTCCTTCTACTACATCAGTTTCCACCATGTGGTCCCATTCGTTCTCTTCATTCATGATCTTTTCCATATGTTCCTTCCAAATTTTTGCCCGGTCTTCTTCAATAAAACCCAATCGTCCGTCTCCTCCTCTCAAGCACCTTCCTCCTTCCACATCCTTCCCTTCCTTTTTCATTCTTCTAAGGAAGTAGAAAACACTATTAGAATTATGATATAAATTATTCAACTCCTGATTAGCTTCCTTTCTCATAGCTCTAGCAACAATTTTCCTTGTTTGATTTCTTATACGTTTGTATTGATTCTTATTTTCTTCTGATGGGAACCTGCACAGCTCTTTAAATGCCGCCTTCTTTCTTGCAATGGTATCCTTGACCTCTTTATTCCACCACCACATGTCTCCTTGATCTCTCCTAGACTTCTTCTTTCCACACACTTCGTCACAAGCCTTTAGAACACCATCCTTAAAAGTTTTCCACAAATCAGGTGCATCTGCATTCACTAGTTCTTTTACTCTTTTTTCAAATCTCACTCTTGTTCGGTTTTCATTTAACTTCCAAATCTTTCTTCCAAATCTTTGTAGAAAATTCTTTCCAAAATTTTGGACATAACAGGTAGTAAACTGAGTGGTCGATAATTGTTTACATCAGTTTTGGATCCTTTTTTGTGCGCTGGGATTATTTTGGCCTTTTTGAACTCGTTAATGATCTATTATATATATATTTCTATTTGAACAGCTGCAGAATATACATTAAAAACCACAACAGTCTGTTTCGCCTAGAGGCTCGTCAGGTGGTGCGTCTGCAAAATACATATAAAACACTACAAACGCTATAAAAACCGGCACAGAATTGTAAAAATTAACCAATAAGTGCAATACATTTGAAAATTCAGCAACTAATGCAACCCGTCTCAGAAGTTAGGAAAGATATCCATTAAGCCGCCGGTGGTGCTGGGTGATAAGACTTTTGGCGAAGGTTGATTGCCAAACTCGAAGCTCTAGAGAAGGACGGGATCGAAAATAGTGTTGATACTAGGAAAAATTTTTTAATTTAAATTTGCTGGTGTGGCGGCATTTTCCCATCAGTTCGGTTCAATTTCCCTCTACGTCATTGAACAAGGAAACCAAACTGATGAGAAAATACGCCACAACAACAAATTTAAATCAAAAATTTTTCCTTGTACCAACATTATTTTCGATCCCGTCCTTCTCTAGAGCTTCGAGTTTGGCAATCAACCTTCGCCAAAAGTCTTATCACCCAGCACCACCGGCGGCTTAATTGATATCTTTCCTAACTTCTGAGACGGGTTGCATTAGTTGCTGAATTTTCAAATGTATTGCACTTATTGGTTAATTTTTACAATTCTGTGCCGGTTTTTATAGCGTTTGTAGTGTTTTATATGTATTTTGCAGACGCACCACCTGACGAGCCTCTATGGCGACCTTACGGGATACAAACTGTGGATCATTGATGTTTTGCTGAAATTATGTGGGTGACTCATAAACGTTCTCGTTCTGTTCGTGCGCTCGTTGTTGTGCTATAATCGTTGTTATAAATCATCCGTTGGCCTACAAACAGGTCATAAAAGAATAACCATAGTTGCATATCATGATGTAACAATACTGAGTGACTAAGCCGTATGGCCAGGCGTGGTTCCGTCTGACGTGCGGCGGAGTGACCTAGTAAACAAGTATATAAAAAGAAGCATTGCTATTTTCGTTCAGAGAGAGGTTTTTCGATTAAAAATTCAAATTCAAAATTCATTGGCTTAAACTCCATTCGATTCGATCAATCAAGATTCGTGCTTCAACGTCGTGTTGTAATTAAATACATTCGTTCTTGGAGTCAGACGTGCTGTGGATACTCGATCCCCATATCTCTAGGCGAAACAGACTGTTGTGGTTTTTAATGTATATTCTGTAGCTGTTCAAATAGAAATATATATATATATATAAATAATTTTGTGAGGCATAACAGGAGATAGAGATGTGTATTATTTCTATTAGAAATAGTATCTGAAATTGTACAAGTGCAACCATGTAGTTTGATGCATTGCTGGCTTGCTGCCATTGTTCCCTTTAAACGTGAAGAAAGTGCGAATTTGCGAAATTATGTCCGGCGGATTCGCAGTTAAAATTCAACAGTGCGTAAAAACGTCTCGCGGTTTTTGGTAACTTTTTCGTTTGTTAAAATTTTTGCAATTTGTAAATGCGTGGGAGACAGTAAATGGGAATCAAAGTTTGGACAGCCGCTTTTTTATGGCAATGCACCGTCTTGCGTAAACATCACCCGGCTATGACGCAACAACTAGTGATGGCAACTTAAAATGTCGCGCATGCCGTTACCAAACTTCTTTTGTATCACAAATCAACCCCAAAGCAAGTAACATAAAGTAAACCGGTCAATTTTTATCGTAGCTAAAGAGCAGTAATAGCGAGTAGCTCTCAAACTTCACTTTAACTCAAGACATTAGTTTTCGAGGAAAGTTTGAAACTGGAATTGCTTAACTTATGTTTTCTCTACGTTTCAACGCTAATTTCAATCGTGCTTGTTAAGATAAAAAAGCGCATAGGTCTTGGTTTCACTTTAGCGTACAAAACGCCATTTTGTAAATCAGAAATAAATAACCTCTCACTTGCTATTTATAAAAACTAAAAGTAAAAAAGAGTACGATTTCTAACCAAATTTAGTTTTAAATCCCCTCCAAAATCTTTTTTTAAATAAAATGCAGCTGACAGCCATGCGCTGTGGTAGTTTACCAGCCATGATGGAAATAAGCCTTGAAACGAGAAGAAAAAATATATAGTGCAGTTTTAATTTCTTTAAACACATTTTTTGTTCAAGTCTAGCCTTTTTTCAATTGCTGGAAAAGAAAACTTTTTCTTGACTTGTTTTTTTTTATTTTAGTTGGTCAACACTTCTGAAATTAACTTTGATAACTTTTTTGAGGTCGCGCATGAAAACGAGAAAAAATATGACCAAACCACATGCCTTTGTGCATTTCGAAAATGGGCAAAATGCCAAAAACGCTCATGAAAACGAGAAAACGTATAACCGGGCCACATGCCTCTGTGCATTTCGAAAATGGGCCAAATGCCAAAAACGCTCATGAAAACGAGAAAAATGTATAACCGGGTCACATGCCTCTGTGCATTTTGAAAATGGGCCAAATGCCAAAAACGCTTATGAAACCGAGAAAAATGTACAACCGGGCCACATTAAATGGGCCGAATGCCAAAAACAATTAAAAAGCACTGAACTAAATACTAACTAAATGTATAAAGTTTCATAGTCGAAGTACGTCTGAGGGGAAAATGAAGGATGTTGTTGTACGCCAACTAACACTACCGGCAAACTGCAAGCTATGCAAAGTTAGCTTAGCGTATACAGTGACTAAACAACAGTAGGCTACTGCAAGCATCTGTTTTTGATACTTCAAAATATGTTACTAAGACTGGTGTTACCGTTTGTTCAGCAATGTCCGCCAAAACTTGTCCGGCGGTTTTCGTACATTTGCTAGCGATTTCGCACTCGCGCCGGCGGTTACGCGCTTACTAAAATCTTAGAGGGAACAGTGTTGCTGCCCTTAATATTTTTGTGAGCTATACAATAAAAATGCTTTAAGAACATTGTTTAGTGAAAGCAGACGAAGAAGTAACTCTTTTTGTTAAACTAGGACATGTGATAATGTAAACAAATCAATTACACCAGGGTTGGGCAATCTGCAGCCCGCGGCCCGCCAACACTTGTAGAAACTTCCATATACCGGTAACTAATTTAATATGACAGGAGTAGGCCACACTTATCGTACTAAAGAGCCAAAACGTTACAAGCCATCGTTGAAAGAGCGGCTACGCAATTCTTAGTTTGAATTGATGCATTTTCCGTCCAAATAAAGAGTGATTACCTTTTTTTTGAACACCATCATTTTCAAAGCCACGTAATACAACATTGCAAGAAGTTATTGCAAGATTTTAAGCCGACGCCATCTCTTGCATTGTATACAGCTATTCAAGATTTTAAGCACTGACCCTCGGCCACTCTTATATGGTCAATGCGGCCTTCAGCCAACTCTTGAATGGTCAATGCGGCCCTCCGACTAAAAAGTTTGCCCAACCCTGAATTAGACTCTTGCACTTTATGATTTCTCTTTATCATATGAGCTCTCCTATCGGAAAATATTTGCAATACCCCATTTTTCACATCTGCTGAAAGGAATTCTCTTTCGATGCTGTTAAAACCCAAACTTGTTAGGCGTTCCTGTTGCATAGATGATCTTATACATGTTTTTATCAATTTCAACTTTGGAGATGACCTCTCACAGCTTGCAATTGAAAATTCGATGGTAAGCAGTAACCTATATGCAATACATAAAGTTGGGAAGACATCCCTTCCAAGCTGCATTCAACATTTAAGAGCATGCTTAGGATTAGGGAACTGCATTTCCTCTAGCTCGAAGGAACATAACAAAGTCAAAGGTAACTATATGTTCGGTTTATACACAGTACATAGCAAACTAATTGAAATTTTGTAATTAATAATTTCAGTACAAAAGCTGACACTGCAGAAGATTTTCTACAAAACATAATCAAACCATGTCCCCCCAAGCAAGATCCTATCAGATCCATGCAACATGTGTTAGTAGACTTAAGATACCAAAAAGCATATAATTTTAACAATTTAATAAAATGTAATTTTTGTGATTTCACTCTTTTGATGCCCCCTACCTTGGATGCCCGGGGCTGTCGCCCCGTTCGCTCCTCCCCCTTCTGCAAGCCACTGGTCTACGGCTAGATTGCCAAAAAACCATACAGGCTAAGATTCCTAGCGTGAGGTTCCATGGCCAGGCGTGCGAACTATAGGAGCAGGATATTCTTTAAGCGGAGATAGCCGAGCGGTTACAAACCTGACGCCAGATACTTTGTCAGTTAATATTTCTTCCTCAGTAAAATGGTCGGTCGGACAAAGCAGCATCTGTACACGGGGTCGGCGTCAAACTGGGGACGCACGAAGTTGCAAAATAGCAAACACAGCTCGTACAGTAAACAATTAGAATCACGCATATCGGCGGGAGCAAAGTGCTAAGCCGCCGAAAGCAAACTAACAAAAAAAATATATAAAAAAGACAAAAAGATGTTTAGCATGGCAGCTCGATGAAGTGCGAGGCGCGACATGCTACAGCAGCTAGGCTCTCTACTTTTTTCAGCGAGATGGCGCATGATGTTTAAGATTGAAATTGTTTTGCATGTTGTGAGTTTTGATTATAATGACCACTCTACAAGTCAAGAGGTGGTTAAACTATGTAAGCATTTTATGCTGAAGATTCAGTCTGCGTTAATCATAAAATATATCAAAAAAACTGGCTGCTGTTCAATGTACAGAGTGGGCCAAAAGTCTTGTTACCCCTTTGTATAATTGATACAACATATTATAATGTATGGAAAGTTTGATTCGAAAAACTTAATTTGGTTTCAGGTCTGGTCACCCATTTTAAAACTGTCGCTATTTATCGGTCTATTGAGTCTGATTGTGCCTCATCATTGTGATAACGACTGTTGATTCGACACCAAGTTCTGTTTGACATTCTCCTAAGCATTTGAGGTGTAACTTGTTGGGACCAGACATTGCTTTCAATGCCAAGGCTTTGCAGTTGTGGTATGAACCAATTTTCAAGCGTGGCTAAATAATTAGGATGATTGACAGGTCCATCAAAGAAATACGGTCCAAACAGATACTCGCTATTCATTGCTCCCCATACTGTGTCATGTGGAGGATGATGTTCCACTTCTTTACAATAATATGGGTTCTGCTTGAATCAAAACACAATATTCCGCGATCGAGAACTCCGGTATACGGCGCATTCATCGCTGAAAATGACTCTTCATTTTTTTGACTCTGTCAGAAATTCCGGGAGCATTTTTTCACATGCAGCACTCGGCGATTTAAATCGTCATCTGACAGCTCTTGAATAAACATAGGCCGATATGGAAACAGTATGAAGTCAACTTTCATGTGCCTTCCTAAAGTAATGCGTTATAAGCTAAGCTCTGCTGATAGCTTTCTCGTTGACATTTTCGGAGACTTGCTAATCGCGTTGTTAACTTCATGGCGTTGAGTTCCTCTTGATTATGGTCTACCAGTTCTTGGTTTGTCCTTTACACTCCCAGTTTAAAAAAGTTTGCGTTCCCATCTCAAAAGTGTTTGTTTTGGTGGAGGTTCTTTTGTGAATGGTTACTGGAAATCATCCCGCACTTGTCTCATTGACTTTCCTGTTTGAGGACGTTCATGGATCCAGACAGTTGCAACAGTTCTTTCTTCCAAAGTGTAATCGCTTGTGTCACACATGCTTCAATTGCTTACTATAAAATAATCCCTAAAATTTTGAAATCGTTGCAAATAGCCTAACTAATCAAAATTAAGTTTTAGAAATTTAATAACTAAACTGGTTTGAAAATATCGAAGATACCTACAAATTAAGTTTTTTAAAGCAAATATATTTTGCATTATGTATTGTATTGATTTTACAAGGGGGTAACAAGACATTTTGCCCACCCTGTACGCTTTCGGTTAGACTTCGAACATGAAACTTATTCATGGCAGAGGAGGTAGACGTTGGCTTACAACCGGTTTCTGATTGAAGCAAATTAAATCGACATATAAGCTTATGTTTACTTGCAATTAATTTAAAGAGTTAAGTTATATTACGTAAATGAAAAGCTAAATGTCATACCCTAATAGCCTTACAGCTGAAGGCTTGACCAATTAAGGCAGGGGTTCCCAAACTGGGGTACATGTACCCCCAGGGGTACATTTTGACTTTTCAATGGGTACATTAGATAAAGTAAAAGGATGTTCTTGCCAGAACTTTTACTGAGCCTTAAAATATTTTTGATCACTTGATGTTAATAATTTGAAGACCTGAGTTTAAGGGCTCCTTAGGACGGTAAAACCGTTTGGAAAATGTGGACGCTCTGATTTTGTGGGTGTAAGGTGAACGTGTGGAAGGTGTTGACTTTTTTTTTTTTGGAGATCAACGTCTGGTCGACGGCTGAATTTCACCTCCAAAACTAAGAAAAGTCATCACGAAGGCAACATAACAGTATATATTGCGGTCTATGTTATCTAGGGTTACCATATTTTGAAAAGCAAAAATCGGGACATTGGATGACGAATTTTCACGAGACGAAATTTATGGCCTCTCCAACGTTTTTTTTATCCAAAGCGGGACGGTGAGATGCGGTTGCAGGCTTGATTGTCGAGGCAATGGTGCAGATCTGAAACCAAAAACGAAAATTGGGGTGATCTCCAAAAAAAAAAAAAGGTCATCGGCTGTTAGTTCCACGATTTGTGTCATTTTCAAGCCCAAAAGTGGAAAAATTTTGCAACCGAGCAGGCGTTGACCTTTTTTTTTGGAGATCACCCCAATTTTCGTCTGTGTTTTCCGATCTGTACCCTTGCCTCCACAATCAAGCCTGCAACCGCATCTCACCGTCCTGCTTTTGTTGGAAAATTCATTGAAATGTCCTTAAATTTGGTTAAATCCGTTGTGTTTCACTGAAGCAAAAAGCGGGATTTGCGATCAAAAAAGCGGGACAAGGCCTCAAAAAGCGGGACGTATGGTAACCCTAATGTTAGCGGAAGTGCGGGGGTACACGAGCGAAACTATAAATTGTCCAGAGGATACCGATGACCTGAAAGTTTGGGAAACCCTCAGTTAAGCGCAGCGTATTTTAATCGGACTGCTTCCGTTCACTGCGCAGTACTATAAATAGCAGCTGTGATACTTTCCATTGCGATATTTGCTCGCGTTATGATAAAAGTCATTCAAGGCAAGATAGAGTGCAAGTTAATGGCAGAAGTTTTATGATTTTGAAGTAAACATATGGATGGATGAAATACAGAGATCGCCCGTAGAATGCAAAGAATTAAACTTAAGATTCCTCCCAGTGTAGCCACTGCAGTTGAGTAGATAAAATTCAATAATTGATACGTTTTGTTCAGCTTAGAATATTATAAAATGGCCGACTTATCGGTTGCAGCTATAAATTTCGCTTTATAACAGCAGCTGTAACGGTCATTCAGGTCAATGAAACCAGAGTTCAAGTTATGTTAACACAATGCATAGGCTCAATTCGGCTCTAGTTTGTGTAAATGACGGGGCTACAAAGCACGAAGTTCAAAATGACACGACTTTTAGTTGTGCAAAGCTAGCCACATCGTATATTCAGAATCGCATTTTATAAGGTTGTAGATGTATTCGAGATTTGGTATCGGAACGACAATGCAGCCTGGTTTTCATTGTAATGCCTGAAAAAACAAAATAGGTATCATAGGTGTTCTGGACCAAAAGTATTTCATCAGGTTTGGTATGATTTTGAATCGCTGTCGCTTTTTTCCCGATTGAGATGAAAAGTTCAGCTATTCTTGACCAGAAAAATCTGACTGAAGTTTAAGCATTCTGATATTTTAATTAGATTACTTTCTCTTTCAGATAGGTCTTGTTTGAAAAGTTTTTCTGAAAATTTTGGTTTGAATTCGTTTATAAATTTGGCGACACCATTTCCCACAGGCCTTTTCATTCATATTTATCTAGTCTGAAGGCTTTTTAAATCATCTATTTTCAATTGACTCAGAGAAAAACAAGTTTTGCTTTGTGGAAAAACCCGCTGTTATTCGCTTATCTCATAGGTCACTTCAGCCATAAAATTTTTCACTACTAAACTTGATTCTCACGAGGCTAACTCTTTGAAAATATAGGTTCAAATAACGAAGTAAGTGATAATCAAATGCAACCCGCCACTTGCTTTATAGTCGAGATGCTGAGATCAGTTTAAAGTCCTCATCTCAACTCTGCAAAGTTGTGCTATCGAAAAAAGTAACCACTTCATTGAAACTTCCCCTCTTACTTGTTAGATTGGGGTAGTGATGTACTGTGCTGGTTTTGCTCCTTAATACAAAAGTTTAATGATTAAGCGTAACTGCAGACAATTGACCCTGTTTGGACTTATCAGGTCTCATCACTGCTGTTGGTGACCATCATAAATAATGACATTAGCCTACTTTTAGCAATTAGGCCCACAAAATGAGTTTAACACTTTCTGTGTAGGCTGTAAAACAAATAAAATTTTAGTTTGCATCCTTTCATTTAATCAAGTTTTGTAAGAATAAGTTCTCTTTCAGAAAAGTATTTGCTTTTATTTTTAGGCTTACCACGAAAATTTTACTTGCCAACATAATAAAAATGTATCGGAAACCTCAAGGTTTTTTCATCATAACTTTGTACACATCAAGTGATTCAAGCAGTGGTGAAGGCCTTTTCTCTCAAGAGTGAAACAGGAGGATGCCTCCAATAAAATCACAATGTGATGGAGTCACTAACTATTCTTGATTGTAGCTAAAGCCACTGCAACTATGTCCTCGACGTATGGCTGCAGGGGACAGGAACCAAACGTGAAGCAGATTTTATCACAATGGTAGCATCAAAAAACGCTTGCATATAAGCCTAAAGGCTGTTTATGCATAGCGATGTTGGCAGTTTTAAGAATTTATAAAATGCTGCTGAAATTTCTGACAACTTTTTGCACTCTTGATTAAAACTAGCTAGGTCATAAAAAGATATTTTAAAGTGAAACATAATGCCCATAATTGCACTGTTTCTACGCTAGATTTTTTGGTTTTTACGATAAATTGTTTAAATTTTTTAGGTTTAATTTATTTTACACAAAATGCTCTTCAATTATTTTGCGTTATGCGTGTTCTTATTTGCTATGTTGTTAACAAGAGAAACTACAGCAAAAACTCTTTGCGAACCATGTAAGTATCAGCTATTGTTGGGAGTTTTCCATGTAGAGTATACCGCAAAGTTTACAAAATGATCGTTCTTCTGATATGGCCAATGTTGCCTTTATATAGAAGCCTCAACTTAGACCAATAGCCACGGACGATTTGAAAAAATGGGCTGCGTCGAATTTTTAGTTAGATTGAATGATGATGATGACTATTTTTGATACTTTGGAGATCAACTTTAAGTAGAAAGTTTTTCGCCCCATTTTTTTAACTTGATTTTTTTTATGGAAGCGGACTGATTAAATAGGGGTGTGGCACAATGGCTCGCCTAAATACAGCGCAAAATGAGACTTGTTTTGCAAAGGATTATTTTTTTGCAAGAGAATTCAATAAGTTTGAAGCAAAACTTTAAACAAAACGTTATTTTGCGCAAACTGCTAGTTGCTCAGTTTTGATTATAAATGTTATTTGTTTCAGCAATAACTGGAAGCAGTCGATCTGTAGAGCCGAATGCTAATCCTGCATTTATTTGGGCTACAAACATATCCAAGATATCAATTCAATTTCCTTTCTCTATTCAAAACAACTGTAGCTCCAATATGGCCAATTTTACTCAATCTCTAACTTTAATGCTTGGCAATGAGCAACAAGCTACGATAGCTATGCTAAAAATTGTGAACCATGTCTGCAAAGTAACTATCAGGGAACAGGCTGGAACCTATTTCGGCAACCTAACAGTTGAATGTGACATCGCGAATTCACGCGGATCAAACGAGTCTTATATGGCAATTGTGCACATTGAACAACCAACCCCAAAGATCAGTGGAAATAAATTAACATTAAAAATATTGTCTTCTTCAGAAGTGGTTTCACAAACAAAAGCTATTTTACTGGCAGGTGAGATTACATAGAAATGAATGTGACCTAGTAGAATTGTAGAAAACAAAAATTGATCTGGCAAGCCCCCTTTAAAATTCTTACGCGGCAAAAATATCATAACTAACGTTCTAAAACTTCTTGTCTCTCTCTTCTACGATCTATAAACGCCTCAGTTTGTAGGGTCTTATTTTTTCATTTGGTTTAAATGATTAAGGTTTACCATCGCGAGCACAAGGTGAACAGAGAATTTGAGTAAACGCGAATTTATCTCACGGCTGTTGAGTCAGCTGCCACTCATTGAGATGCTTCTGGTCAGCCCATGCTTTCCTGTAGTTTAAACTTGTTAGAAGCCTGCACTTAACAGCAAAGACGATTGCTACAGAACATGCCCTTAGGCAAGTAATGCTCTCAGAACTGAACCCACAGATTTTCAGTTACAAATTTGGCCCTTTGTCATCTCGCCATGATGAGTAATTCTTTTTCCGTTTAAATTTGTTTTTGGCAATACCCATTTTTTTACCATAAACTTAATTACAGATTGTCCATCTGCAATAGAGAATTCCAATCTGCTTCTTCATACTGGCAACACCAGTACTAATTCAAAGCACGTTTATAATAACAAAGTCCAATTAAAATGCAAACCTCACGAAATGTTATTCACGATAAAAGAGGGGAAGTTTGCTCAACCTCAATTAGCTCCAATATTTGCGACTTGTGGACCACATGCTTCTTGGATCTATAGACCTTTGGCGTGCAAGCATGGTAAGAATATTTATTACTGCTTGTCAATGGTGTCAACAAAATTTGACAATCTTCAAAAGCATCTCCCCACATCAAAAAAATGATAGCTTTCTCAACTACCAATTGGAATTGATCCACTATTTTTTAGAGTGAGTCGGCGAGTGGGTGGTCTTCTAGATTGACGTGTCCTGGATACGGACCATCCTCCTTACAATGTAGCATTACTGCTGTTACTCAAAGAAATCTTTGTCGAGAACTAGAAAGTTCAATCCCATTCTCCAAAGTGTTTAAACCAGCCTCCACTCTCAAAACCATTATTGTTAGCTGTAAAGCCATCGTTTTTTGGGGGTGGGGGAAGCGGAATCATTGATCCAATAATCTCTGAGAAAAGCAGTTTTTGCACATTTTGGGATGATGATTGAACCTGAAGGGTAGACGAGTAAAAATTCTTTAGCCCATACATCTATATGGCTTGAAGGCAAAACTAAATATAAATTTTCATGAGGAAACCTGGCAACCTTTGTAAAACTTAAATTGTATAACTGTTTTATGTCCAAGTGCGAAGCCGGAATTTTTGGCCAGGATGAAAGATCTAACTAGTGTGACAATGGACTTCATCTGTTCCCCTTCCCTGTTATAGAAGCGTGAGATGTTTTTTTAGAGATCACGATCGAAAGATAAAGAAAAAAAGAGTTAATAGGACACCTTCTTTTGAATAGAACGTTTTGCAATTGACCTTAGAGACACGGCTAAAGGGGAGGGAGGCTGCTTCGTTTCCTCTCTCTAAATAGATCATAGATGCTCTAAATAGATCAGATCAATATCAGCCAAATATTTTTAGGTCATTTTATCGTTGTCAAGAAAGCTCTCAATCATACTACTTTATTCGTAAAGAAGCCTTCAACCTTCATCCTCTGCAATAACACTGATCCTTCAACCATTGACGAGGTGCAGTTGCATTTAGGAAACCACCATTATCGAAATAGCACGGTAAGAATTGGAAAAATAGTACAAAGAAAAATATTTACAAGTTGTAGGCTATGTTTTTAGCGCTTGGCAGTTTGCAAGTGACCTTTGTTGGTATCTTCAGAGCAGGTACAGCAAGTTAGATTACAAGAGTATTTTTTTTGTATTTGCATTGTTCATATTTATCCTCCATTCACGAGAAAGCGAATTGTATCGCTATATTTTGGACGGGAAGTCTGCACTCGCTTGGGAGTTGCCATTTCCGAGATGTCTGGGTCACCTGTCTTCCACATAAAGGCGGGGGCGTCCCGTTAAGTGCCTTGCCCAAGGGCACACCAAGCGAACTTGCCGGTTTGTTCTCCACAATCTCCCATGAATGCCGAGCGCCAAGCAGGGAAGCTGTGGATGCCATTTTTTAAAGTCTTTTGGTATGACTCGACAAGGGGAATGAACCCCTAGTCTACCGACTGCGAAGCAGACGCTCTAACCACTACACCATCGTGCCGGTTGAACACTACTCTAGAGTAACTTGCTATCAAGAAGGAATATGCATTTAAGTGCTAAAGGAACTGATAGTAAGTGGTAGAGCGGACAAAGGTACCTATTTGGCTCTAACAGCGCTCTTAAGTTTGTGTTAAGTTAGTTAGAATGAAAAAAGAAGTTGGATGTTTAGTGCCTTTCTCGAAGTGAGTGAAAAGCAGCTAACTAGTTTTACGCTACATCAAAGGTTAACGTTAAATTGGCGTAATCACATGCAGTAAAACTTCTGCTAGTATCTGTATGAAAGGTATCATTTCAAAATTGCTTTCCTGTTTCCATAACGTTTTGACATTTTAAGAATTATTTTCAGCAAACGAAACTTTAAAACTAGCAACTTATGACTAACTGGCGTTAAAGTGGATTACTCAACTGGTCAAGCATTTTTAATTTACTTCATCCTAAAACGTTTAAGCTTAAAACACAATCAAATGACATTTCATGTTGCAGGTTGCTTGGGGAGATGTTAATAACACTGAGCTGCATTTCAAACATCCTATTCGAGCCAGTTGCATTCAACACAAAAAGAAAGGAGACAACCCCATAACATATTCCTTTATAATAAAGCGTAAGACATGCTTTAGTTATTGCTCAAAGTCTACTTGGGGTGTGAAGGGGCAATTATAGTCAAGGTGCAGTATCAACTTATTTCGGAGAAATTAGGACCTCATCAAGCGAGTTAACACTACACCAGTTCATCACCAGCCTGAAAAACTGTTGTTGTTTGCTCACGATGTCTAGTAAGAGTTGACTTCTCTAATGGCAGTCCGTTTTACTGGCGAGTGGGCGGCCACCAGTCGGTAATTTGTAGCCTATTTATGAATGGTTCGAAATGAACTGCCGCTATCTCTTACCTCGCTTCAGGTAGGTTAGTGGTGTAAACCTGGTTATTTATTTCATGCTGTGTCTTTATCTGAAGTAAGAGGAAAGATAATCAGCAACAACAACAGCAATAAGAGCTGTGTAGAATACCGTCTTTAAATCACTGGAGTGGGATATAAAGATTCTCTATTTTATTAAATTTTATCTTGATACTCAACTTGTGTTTCATTTTGCTTCAGAATTGTTGTTGCGATTCGCGCATCGCTCTCATAAAACTTACAAAATGGAAGTTGGAAATGCAGGAAAAATCGAATTATTTTTCATTTCAAATCTTCATGTGCATCCACATCAGGTTCACATACGGAATATTGGTAATTATAGCTTTTCTTTGTATCTGTCTCAGTAGTGTATCCAAGATTTCGATTCGACAGAACAAGAATCAGCTTGGACTAACATTTTAAAATTTCGGGAGTGCTCTTTAAAACAAGTTTTCCAATTTTTAAGTGACAAAAATTTCGCAATTTTAGAACTTGTATTGCAAAGAATAAGCTTGTGAATTTTGAATGGAAGGACAAAGATGTTACTTTTGTCCTCCTCCTTCTATACATCTCTAATTTGTGAACCCCATACTTTGTATAGGAATCGCTTTTCTGGTGTATAGATGCTTGGGTCCTGGTGATATTTTTGCATGGTATTTTTGTCCTGCAGAGTCACATGATGGCGAAGCTGGTCATTAAATTGTATGCACCCGCTTCATAGCTTCCAAACAAAAAAGTCTGCATCGAGGACTTAGATAGTTAGGGTTTCCATCAAGAATTCTTGCTTCAGGCCCCTAAAATTCTTAATCCAACACTGTTTATAATAGACCTTAGGTTTATTTGAGCCGAATGGAGGCGGGCCCATCCTTTACAAACCTAAATTAGGCATGTATTGGAATACAGGCATAATTCGTGAGTTGGTTTGCTCTTATTAATATACCAATTACAGTCAGGATATAGCTCATTAGCTGAACATTAATCAGGTTTTGTGAAGTGCATCATAAACTGGTTACGTATCGCTGCTTAACACAGAATACACTAGCATTCATTACACCGTTTGACCTGTTGAGCGTGTTTTGTTTCTGTTTCCAAAAGTTTTTTTTTGTGAATAAAACTCCGAAATCTAGCCAGAATAATATCACACCATCAACTAAAATATCAGTTAGATTTAAGCATAATTTTGACCCTAGAAATATGTTTCATATGCAGATATTTTAAAAACTATAAGTTGTTACCATTGTTACAGATAGAAAAAAGGGATTTAAAAGCTTCAGGGTCCTTTCCTTACCGAAACATCCAGAAGATCACGTCATAGAGATGGTATTTGCACAAGTAAGTGGTTTGAATTTCATTAAGGTTTCCCACTTTTTTAAAAGTTGCTAAATTAAAAAGTTACCAATTTACCGTGATACAGCGTTAATACTTGTTGAGAAGCGTATTGCTAAGCTAGCTTATAATATATCCGATTTCGCAAACCTGCCATCACATTCACGCGATTAATCTGGTTATTTTGCTATGCACGTCTAATGATAAAATCTGATGATTTTCTTGACAAATGATTAGTTGGATGGGATGATTGTGAACGCCGTAGGTGCAAGCAATACCGGGGTGTAGTCAGCCAATAATTTCGGGGGGGTGGGGAAGGGAGATTTTTTTATGCTGAATATCGGTAGTGGCTATTTTTAGAGACCTCTCCGGATTTTAGTGAGAATTAAAGAGATTTTCAAACGAGTTTGAAAGATATTTATTAGGGTAAAGCTTTAGTAATAAAGTATTTTTATAAAAAAATTTATTCAAAAACAAGGGTTTAAAAAATTCTTTCAAAGTGGAAAAAGGCATTTGTCCTGTTGCCTTTTGTGGTTACATCTGTTATGGCTTTTGAGTGCATTGAGAGGTAAAAAATAAATTAGGCTTAGTTAGACTTTTCCTGTTTGCAAGTATGTGTATAAGTCTATGCTTTATATGCAAGCTTTCGTCAGACTGGACCACCAGCACTGGCAGACTGCTTGATCTCATCACTTGCTTGCCACATAAAAATGGAGGAATTCCACTAAATGCTTTCCCCAAGGGAAAGAGAAGCGAACTCGGCTATTTCTCCGAATTATGTCTTTCGTGCTTAGCGTTAAGCAGGAAAGCTATGTATACCGTTTTTAAAGTGTTACAGTATGCTTTGACAATGGAATTGAATCCAACTTTGCCGCCTTCGAAGCGGCACTACACAAATGATGGCCGTAATACAGTTTTTGACATTTAGGCTACAGTTTTAGCAATGGAGTTGACAATTTTTTCAAGGAAAACGATTTTGTGTATATCAACGTGATCGCTAAACTTGGAATCAAATTAGCAGCCCGACAACCATAAAATCATTAAATAATTGCTGTTAGAGTCAGTTCTGAATAAAAAAATGGGTAGGTAGTTGGACAGGGTGCACGTAGTGGAAGGGCCTCAAGGTGAAAGTACTTTTATATTTTTCGACGTCTGACCTTGTTTATGAATATGCTCCAGGGCCTAAACTGTGAGTTAATTTGACCTTAAACTAAAGTTAGATATGTATAATCACTTAAAACAGTTTTCTTAAAATAAAGATTTTCGTTATCTGGAAGAAATCAAGGCTTTTACTACTAACCATAATTAGTTATGTGAATTGTTTTTCTAGTTTACAAAAGATGATGTCGGAAATTACACTGTTAAAGTCAATTTGGGTCGAAATCAATATACACAAGTCAGTTTTGAAATTCTAGAACAGCAGCCGTCAATTCTGTCAACCGGAGCAAAAGTTGGTGTGGCTCTTAGTGTCATTATTTCATTGGGACTTGTATTAACAGCATTTGGATGTATAATCTATAGGATGTATCGACACCGAAAGCAGCTAGATGAAGGTAAGTGATTCTCAAAAACTTTCCATGACAAATATGATATATGTTGAGTGCTTACCATGTTTCAGTCACGATCATTCATGCTCCTGGCTGTTTCTCTTTACCTCCTGCTTTCTCTTTCCCTCCCTAACTCTCTTAGGGTTTTTCAATGGAATGCTGGGGGTCTCCGAGCCAGGAGCACTAAACTAATACACTTTATTTCGTCTCATCCCGTTGACCTTATATGTATCCAGGAATTTAACCTCAATTTATCTTCCTCTTTCCGGATCCCTGGATTCTCTGCTCTGCAATCCCATGGCACCCACTCCCGATCTGGTATTTTTTCTACTGATGTCGCAAACGCTAGCGGCGGCGTCATCATTTTCGTCAAGCAGGGCTTATTCTTCTCTGAGCTTTCTACCTCCTCTCTTTCTTTGCTTAGCCCCTACTTTGATTATGTAGAGGTCAACATCTCTCTAAACAACTCCTCCTCGCTCTCATTTCTTAATGTTTATGCTCCCCCCATTCGTTCTTCTAAGAAGGATAGCAGAACCAATTTCTTTTCTCTCTCCATTCTTCCCTCCTAAGTATGGGCGGAAGCGGTAGATTTTTCGCGCTTCCGCTTCCACATCCCTGGTTACAAAAGCAATATCCATGCCACTATCTTCAAGTTTAAACAAAATTCTTTTCATGTGCATGTATTCAAGTGTATCGTTTTGCCATCGTCTCCTTTTTTTGTTCACTGCCGTCAAAATTTTTTTTTTGTATGCTATTTTGACAAAAATGAAATGAATAATTGGCATTACAGTATCGCTATTGATTCGTTACGTTGAACTAAAACACTGCAGTCTGTAGGCTACGTACCGTAAATAATAAAACAAAAACAGTATCCTTATTTTTCCTCTAAGGAAATAACAATTACTCCCTTATTGAACCAAGTGGCGAGTGTTTTTGAAGCACAGATTTGGAGTAAATCAAAGCGTTACGACATAAAAACTACAGAGATGGTTTCAAAGTCTAATGGCTTTGATGACTGTTACAACTTCAACCATTGATTTGGCTTTAAATGAACAGCAGAGACTAAACATCAGCTTTCTCATTTCTAAATAAAAGAAAGTTTTTAAAAATTCTAGTATGTTCCTCAATGGAACAAATTTCCTCGCTACGCAAAATTAGCCCGGTTTGGGAGCGAAGAGAAAGCAAACTTCTCTAACTGTGGCAATTATTAGTTTTAGGAAAGCCTTATTGTTGGTCTGTTTGTGAAACGTCCTTGTCGCTAGAGAATACTTGCTATTAAGTTGGAGAAATGAAAGTTTTCAATTGTTTGAAAAAACAGATTGTAACAAGTTCGTTGGACATAGACCCCTAGGTAGTCTCTGAATTGGAGACAGATCGCCGTAAAGCTAATGGACGAAGAGTAAAATTGATGAAACGTGCGCGCTTGCCTTTTTTAGCACTGCTGTTACTTGACCTTTCAATCAATCATTTTATTTTTGCCCAAATCAGCATACATTGAAAATAAATTTGACAGCAGTCGACAAAAAAAGGAGACGATGTCAAAACGATTTACGTTAATACATGCACATGAAATGAATTTAGATTAAATTTGAAGATAGTGGCATGGCCATCGCCCCTGTAAGATAGTAGAGAAATAAAAAAACACGCGAAGAAAAGCATGTACAGTATGTACAAAGTGTCGCTAAATACATTAAAAATAAAACAAAAAACTGTCATGTTGTAATTTCAACAGGGGAGGCTAAGAGACAGCTCTACGTCTCAAGGCACATAAACCCTGTCACCGGTTGTAGTTTTAAGTCATACACCTAGGACTAAATTAAACACATAGCTATTATTAAAAGAAGGGTTGGTATGTACCGGTATGGTATTGCCAGCTGCATTATTCGCGTAAAATTTAATCAACTCAATTAATAATTAATTTGATGCAGAGTGACCTTAAAAGACGAAAATAACTTATCCTAAAGTGATATACAATGATGAAGTTTTAGTAGTTTAATGCTCTTTATGAATTGATCGTTTATGGTTGACTGTTCTTACTTCAGTGTCACAACCTTCAGAGGCTCCATCCGAAAACAGAAAAAAGAACACAGAAACTATAGCACTGTAAAAGACTACAGTGAACCCTCGTTTATCGCGGGGGATACGTTCCAAATATAACCCGCGATAGGTGAAATCCGCGAAGTAGTCAGCTTTATTTTTTACTGTTATTTTACAATGCAATACTGTACTGCAGAATGAAACAAAAAACAAAACCTCTTTTCAGGCCCAAAATGTGTTTAAGAAATAGAAATATTTACGTTTTCTTACAAATAACTATAATAGTTTAAAGAACGGTGTTGTAAAACAATGGTTTTTATATAGCAATGAATCAGGATTCACTGTAAAAAAAGCACTGTAAAAAATTCCGCGAAGCAGTGAAGCCGCGATAGGTGAAGCGCGATATAGCGAGGGATCACTGTATATCATAAGCAGTTACATTTCCTAGATGTGAATTTCAAGTGGATTAAATGTTCATGAGGTGATAAAGAACTGCCTTGATTGGTTGAAAAAAGATTTTATTTCTTTTAATGCTGGAGGAAGCTTATTCCGTTGCACAGGACTGCTGAGTTTTGT
This sequence comes from Trididemnum clinides, assembly GCA_963675345.1. Classification (NCBI taxonomy): domain Eukaryota; kingdom Metazoa; phylum Chordata; class Ascidiacea; order Aplousobranchia; family Didemnidae; genus Trididemnum; species Trididemnum clinides. Next base: position 8,099,552 of record OY776293.1, read on the forward strand.
ATTTGAATGACTGCTGAGTTAGTTTAATTATGCAAAATTTAGGAAATATCTTAGCTTTCGACCGTGACCTACCAGTATTGCAGTTTCGATGGTTGTGCTGAAAGAAGTTATTAAATGCATCTGGTAGCATGTTATTAAAATACTTGTGCATAAATTTAACTAGTTCTAATTGAGCAGTTCGTTCTATTGTCATAATGTTATGCTTTTTCATAACTGCTGTTATGTCATTTTCTTTTTTGGTATTAAATGCTAATCGAATAACTTTATTTGTTGTGTTTTGGAGTCTGTGAATCAGTGTTTTGTTGTTGAAACACCAGGAAGAAATACAGTATTGAAAGTGACTTTGAATCATGCTACAATAGAGCAATTGAAGTGATTTTTGGTTAAAATAGGGTTTTATTTTTTGTATGATACCACGGCCCATTCTAATTTTTTTCAGCAGCAATTCCGTGTGAGATTTCCACGTTAGATGCTCGTGAATTGTTACACCTAAAAATCTAATAGATGTTACCTTGTCCAATGCATTGCCATATAGCTTGATTTCAAGATTAGGTGGGACTGGAGGGCTATTACGAGTTTTAAAAGTTATGACTTTGGTTTTTTCAATGTTTAAAGTAGCTTGTTTGCAGTAAGCCAGGAATCAACTTGGTGCAATTCCTCATTTGTCTTTTTAAATAGTTCAGTATATGAAACATTATTAAAGAATAAGTTTGTATCATCAGCAAACATAATAGCTTGACCAGAAGTAAGACATCTTGGAAGATCACTAACATATATCAAAAACAAGAATTGACCCTTGTGGGACGCCCAAGATAATCAATGTAGGAGGCCATAGTTTCCCATTAATTTCAGTTGGTAAAAATCCATCACTTAAATAACTTTAAAGCCATTCATAGGGTAATCCCCTAATTCCATAGTGATGTAATTTATTAAGTAAGATGTCGTGATCAATTGTGTCAAAAGCCTTTGACAGAGCCAAGAAAACACTCGGTGTATATTTTTTTTCTTCAAATGTTTTTTTAACATTTTCTGTCATAACTGTGACAGCATTGCTTGTGGAGTGTTTTTTTCTAAAGCCGAATTGATATTGATGGAAAAAATCTACTTGGCTCAAAAATGAACACAGCTTTTTGTAGAAAATTCTTTCCAAAATTTTGGACATAACAGGTAGTAAACTGAGTGGTCGATAATTGTTTACATCAGTTTTGGATCCTTTTTTGTGCGCTGGGATTATTTTGGCCTTTTTGAACTCGTTAATGATCTATTATATATATATTTCTATTTGAACAGCTGCAGAATATACATTAAAAACCACAACAGTCTGTTTCGCCTAGAGGCTCGTCAGGTGGTGCGTCTGCAAAATACATATAAAACACTACAAACGCTATAAAAACCGGCACAGAATTGTAAAAATTAACCAATAAGTGCAATACATTTGAAAATTCAGCAACTAATGCAACCCGTCTCAGAAGTTAGGAAAGATATCAATTAAGCCGCCGGTGGTGCTGGGTGATAAGACTTTTGGCGAAGGTTGATTGCCAAACTCGAAGCTCTAGAGAAGGACGGGATCGAAAATAGTGTTGATACTAGGAAAAATTTTTTAATTTAAATTTGCTGGTGTGGCGGCATTTTCCCATCAGTTCGGTTCAATTTCCCTCTACGTCATTGAACAAGGAAACCAAACTGATGAGAAAATACGCCACAACAACAAATTTAAATCAAAAATTTTTCCTTGTACCAACATTATTTTCGATCCCGTCCTTCTCTAGAGCTTCGAGTTTGGCAATCAACCTTCGCCAAAAGTCTTATCACCCAGCACCACCGGCGGCTTAATTGATATCTTTCCTAACTTCTGAGACGGGTTGCATTAGTTGCTGAATTTTCAAATGTATTGCACTTATTGGTTAATTTTTACAATTCTGTGCCGGTTTTTATAGCGTTTGTAGTGTTTTATATGTATTTTGCAGACGCACCACCTGACGAGCCTCTATGGCGACCTTACGGGATACAAACTGTGGATCATTGATGTTTTGCTGAAATTATGTGGGTGACTCATAAACGTTCTCGTTCTGTTCGTGCGCTCGTTGTTGTGCTATAATCGTTGTTATAAATCATCCGTTGGCCTACAAACAGGTCATAAAAGAATAACCATAGTTGCATATCATGATGTAACAATACTGAGTGACTAAGCCGTATGGCCAGGCGTGGTTCCGTCTGACGTGCGGCGGAGTGACCTAGTAAACAAGTATATAAAAAGAAGCATTGCTATTTTCGTTCAGAGAGAGGTTTTTCGATTAAAAATTCAAATTCAAAATTCATTGGCTTAAACTCCATTCGATTCGATCAATCAAGATTCGTGCTTCAACGTCGTGTTGTAATTAAATACATTCGTTCTTGGAGTCAGACGTGCTGTGGATACTCGATCCCCATATCTCTAGGCGAAACAGACTGTTGTGGTTTTTAATGTATATTCTGTAGCTGTTCAAATAGAAATATATATATATATATATAAATAATTTTGTGAGGCATAACAGGAGATAGAGATGTGTATTATTTCTATTAGAAATAGTATCTGAAATTGTACAAGTGCAACCATGTAGTTTGATGCATTGCTGGCTTGCTGCCATTGTTCCCTTTAAACGTGAAGAAAGTGCGAATTTGCGAAATTATGTCCGGCGGATTCGCAGTTAAAATTCAACAGTGCGTAAAAACGTCTCGCGGTTTTTGGTAACTTTTTCGTTTGTTAAAATTTTTGCAATTTGTAAATGCGTGGGAGACAGTAAATGGGAATCAAAGTTTGGACAGCCGCTTTTTTATGGCAATGCACCGTCTTGCGTAAACATCACCCGGCTATGACGCAACAACTAGTGATGGCAACTTAAAATGTCGCGCATGCCGTTACCAAACTTCTTTTGTATCACAAATCAACCCCAAAGCAAGTAACATAAAGTAAACCGGTCAATTTTTATCGTAGCTAAAGAGCAGTAATAGCGAGTAGCTCTCAAACTTCACTTTAACTCAAGACATTAGTTTTCGAGGAAAGTTTGAAACTGGAATTGCTTAACTTATGTTTTCTCTACGTTTCAACGCTAATTTCAATCGTGCTTGTTAAGATAAAAAAGCGCATAGGTCTTGGTTTCACTTTAGCGTACAAAACGCCATTTTGTAAATCAGAAATAAATAACCTCTCACTTGCTATTTATAAAAACTAAAAGTAAAAAAGAGTACGATTTCTAACCAAATTTAGTTTTAAATCCCCTCCAAAATCTTTTTTTAAATAAAATGCAGCTGACAGCCATGCGCTGTGGTAGTTTACCAGCCATGATGGAAATAAGCCTTGAAACGAGAAGAAAAAATATATAGTGCAGTTTTAATTTCTTTAAACACATTTTTTGTTCAAGTCTAGCCTTTTTTCAATTGCTGGAAAAGAAAACTTTTTCTTGACTTGTTTTTTTTTATTTTAGTTGGTCAACACTTCTGAAATTAACTTTGATAACTTTTTTGAGGTCGCGCATGAAAACGAGAAAAAATATGACCAAACCACATGCCTTTGTGCATTTCGAAAATGGGCAAAATGCCAAAAACGCTCATGAAAACGAGAAAACGTATAACCGGGCCACATGCCTCTGTGCATTTCGAAAATGGGCCAAATGCCAAAAACGCTCATGAAAACGAGAAAAATGTATAACCGGGTCACATGCCTCTGTGCATTTTGAAAATGGGCCAAATGCCAAAAACGCTTATGAAACCGAGAAAAATGTACAACCGGGCCACATTAAATGGGCCGAATGCCAAAAACAATTAAAAAGCACTGAACTAAATACTAACTAAATGTATAAAGTTTCATAGTCGAAGTACGTCTGAGGGGAAAATGAAGGATGTTGTTGTACGCCAACTAACACTACCGGCAAACTGCAAGCTATGCAAAGTTAGCTTAGCGTATACAGTGACTAAACAACAGTAGGCTACTGCAAGCATCTGTTTTTGATACTTCAAAATATGTTACTAAGACTGGTGTTACCGTTTGTTCAGCAATGTCCGCCAAAACTTGTCCGGCGGTTTTCGTACATTTGCTAGCGATTTCGCACTCGCGCCGGCGGTTACGCGCTTACTAAAATCTTAGAGGGAACAGTGTTGCTGCCCTTAATATTTTTGTGAGCTATACAATAAAAATGCTTTAAGAACATTGTTTAGTGAAAGCAGACGAAGAAGTAACTCTTTTTGTTAAACTAGGACATGTGATAATGTAAACAAATCAATTACACCAGGGTTGGGCAATCTGCAGCCCGCGGCCCGCCAACACTTGTAGAAACTTCCATATACCGGTAACTAATTTAATATGACAGGAGTAGGCCACACTTATCGTACTAAAGAGCCAAAACGTTACAAGCCATCGTTGAAAGAGCGGCTACGCAATTCTTAGTTTGAATTGATGCATTTTCCGTCCAAATAAAGAGTGATTACCTTTTTTTTGAACACCATCATTTTCAAAGCCACGTAATACAACATTGCAAGAAGTTATTGCAAGATTTTAAGCCGACGCCATCTCTTGCATTGTATACAGCTATTCAAGATTTTAAGCACTGACCCTCGGCCACTCTTATATGGTCAATGCGGCCTTCAGCCAACTCTTGAATGGTCAATGCGGCCCTCCGACTAAAAAGTTTGCCCAACCCTGAATTAGACTCTTGCACTTTATGATTTCTCTTTATCATATGAGCTCTCCTATCGGAAAATATTTGCAATACCCCATTTTTCACATCTGCTGAAAGGAATTCTCTTTCGATGCTGTTAAAACCCAAACTTGTTAGGCGTTCCTGTTGCATAGATGATCTTATACATGTTTTTATCAATTTCAACTTTGGAGATGACCTCTCACAGCTTGCAATTGAAAATTCGATGGTAAGCAGTAACCTATATGCAATACATAAAGTTGGGAAGACATCCCTTCCAAGCTGCATTCAACATTTAAGAGCATGCTTAGG